>CM068744.1:42625475-43009510 GCA_035084275.1 Hydrolagus colliei
TCCTTTCACTCATTTTCTCCTGCCTCTTTATCACTCTGTCCCTCTTCTCTCTCCCTCCCTCCTATCTCTCTGCCTCCTTTTCCCCTCCCTCCTCACTCTCTCTCCCTCCCTTCTGTCTCTCATTCCCTTTCCTCTCCCCCTTTCCTTGGTCTACTTGTGACTCCCACTCACCTCTGACCGCCCGCCTCTCTCCATCCAGGATCTCTGTATTCCTGGTCTTCAGCAGGCTCCGGATCATCTCCCGAGCTCTACACTGGGCGCCAGGACTCCCCAACACCCTGACCTCAGCTTCCACATCACCCCTGACAATCTGCCCCCAAACACACACCCTCACACCAGCCCTCACACACACATACACACCCTGACAATCTGCCCCAAAACACACACCCTCACACCAGCCTTCACACACATACACACTCTGACAATCTGCCCCCAAACATACACACACACCCTGACAATCTGCCCTCACACACAATGCACACACTAACAATATACACACACAGACAAACCACACACAATGTACACACTAACATAGTACATACACAGTATACCAACAACAACACCCGAGCCTGCTGAATGGAGGGGGGCAGGGGGACAGCAGGTAGGAGAGGTGTGGGGAGGGGTGGGGCAAGGCCATGAATGGGCTTGAAGGTGAGGACGAGGATCCTGAATTCACTAATGATACACACACACACTAACACAGCACACGCTACACAAACACAACACACACTATCCAAACACAGCACACTACACACAGTACATACTACACACACAAACACAGCACACACTACACATAGTACACACACAAACATAGTACACACGTACACTACACATCACACACAGTACACATACTAACGCAACATAGATACACACTAATGCAGCACACATGACACACACTACACACACACACCACACACAAACACTACACACACACGAACACAGTATAATACACGCATTAACACAGCACACACTATAAACACACTAACACAGTACATTACTAACAGTAACACACAGTACCTGTATTTTGGACCCGGAAGTCTCCTCAAGCTGACGTATTTTCGAGCCTCCGCGACCTGAAACACAGGGACTCACAGTCAGTCACCACCAACGCTCACAGCATTGTCACCTCAGCCAGGTAACAATAATAATAATTACACACTGACTCACAACAGCATCCCCCAATTTAGTGACCGGGCGAGCCCCAATAAAACAGCTTATGTTTGCAAACAGCGACCATACAGGGCAGTGTATAAACCAGCCAGTCTGTATAACCAGCTCTCACTCACTGATGTCTCACCAAACCAAGATTATTTTCTAGTGTCTCCATATGAAATATCACACGTTGAAAGTGAGTTTACTCCAGGGACATTCTCTAACAATTACTGTTTGATAATACAGTAATAATGGGCGAGCGGTTGGCACAGACTTGGCTTCATAGTGATTATGGCTCATTATGTGAGAGCGGTGGCGGCGGCAGTCTGTTGCGGGGGGGGGGGGGGGGGGGGGGAAGTTGTGTGTGGGGGTATTGACACTATCAGCAACTAGGGTTGCACTCTCCACCTCTCCAAGCCAGTCAGGAACCTGGGCATCTTGTTCGATCCTGAACTGTCCTTCCTCCCCCACATCCACGCCATGACCAGTACTGCCTTCCACCACCTTCGCAACATCGCCAGACTCCGCCACTGCATCACCCCTCAGGCCACCAAAACCCTTGTCCACGCATTCATCACATCAAGGCTCGACCTAAGGAAACTCCCTCGTCGGCCGTCCTGCTTCTTCCCTTCACAATCATCCAGAACTCTGCAGCTCGTGTCCTCACCTGCACCAAGCTCCGCAACCACATCACTCCCACCCTTGCCTGGCTCCATTGACTCCCCATCCCCCAGGGGATCAAATTCAACATCCCCAGGGGATCAAATTCAAGATTCTTGTCCTCACCTTCAAGGCCATTCATAGCCCTGCCCCATTCCACCCAAACTACTGTCCCCCTATGAAACTTCCCACGCCCTCTGTTCAGCAGGCTCCGGCCTGCTCCATGTCCTCCGCCCGACCCACCCTACCATCAGCAGACGGGATTTCAGTATCTCTGCCCCTACCACACTCTGGAACTCATTCCACAGTCCTTTCGCCTCGCTCCCTCCCTCGCCTCATTCAAGGCCGGTCTCAAGACCTTCCTCTTCGACTGTGCCCTGCTGCCCTCCCAACTCTCTCCCTCCAACTCTCTTGCTCCATTTCGCCTTACCCTGCCCCTCTCCCTTGCTCCAGTCTCGTCCTGACTATTCAGCGCCTTGGGATGTCCTCCCGATGTGAAAGGCGCTCTATAAATGTAATTTTGTTGTATTGAGGGGCTGTGTGTGGGGTATTGGGGTGTATGTGTGGGTGGTTGGGGGTGGGGGCTTTGGGGGCTGCAGGGGTATTGTGGGGCTATGTGGTGGGGGAGGCGTGTGGGGAGGCTGTGTGGCGGGGTATAGGGCTACTGCTCAGGTATCTGTGGGGGTCTGTGTGTGGGGTGGGAGCTGTCTGTGTGGGCGGTGTGGGCTGTCTGTGTGGGGGGGATATCTGTGAGGGGGTGGGCTGTCTGTGGATGTGTGGGGTAGGGACTGTCGGTATATGGGGTGGGAGCTGTCTGTGTCTGTTTGGGGAGGGTGTAAGGGGCTCTGTATGGGGTGGGGGCTGTCTGTGTCTGTGTATGGGGTGAGAGCTGTCTGTATGAGGAGGGTGTGGGGGCTGTGTGCGTGGTGGGGGGGGCTGTCTGTGTGTCTGGAGACTGTGTGTGTATGTATGTGGGGAGGGGGCTGTCTGTGTGTGGGGGGCTGTGTGTCAGTGTGTGGGGGGATAGGGGCTGTATGTGTATGTTCGTGGGGGGCTCTGTGTCTGTATGTATAGGGGGGGCTGAATATGTCTGTTAGTGAGGGGGGGCTGTCTGTGTGTGGGGGCTGTGTGTTATGTGGGTGGGGAAAGGGGGCTGTGTGTGGGAAAGGGGGCTGTGTGTATGTGGGGGGGGGGCTATGTGGGGGTTTGGGGGGCTGTGTGTGGGGGGCTGTGTGTGGGGGGGAAGGGGGCTGTGTGTGGGGGGGAATATGTCTGTTAGTGTGGGGGGGCTGGGAGGCTGTGTAGGAGTTTGGGGGGCTCTGTGTGGGGGAAGGGGGCTGTGTGTATGTGGGGGGGGGGCAATGTGGGGGTTTGGGAGGCTGTGTGGGGGGGGGGAAGGGGGCTGTGTATGTGGGGGGGGCAATGTTGGGGTTTAGGGGGCTCTGTGTGGGGGGAAGGGGGCTGTGTGTATGTGGGGGGGGGGGCAATGGGGGTTTGGGGGCTGTGGGGGGTTTGGGGGCTGTGGGGGGGGGGGTAAAGGGGGCTGTGTGTATGTGGGGGGGGGAGGGCTGGGTGTATGTGGGTGGGGGGGGCTGTGGGGTTTGGGGGGCTGTGGGGTTTGGGGGGCTGTGGTGGGGGGGGGGGGGGGGGGGGGGGGCTGTGTGGGGGGGGGGGGCTGTGGGGGTCACTGGTCAGGTCTCTGACCTATGATGGCAGACACGGCCTTGTTGTCTAGGCTGAAGCTCAGAGCCTCCGGTTCCCCGCAGCCTCGGATGCTCGCGGGCTCCTCCCGCGAGGCCGGTACCCACTGGCTGCTGCCCTGCGCGGGCCACTCCCGGCCCGGGGGGCGCCACTCAGGAAGGCGAGCCGGGGGGACCCGCCTCATCCCCGCTCTCAGCCTCCCAGTCCGACATGACTGACCCAACAGACACGTTAGTCGCGCGTCGGGGTGTGGCTGTTAGTCACGTGTAACCACACCCCTACACACGACTAACACCCACATCCCGACACGTGACTAACAACAACACCCCCAACACGTGGTCACCCACACACTTCGACACGTGACCCCATGTACCCAGTTGTTGATGTTTCCTCCGCTCCCCCCCTGTCGTGACTCAGCTGATCACAGTCTCCAGCCCCGCCTCCGGGGGGGGAGGAGGGGCACCCGAGCGGCACATTTGACGGTTTAACATTTCACCTGAAACCCGTGTTTGACAGTAACTCTGCCCCCCAGCCTCTCCCTCACCTGCCCCCGCACTCCCGTCACTTCCTCCCCTCCCAGGCCCCCCCCCTCATGTCCCCCCCCCCCCCACTCACCCTGACCGGGCAGTCGGAGAGAGTGAGAGAGAGAGAGAGAGCGAGCCGGGCGGTTACAGTATTATGTTATTGTTAAAAGAAAATTCTGACGCAAAATGTCCAAAAGAACCAAACTCCAGTTTTTACATCAATTCTTATGGGAAACGTGTGTGGGGCTAACGTCGTTCAGCTAAAAGACACACTTTTTGAGAACTAAACCTCGCGGTTGAGCGGGGTTTCCCTGCGCGGAGAACCCTCGAAGAGATGGAGAATTCTTAACCGGTTTCACGAGGAAAGCTGGAGACAGTGAAGCCAGTGCCAGTGAAGACAGCGAGGCCAGCAGAGAAATGGCATGTGAAGAAACAAAATGCAGAAAATACGACAGGAAACACCTAGCGCTTGAACTGTAAATGGAAGTCATCGGTTTCACAATTCTGAATTTTTTTTCTCATTTAATTGTTTCTAAAATATTGAATTTGCTGGTATCATTTGCGAAAATTATCAATGTAAAGCGGGGGGAGGGTGGGCGGTGGCGAATGAAAAGTTTGCTGAGTTGGGTGGGGGGGGCGGGGAGGCGCCACTATTTAAAGTTTGGAAGCCACTGCTTTAAGATTCTACCATCAGCCTATACTGCCTCTCATGTTTCCTCCCAAAGTACATCACTTTGCTCCACGTTGAGATTCCTAGGACCTGTGTCTGCCCATTCCTACAGTCTGTCTGTGTCCCCGTCACCCCCGGCTGGGAGGCCGGGCAACACTGACCTGTGAACTGTGCTGTGGTTAATAAAACATGTCACTAAACTTCCAGAGAAAATATATTTATTGCGAAAGGCAGATACACAAGTGGATCTTAAGTCAAAAGCTGCTTCTTATAAATATAATAACATAACCACATAACGTAATAAATTATACTGAAATCTCAAGCCAACACAAGCCCCTGATGGTGATGATGATGATAAAATAATAACAATAATAAAATTGGTCATTTTCAACCCACGGCTGTTTGTGGGAAAACGCTGCTGTGCGCAGTGACTGCCGCGTTTCGTCCACAAATATATACAGTCAATTCACTTTACAGTATATCCCGTGAAGTGCTTTCAGACACAGTCTAGAAGACGTGAGAAGCGCTATATCAAATGCTAGGATTATTATTATTATTATGATGATGATGGTGATAATGCTGGTGGTGACCTGGCTCAGGGTCAGGCTCAGGCCTGGAGAACGCGAGCTCGGACACACACGCAGGCGATTGGTACCATGACCTCCTCCACCAGGAAGTTGAGTTTGTTGCCGCTGGACTCTCTCCTGAGGACCAACATCTGCTGCCAGACAATCTGTGTGTTCAGGTCCTCATCCAGCTCCCCTCTGGCGTTGATACAATGTGAGTGGACGCAGTGAGCCTCTGCAATGGTGGCCGGGTACCGGTCGGGGTCATAATTATTCCTGAAACCAGACAATCAGAACACAACCCTCAGCCTCTCAGTCACACTCTACAAGGAGCATAAGAAACTCTAGACAAAAAGAGGTCTGTCTGGTTTGCCTCTCACTGGTGGCCGCAGACACATATAATAATAATAATAATCCTTGCATTTTATATAGCATTCTTACATCTTATCGACATCTCAAAGCGCTTCACAGAATATACTGTAAAGTGAATTGACTGTATATTTGTGGGATAGCGAAATGCGGCAGCCAATCACGCACAGCAGTGTCCCCACAAACAGTCGTGGGTTGAAATGGCCAATTTTATTATTGTATTCTTTTGGAGGGATTATTATTAGGCGTGTGGAGTAAAGAAACTTGGCCAAGGTTTTGCCCTGAACTATCTGGATGATGAAGTCTCAAACTACACATGTACTATACATATATATATATATATACAGTAAGTGGGGAAGAGAGGAAAGAACATAATGGGATATATGTATAGTACAGTTCATGGATACAGGCTGACACTCAAATACAGTACTGGGGGGACAGAGAGAGAAAAAGAGAGGCTCATTCAATAACCAAGTCCTGTAGCTCAGTGGTTAGAGCACTCGCCTTACAAGTGAGAGATCTGGGTTCAATTCCAGATAGAGCAAAACCTTAGGTAAGTTTCTTTACTCCACATGCCCGATAATAATTTCTCTCAAAAAACCCAGACAATAATAAAATTGGTCATTTCAAACCACGACTGTTTGTGGGGACGCTGCTGTGTGCAATTGGCTGCCGCATTTCGCTCACACATGTACAGTCAATTCATTTTACAGTATATCCTGTGAAGCACTTTGAGACACAGTCAAGAAGATGTGAAAAACTTTATATCAAATGCAAGGATTATTATTAACAGTAACAACAAATGACATGTGTATAGGGTTGTGAAGATTTCACAATCACCTGCAGGACATTGCTGCAAATTGCCCACAAAACAGTTGCAACACAGTTACTACACTTTACTGTGAAGTGCTGTAACAATGGCGAGGATTATAAAATCAAAGGATCTTACGTCAGAAGTTTGTAACAGTGAGAGATTCCCCTCTTGATCCAGGCTTTAATCTACACAATCATAAAAAATGTGGTCCCTCAACCCACGGCTGTTTGTGAGACGCTGCTGTGTGTAATTGGCTGCCGCATTTCACCCCAAAATATACAGTCAATTTACTTTACAGTATATTCTGTGAAACTCTTTGAGACATCTGGAGGATACGATGAGTTGCTGTATCAAACAATAATAATACAAATTTTTGTATTTGATATAGAATATAAGTGCAGTGATTGTATTTTGTGGGTCAAACGCGGTAAGCAATTGCACACATCAGAGTCGCACAAACAGTGTCCTGTGGATTGAGTGACCACATTTTTTCTGATTGTGTAGATTAAAGCCTGGATCACATTACTATTATTTATTTGGATACATTTTTTTATTTTCCGTGTTTTGTTTGTTCTGCCAATCAATCTACAGAGTAATGTGGATTAAGGAAACTTTCCCACCGTTTCGCCCTGGCCGGGAATTGAATCCAGGTCTCTCGCTTATCGCGAGATGAGCGCTCTAACCACTGAGCTACAGGTCTCCACAATAAGATACATTACAGTTACATAGGGCCTCAAAGAGGAAATAAAACAGAATATCAAATATGATTATTATTATACTATTGTTAATATATTATTATTGTTGTATTATAATAATGGTAGATTACTATTATGTTATTACTCTAATGTTATTATTGTTATAATATTAATCATAATAATCCTTGCATTTGACATAGCGCTTTTCACTTCTTATCGACGTCTCAAAGCGCTTCACAGAATTTATTCTGTGAATTGACTGTATATTTGTGGGCAAAACACGGCAGCCAAATGTGCACAGCAGCGTCCCCACGAACAGTCGTATATAATATATATATTTAGCTATATGGGTATTTGGTATACAGCTATAGAAATGTACAGGACCAGAAAGATCCATTGTGCTCATTACTCTTATTATAATACATTTTTGTATTCTAATTATTATTATAATATTATTATGATTGTATTATTATTGCACCACCCCCACCCATGCCCCCTTGCCTGTTGCTGACTTACTTATAAGTCCATGGTGAGATGGAGCGGTTTTTGAGGCTGGCGTGTCCCTGCCCAGGCCCCTGCTTCCTGGGTGTCTCGCTGAACCTCAGTGTGTACTTGGGCTGGTGTTGGCAGCGTCCTCGACCCCCAGATTCATGGTCTGATTTCCCGCAGCCTTTGGCGGGAAGTCCTCTCGCTGACCCACACAGTAGGACCACCGCCTGCAACAACAGGGATCTCATTACAGCAGTCACCCAGAGAGTTAGTCACAGGGGAAGACAGAGAGCCAGAGAGAGAGAGTGACAGGGTCAAACACGTTGTCTTTCATGTGTGATGTTAACGCCAGCCCTGGCTGCCAATCCAGGTGGATATTAAAGATCCTAAGATGCGGCTGGAAAATAGAGGGAATTTCTTTCTCTCTCTCTCTCTCTCTCTCTCTCCTGGAGACGGGAAACAGTGGAAACAACAACAACAAAATGACATTTATAGAGCGCCTTTTATGTTGGGAGGATGTCCCAAGGCGCTGAAACCCATCAATCATCCCAGAACAGCCAAACCCGCTGAGAATTCCCCACATCCCATCTCCACACGGAAACCCCCGATAAACCGTTGGAGTAGAATGTGCTCCTTCTCTCCCCCCCGGAGTGACCCCCCCACCCAGGTTACCTGATTCCAGAGAGTATTAGGTGCAGGTTGGGGTAACTGTTGGAGTTTAACCAGCTAAACCCACATAGCTTACCATTGATATCACTGTCTGGCCAAGCTTTCTCATTGCTTGTCCAGCTAGGGCCATTCTATTCGTTAGTTAGGGCTTTGGCTGCAGGGTTAACAGGAGCTGTAATGGGAGGATTCCCTGCCCCCAGTGAATAATCTACCCTTCCAGGTCCTGCTGATGAGCCAGGCTGGGGCTGTGCTGTCATCAGCAGTGAGAGAGAGAGAGAGAGAGAGCCATGGATATACTACGGACCCTCCTGGCTCAGGAACTGAGCTAGAGACCCTCACAGGGGGTGGGGGTGGGGGGGGATGGGTTGGGGGAGCCTTGATTATATCAATAATAATCCTTGCATTTAATACAGCGCCTTATGGAAAGTGATCCACCATCAACTAACAACCGGGTACCTACAGACTGATAGATAAACACAGGCGTGGGGAGAAAGGAAACTTGCCTAATATTTTTCCCTGCGGGGGAACGGGGAGGGGAGGGAGGGAGGGAGGGGGAAGGAGGGAGGGAGAGGCATGGAAGGAGGGAGATGGAGGGAGGGAGAGAGACGGAGGAAGGGAGTGAGAGAGGGAGGGAGACGGAGGGAGAAGGAGGGAGAGCGTGAAGGAGGGAGATGGAGGGAGCAAGGGAGGGTGCAAGATAGAGGGAGGGAATGAGAGAGGGAGGGAGATGGAGAGAGAGGGAGGATGGAAGCAGGGAGGGAGTGAGAGAGGGAAGGAGAAGGAGGGAGAGAATGAGTGAGAGGGACTCTGGGTTGGTGTTATGGAAAGCGGATAGGGGGTGGGGGGCTATGTTGGTGGTGAGGAGGGTGTTAGAGAACTCAGTTTTGCTGTGTTTGGTAGGAGATGTGATCGGAGTTAGGGGAAAGTGGTCATGGCCAGGGACGGATGTGGGTGGGATGGGGGAGGGGGGGTGGTGGGGGTGGGCTGGGGGTCTAACCTGATACCCAGATTAGGTGCTGGGGCAGGGAGGAGGCTGTGGGTTCCTGGAGGTATGTGGTCTCTACACTGACAGACAGCAAGCTTTCGCTCATCAGAACCAAGACCAAGGTCCTCCCTGGCTGTCCTCAGACATGTCCTGAATAATTCTTGCATTTGATATAGCGCTTTTCATGTCTTCTAGACTGTGTCTCAAATCACAGAATATACTGTAAAGTTAATTGACTGCATATTTGTGGGCGAAAGGCGACAGACAATTGCACACAGCAGCATCCCCACAAACAGTCGTGGATTGAAATTACCAATCTTTTGGGGAGGGATTATTATTAGGCGTGTGTGGAGTAAGGGAACTTGCCCAAAGTTTGGCCCTGATCTGCTTGGATTCGAACACAGGTCTCATGCTTGTAAGCCGAGTCCTACCCCCAAACTGCGCAGTGTATTATCCACACATATTGTTCCCTGACGGAAAACCATTGGATTTTTGTTCTTGAAACAAACAAATTTGCCATTGTTTTAAGCAGCGTTTTCAACAAGATTATTGAAAGTGACATGAAGGGTATATTAACAGCCTGAGGTACTCACCAGCACAAAGCTCAAGGCAGCTAAAGCTTTAAACATCATTGTTGCTGTCTGTCACTGCCTGGTGTCTGGTGATGGATCCTGTCTGTGTGTCTGGCTGCTCGCTGTTTCGGGACCCTCTCGCTCTCTCTGACTCTGTCTCGCTGTGTCTGACACTGACTGACTGTTGGCAGCCCTCTCTATATATATATAACCGGGTGACTGTGGTAACTGGCGTTTCGCAGTTTACCGGCATGACTGACCGCAAAATTTCGGTGATTTTTGAGATGGGGAAGGGAGGGGAATGGGGGGGTGCAAACGGGAGGGAAGAGAGGGGGAATCTTGGTCTTTCTAATAACTTACAGAGATGACTATCTCCTGACCACATCTCCACATCTAACCTACTTTCCGAGGTGTACAGAGTCTCAGTGAGTGTCAACAGCAATCAATGTCAGTGTCCCAGCTCAATGTGCTGACACATAGAAATCTTCTTGTTTCTGAAACAGAGTGTGCACTCGTTCTCTCTCTCTTGCATTTCCTCTCTGTCTCTCGCTCGCGCTCTCTTGCTCTCTCCCGCTTTCATCCCTCACGCTCTCTCGCTCACTCTCTCTTGCTCTCTCGCTCGCGCTCTCTTGCTCTCTCCCGCTTTCTCGCTCACGCTCTCTCGCTCACTCTCTCTTGCTCTCTCTCTCTCATTCACGCTCTCTCGTTGCGCTCTCTAGCTCTCGGTCTCTCATTCTCTGTTTAGCCAGTGGTTACAACGTTCACCTCGCAAGTGTGAGACCTGGGTTTGATTCCTGCTCAGAGCAATACCTTGTGGAAGTTTCCTAACACCTCTGTTTACCAGCAGTAAACTGTTTAAAGCAGTATGAACCAAGTTGTTGGATGGCTGACGGATCACGATTCCCAGGGATAATAAATAATTATTGGTCACTCAACCCACGACTGTTTGTGGCACCCTGTTGTGTATGATTGGCTGCCGTGTTTCACTTACAAAATACCCAGTCACTACACTTTACAGTATATCCTTTGAAGCGCTTGGAGATGTCTCTGTGAGGCGTTTTATCCAATAGAATTGGATAACAATTCTGTATAACAATAGGATTGTTATCATTGATATGAGTTACATTTATACACATTTTACATCCAGAGAATGTCTCTGTCTCCAGACACTGGCTAGTGGGGGTGAGGGTGAGAGGGGTGGGGGTGAGAGGGTGAGTGTGACGGTGGGGTTGGGGTGAAGGTGAGGGAGGTGGGGCTGGGGGTAAGTGGGTGAAGCCCATCAGTCAGGGTGACACCAATAGGGGGTTTGGAGATGTCAATTCATCACCAGAATTCTCACCCAGTTTAGAAGAGATCAGGCCAGGGCAGGGGAAGGGAGGGTAGGTCAGGTCAGGCCAGGACTGGGCAGGACACGGCAGGGCAGAGGGCAGGGGAGAGTAGGACAGGGCAGAGTGGTCAGATTGGCTGAAGGGTCGATCAATTACCATCTTGTGTCCCTTCTGATGATTCAGTTGATAAAATTCTATATCAACTCAGCTCAACATCTTATCTGAAGGATGGCATTGATGACAATCTGACTCTCCCCCCAGTGCGCTCTCTATCCCCCAGCGCTCTCTCTCTCCCCCAGCGCTCTCTCTCTCCCCCAGCTCTCTCTCTCCCCCAACGATCTCTCTCCACCAACACTCTCTCTCTCCCCCAGCTCTCTCCCCACCTGTGCTCTCTCTCTCCCCCAACGCTCTGTCTCCACCAACACTCTCTCCCTCTCCCAATGCTCTCTCTCCCCCCCTTGCACTCTCTCTCTCCCCCAGCACTCTCTGCCCCTCTCTCAATCAGTGCTCTCTCTGCCCCAGTGCTCTCTCTCTTTCCCCCAGCACTCTCTCTCTCTGACCCAGCACTCTCTCTCTCACTTCCCTAGCACTCTCTCTCTGTTTCCCCCAGCATTCTCTCTCTCTCTGTCCCTCAGCCTGGACTTTGAGCTGAAAGATCTTATATGAGACTTTAACTCATAAAGTGTGACTTGGAGGTGAGAGTGACTGACGTGAACCTTCCCCTGGGAGGGGGAGGGGGTCAGTGACAATGTCAGCCCCTCTCAAACCAGACCTCTATCTCTGGAGGGGAGAGACTATTGAGAGCTGAACTGCTAGAAGGTTGCAATGAGGTGGTGGTTACGGTTGATTCCCTCGATTAATGCTTGAGATGAGATAGAGACGGAGACAAACAACAAAATTACATTTGTATAGTGCCCTTCACGTCAGGAAGATGTCCCAAGGTGCTGGACTTTTACTGTTTCAGATCTGAGGAGAGGATGGGTGGGGAGGGGGATGGAGGGAGGGAATTGGGAGTTGCCGATGGGTCCATTGAAGAGGAGAATCTTGATGCAAGACTTGAAGGAAGCCAGGTGGGGGGGCGAGATGGAGGGACTTCGGGATGGAGATGTGCTTTACATTAAAAATAAACCCCCAACGCAATCAGATGTGGCTTCTAGATAATATGTTCTGTCAGATGTTGAGGAGATACTGAGACAGTGTGAGAGTTTAGAGCAAGCCCTCAGTCTGTTACTCACTGCAGCTCATAGCCCAGACAGGAGGAACTGGGACTGTTCACACTGGAACAAAACAGATTTAGTGGTGGCATGAGGGAGATCTTCAGAACGATGAACGATTGTAATGGAGTCAATGGGGAGATTATTGTTCCCATCGTCAGTGATTCAGTGACTGGGGAACATCAGTGTAAGGTAGTTAGTAACTGGGCTAATGGACTGTAGGGAGTGACACAGAGAAGGGGCAAAATTGAATTTATTCCAGCCAGAGAACCCATTTCCTCTTGGTGAGTATATTAATACACACATCAACCCATCACCGTGATCAGTGGGTGTCTGATGGGTGTCTGATACATAACAACAACAACAAAATTATATTTCCATAGTGCCTTTCATGTCGGGAGGACGTCTCAAAGCACTGAACAGTCAGGTTGGTACCCGAGCACAGGAGAGGGCAGGGTAGGGGTGAAGGGAGGTGAGAGAGGTAGGAGGGGTGGGGGAGAGAGTTGGGAGGGCAGCAGAAGGCGCGGTTGAAGAGGTGAGTCTTGAGTCCGGCCTTGAAGGAGGTGAGGGAGGGAGCGAGGCCAAGGGACTGTGGGATGGAGTTCCAGAGTGTGGGGGTAGAGAGGCTGAAAGCCCGTCCGCCGATGGTAGGGCAGGTTGGGCAGGGGACATGGAGCAGGCCAGAGCCCACTGAATGGAGGGGACGGGGAGGTTCATAGGAGGACTGCAGGTCAAAGGGGTAGGGGGCCACACACTTACAAACCCATCACCGTGATCAGATGGGCGTCTAATACACACACACAAACCCATTACTGTGATCAGCCGGGTGTCAGACACATGTGGAGACTGACAGCCACTGTTGACACAGCCACAATTAATAGAAAGAGAGTTTCTTTCAGCTGTTTCTGGGTTCAGATCAAAGACATCCAGTATTGTTTTTGGTGGTTTACACACACATGAACCTGTGAAGTGCCTCTTTACTCTCTGCAGATCATTCAGAACTCTGCAGCACTCTTGCACCAGCCCCCGTATATCATTGACTCCACTGACTCCCCATCCCCCAGAAGATGGAGTTCAAACTTCTCATCCTCACCTTCAAGGTCCTCGAGGCCTTGCCCCCTCCTATATCTGTGACCCCCTCAACATTACAGCCCAGCCTGGCTCATCAGTGGAACCTGAAAGGGCAGACCAGTCACTGGGGGCAGGGAATCCTCCCACGACAGATCCTGTTAACCCTGCAGCCAAAACTATAACTAATGTGTAGGATGGTTCTAGCTGGATAAGCAGTGAGAAAGCTTGGCCAGACAGTGATATCAGTGATTAGCTATGTGGGTTTCGACACCAGAAGTTACACCAATACACACTCTATGTTCCCTCCTGATTGGCTCATGCCAGTACCTTCATGCATCCGGCGCTGGCAGCATCAACCTCCATGGTTGCACACTCGACCTCACCAATCCAGTCAGGTGTCTTGTTTGATCCTCTTTCCTCTCCCACATCCAAGCCATGACCCACTCTGCTTTCCCTCACCTCCGCAATATTGCCCAACTCCGCCACTACCTTGCCCCCAAGACTGCGGAACCCTTAATTCATGCCTTCATTACATCCCGGCTTGACAATGCAAACGCCTTGCTTGTCAACCTTCCCAAGTCCTCCCTCCACAGGTTGCAGATAATCCAGAATTTTGCGGCCCTTGTCCTCCACGGCTCCAAGCTTCGTGACCCCATCTCTCCCATTTGAAATGCTCTGAGATGCCATCTGGCATGGAGGGTGCTACATAAATCCAAATTGTTGTTGTTGTTTATCCTCACCTGACTCCATTAGCTCTCCATCATCCAGAGGATCCAATTCAAGATCCTGGTCCTCACATTCAAACATCTCCATGGCCTCGCCCCACCTACATCCGCGACCTCCTAACCACTTATCAACCCACCTGCCCTCTCTGCTCAGCAGGCCCTGGCTTGCTCCATGTCCCCCGACTCCCCCTCCCCAACTTTGGTGGGTGATCCTTCATCCACTCTGCCCCCCAACCTCTGGAACTCCATCCGGCAGTCCATCCACCTTGCCCCCTCCACGGCCTCCTTCAAGTCTCACCTCAAGACCCTCCTCTTCGACAGCCCTATTGGCCACTCCAAATCCTTCCCTTTCCCTCCACCCTCCCCGTCCCCAGCTCAGGTCTGAAGCAATGACTGTCCAGCGCCTTGTGACATCCTCCTGATTCCTCCAAGTGTAATTTTGTTGTTGTTGTTGTTGTACACAGAGCAGTCAGGAGGTTGTGTGTTCAGGCCCCACATTCAGGCTGCCTGTACAGTACACTGTCTAATCAGATGAGACGTTAAACTGAGATCATCTGTGTCTGTCCAAGTGGACATTAAAGATCCCAGGGAACAACAACAACAACAATGTTTATCTGGTGTTCATATACCCCCCTACACAAAACACAAGCCAGTTTCTCTCTCCCGGTGTCCTGGCCAACAGTCCCCAGATACAATTAGTTGTTTACTCCAAGATTGTTTGCAGGGAAGTTGCAGTGAGGTCACAGTCACTACACTGGACAGTGAATCCTGTGAGGCTGTTTGAGAGCTATCCCTGAAGACACTGTATCACATGTAAGGATTATTATCATCAATAATTATCATTATACCAGGGAGACTTGACTGGATGAGCAGATGGGAGCTTGGCTGAGTTTCCACGTGTCAGTGATCAGCGTGAGCAGTTACTCACAGGATCAGGGAGGGAGTTTGTGGTGCTTCGCTTGAATACACAGAGGATATGGGTTGCGGTGTGTACGATAAGCGTTTAGTAATCATTACAGTAGATCAAAGGGGGAGATCAGATCATATTTAGGTTAACACTTTCCATACATTGTGGGCAAATTATGATGTGGTGAGGTGACAGCATCAGAAAGCTGTTACACACACAATGTTGACCTTGTTGACTCAGCCCGTCTCTCCTGCACCCCACAACCTGATCACTGACCCACATACAGAGCAGGCTTCCTGGCAGAGTCAGAAACATCGCTGGGGGGTGGGGCGGCATCGACAGGACAGACTGAGGAGTTTGCACGTAGCATAGACCTGACACCAATGTTCAGAGTGACTCAGTGGCACTGACATTCTCTGTCCTGGGATCTGTTACAAGTGAATTTAGTATTACGTTAGAGAGGGATATAGTTAAATCTGAGGCAAGTATTTTGAATTTAAATAAGGCTAATTTTGTAGATATGAGGAAAGATCTGGGTAAAATAGACTGGAGAATCAAATTAGGAGGTAGAACGGTAGACCAACAGTGGCAAATATTTAAGGATGTGGTACACAATTCACAGAGGTTGCATATTCCCCTGCGGAATAACACAGGGAAAGCAATTCATCCGTGGCTAATTAGAGCAGTTGGGGAAAGTATAAAATTAAGAGAAAAAGCCTATAAAACTGCCAAGAAAAGCAGCAGATCTGAGGATTGGGAGAGTTTTAAGAACCAACAAAAAATAACTGAAAAGCTCCTTAAGAGTGAAAAAATTGAGTATAAGGGCAAGTTAGCGAGGAACATTAAGTCAGATTGCAAAAGTTTTTATAAATATATTAAGAGGAATAGGCTACTGAGAGTAAATGTAGGTCCACTTCAGGCAAAGACAAGAGAAGTTGTAATCGGGGATAGTGATATGGCGGAGTCCCTAAATGAATACTTTGCATCTGTCTTCACCCTAGAAGACACAACAAGTCTGCCAACAATAGGGATATACCAAGAGGTAAATGACAGGGAAATCTTAATTAGCAGAGAACTGGTGCTAGGGAAACTATTAGCACTAAAAATGGATAAATCTCCTGGTCTGGATGGCTTGCATCCCAGGGTCTTAAAAGAGGTAGTGTATGAGATAGTGGGGGCCTTGTGTCTGATCTTCCAAAATTCCTTGGATTCTGGAATAGTCCCCATGGATTGAAAGATCGCAAATGTCACGCCACTATTTAAAAAGGAAAGGAAAAAATGGGGAATTATAGGCCAGTTAGGCAGTTAGTCTGACATTGGTGATAGGAAATTTTTTAGAATTCTTTATTATGGATGTTTTAGTGGGGTATTTAGGGGAGCACGATATAATTAGGCCAAGTCAACATGGCTTTACAAAAGGGAAGTCATGATTGACAAATCTCAGGAATTTTTGGAGGCTATTTCGAGTAAACTAGATAGGGGTGAATCAGTGGATGTAGTCTATTTGAACTTCCAGAAGGCGTTTGATAAGGTGGCACATAAAAGGTTGATCCAAAAGATAGGGACTTAAGGAATTCGAGGAACATATTAACATGGATTAGGGAATGGTTAATGGGTAGGAAACAAAGAGTAGGGATAAACGGGTCTTTCTCAGATTGGTGGAATGTGACTAGTCAGTGCTACAAGGATCAGTCCTTGGGCCTCAGCTATTTACCATCTACATCAATGATCTAGATAAGGACATCGAGCTTAATATATCTAAATTTGCTGATGTTACGAAACTAGGAGGAAGCGTCAATACCAAGGATGACATTAAAAAAATGCAGCGTGATAAAAATAGGTTGGGTGAGTGGGCAGGTAGGTGGTAGATGAAGTATAATGCAGGCAAGTGTGAAATCATCCACTCAGGTCGCAAAAACATCAGAGCAGGTTTTTTTTTAGAAGGGGAGAGATTGAAAAGTGTTAGCATGCAGAGGGACTTGGGTACACCAAACAGAAAGTTTGTACACCAAACATTTGTACACCAAACAGAAAGTTAGTATGCAGGTGCAGCAGGCAATTAGGGAGGCTAACTGTATGTTAGCTTTCATTATGAAAGGTTAGAGTATAAGGGTAGGGAAGTCTTGCTGCAGCTGTATTGGGCCCTGGTGAGACCACACATGGAATACTGTGTGCAGTTTTGGTCTCCTTATTTAAGAAAGGATGTACTTACCTTGGAGGGAGTGCAGCGTAGGTTTACTAGGTTAGTACCTGGAATGAGGGGGATGAGTTATGACAATAGGTTGATTAATTTGGGCCTATATTCTCTGGAATATAGAAGAATTAGAGGGGATCTTATAGAAACCTATAAGATTATTAAGGGGCACGACAAAGTAGATAGTGGGAGATTGTTTCCTCTGGTTGGAGAATCTAAAACTAGGGGTCACATTCTTAAAGTTAGGGGTCAGACCATTCACACTGAGTTGAGAAAAAACTTCTTCACTCAGATGGTGGTGAATGTATGAAATTCTTTACCCCAAAGGGTTGTTGATGCTCAGTCCTTGAACATATTCAAGACTGAGTTGGATAGATTTCTCATTTATAAAGGGTTTAAGAGGTATGGGGATAAGGCAGGTAGCTGGAGTTAGAGTAGAATATTAGGCTCGATGGGCCGAATGGCCTATTCCTGCTCCTATTTCTTATGTTCTTATGTTCTTATGAATAATAATCCTTGTCCACTGCCCCGTAACTCAATGGCGAGAGGACCCGGATTCGATTCCCGGGCAGGTCAAGGTGAAACCTGAGGAAAGTTTCCTTACTCCACAGGTCTTGTTTATCCAACCGTGAGTAGGAACTCGTTTGTAGGCCAATTTGCGAATTGCTAATTCCTTAAAAAAAACTTTGGTCACTCAATCCACGACTGTTTGTGAGACTTTGCTGTGCTCAATTGGCTGTCATGTTTCGCCCAGAAACTATACAGTCACTTTACCCATAGTATATTCTATGAAAGTGCTATATCAAATACAAGGATTATATTTTTATTACATGGCGACTTCCACGTCTCAAAACGCTTCACAGGATTCACTGTAAAGCGAGCGCAGTGATTGGAACCCTGCAGCTTAGTAGTTAGAGCACTCGCCTTACAAGAGTGAGACCTGTGTTTGGAATTAAGTCAGGTCAGGGCGAAACCTTGGGCAATTTTCCTTACTCTACATGCCTAATAATAATCCCTCCCCCCAAAAAACTATAATAAATTGGTCATTTCAATCCATGACTGTGTGTGGGACACTGCTGTGCGCAATTGGCTGTCATGTTTCGCCCAGAAACTATACAGTCACTTTACCCATAGTATATTCTATGAAAGTGCTATATCAAATACAAGGATTATATTTTTATTACATGGCGACTTCCACGTCTCAAAACGCTTCACAGGATTCACTGTAAAGCGAGCGCAGTGATTGGAACCCTGCAGCTTAGTAGTTAGAGCACTCGCCTTACAAGAGTGAGACCTGTGTTTGGAATTAAGTCAGGTCAGGGCGAAACCTTGGGCAATTTTCCTTACTCTACATGCCTAATAATAATCCCTCCCCCAAAAAAACTATAATAAATTGGTCATTTCAATCCATGACTGTGTGTGGGACACTGCTGTGCGCAATTGGCTGCCGCAATACATCCACAAATATACAGTCAATTCACTTTACAATATAGTCTGTGAAGCGCTTTAAGACGTCTAGAAGATGTAAACAGTGCTATATCAAATGCAAGGATTATTAATATTGTTTGTCGGTGAATGCGGCTGGCAGTCATTTTGCTGGGAGAATTGTTGGGCAGATTCCAAGGGGAGAGTCAGAAACTCTGTTGTCTTTCCATGCTGAGCAGCTATAATAATAATTGCATTTGATATAGTGCTTTTCACATTTTCTAGATGTCTCAAAGTGGTTCACAGAATATACTGTATGGCGAATTGACTATATTTGTGGGCTGGATATCTTTAGCATCGACACAGACACAGGTCAGTTTAACAACTGTAATTATTTAGACAGCGCCCTCCACGCAGGGCAGTGTCTCAGAAGCTAAACTGTGGCAGAGTCTGACTCTGAGCCAGGAAGAGAGGGGGAGGTAGGGAGGGGCAGTGGGGGATGGGGAGGAGGAGAGAGGGGAACCGGGGAGGAGGTGAGTGGTTTTGAAACTAGACAACAACAACAACAATACACCTTACACATTGGGAGGACATCACAAAGCACTGTAAGAGTTTCAGCGGCTTGAGGGGTGAAGCAGTGGCGTAGACGGGCGATGTTGTGGAGGTGATGGAAAGCAGTGCTGCTCATGGCATGGATATGGGAGACAAAGGACAATATAGATTCCTGACTGGCTTGGTGAGGGGGGAATGTGTGTTCATGGATGCTGATGCTGCCAGCGCCTGAGGTGCTGGCACGAGCCAATTAGGAGGGCCTCAGTTTTGCTGCCGTTCAGCTGTAGAAAGTTGTCTCTCATCCAGGACTTGATATCTGACAGGCAGTCTCTCAGGACACCGGTAGTCCTGGAATTGAGGATGAAGGCAGGGAGAGAGAGTTGGGTGTCATCTGCATAACAACAACAAAACTTTGATTTATATAGCGCCCTCCATGCCGGACAGCGTCTCACAGCGCTTGACAGTAGCAGATCCTGGGTCAGGGTCAGGGAGAGAAAGGTGACCAAAGGCGCGGTCGAAGAGAAAGGTCTTTAGCTGAGATCTGAAACTGGGAAGAGAGGGAGTGACGTGAAGGGAGTGAGGAAGGGAGTTCCAGAGCCTATGGGCATAGTGACTGAAGGCATGGCTGCCATTGGTGGAGTAGAGGATTTTGGGTAGATGGAGGAGGCAGAGGCGTTTTTAAGACTTCAAACTACTCAATGAAATTTTCTTAGCGGGCCCGTCACTAATGGTAAGTTTAACAAGTGCGCATACGGGGGCTGGAGGAGGAACCATTGACGGAGACAGTGTGAGAGGTAGGACCTGAACCAGTCAACAACAACAACAACAAAATTGTTCAACAAAACCTTCAAGGACAGAACCTTGAAGGTTGAGGTGAGAGGAGAGGCGGTGGCATAGGATTGAGTGGTTCACGGTGTTGAAGGCACCGGAGTGGTCGAGAAGCTGTGGTCACAGGTTGACAGGTGGAGTGGGCATGGACGTCTCAAAGCAGTTCACGGAATATACTATAAAGTGAATTGACTGTATATTTGTGGGTGAAATGTGGTAGTCAATTGTGCACCGCACTGTCCCATAAACAGCCGTGGATTGAGTGACCACATTACTTCCATTAATTTTTTTCATAGAGTTTTGAAAATTATTTTCCTCAGAAATCGATTTCCCAATTGGATCAACAACTGGGTTCCTATTTAGTGTGGGTGAACAGAAGCGTGTGTGTGGGGTAAGGAAACTTGCCTAAGGTTTCTCCCTGCGGGAATTTAACCCAGGTCCTCTTGTGATGTGAGGACTCTAATCGCTGAGCTACAGGGCTCCACATAAGGATATAATAATAATAATAATCCTTACATTTATAAAGCACTTTCCACATCTTATCAATGTCTCAAAGCACTTCACAGAATATAACAATATAAATGTAAGGATTAAAATTACAAGATCCGTTTGGAGAAAGACAACCCGATAATGCATCTGACCTCAGCCCCCAGAACTGACCCTCCCCTAAACCCTGCGACTATCCTCCCATCACAGCGGAAAGTTCCAGAACCTTGCTGAGTCAGGTGGAGTGAGCAGAAGGTGTGGGCCTGACTGAAAGTGCAGAGGAGTGGGTAGTGATGAGTCACTATGTATGCGTGTGTCGCTGTGGGTATGTGTCTGTGTGTATATGTCTCTCTGTGTCTGTATTTCTCTCTGTATGTCTCTGTATGTCTGTGTATTGTGCAGATAATAATATAATAATAATGATAATAATAATCCTTGCATTTGATATAGCGCTTTTCACGTCTTATTGACGTGAAAGCGCTTCACAGAATGTATTGTAAAGTGATTTGACTGTATATTTGTGGGTGAAATGCGGCAGCCAATTGCGCACAGCAGTGTCCCACAAACAGTCGTGGGTTGAAATGATCAATGTTATTATTGTGCTTTTTAGTTTGGAGGGATTATTATTAGGTGTGTGGAGTAAGGAATCTTGCCCAAGGTTTCGCCCTGATCTGCCTGGATTCGAAACACAGGTCTCACGCTTGTAAGGCGAGTGAGTGCTGAAAACACTGAGCTCCAGGAGCTCGTAGCTCCTTTGTTACCGTGTCTTAACACATTGATGAGCCATCGCAAAGCACTTCACAAGACACACTGAAAAGTGGATTGAGTTTGTATTCTGTGTGTGAAAATGTGGCAGCCAATTGCGCACAGCAGTGTCCCACAAATTGAGTGCAGAGAAGTATAAGGAAGAATAAAACACATGAAACATTAAAGGAGTGTAGGGAGCTGAGAGATCCTGAGTAAATGTGCACAAATGTTTGAAGGTGGGAGTGTGGCAGGTGGAAGATGACAGATCTATGAATGAAATTGTTCATGGAATCAATCTCATGAATATGTGTGTGTGTGTGCGCGTGGCCGCGTGTGTGTCTGTCTGTGTGTGCCTGTGTCTGTCTGTGTGTGCCTGTGTGTGTGTGTCTATAGACATATGTGTATATGTGTGTCTATGTGTGTGGGCGCGTCTGAATGTGTGTCTGTTTCTGTATGTGTTTGTGTGTCTTTGTGCCTGCAAACCTTTTCCTCCCCAAATAATTATCTGCTTTTCTCTTTGAAGTTGTTATCGAATCGGCTTCCACCCACTTTCAGACAATGCATTCCAGATCCCAACAACTCACTTTGTGAAAACATATCTCCTCACCTCCCCTGTGTTTCTTTTAACAACTTTTGTAAATGGGTGCCCTCAGCTTACTGACCCCCTCGCCAGTGGAAACAGTTTCTCCTTGTTCACCCTATTGAATCCCCTTGTAATTTTGAAAACTTTTACTAAGTCTTCACTTAACCTTATCTGTTCCAAGGACAATATTCCTAGCTTCTCTAGCCTCTCCTGTTAACTGAAGTCTGTAAAGGTTTGCTGGAGCCCCAGTTTACTCAATATGAGTTGCCACAAAGATTCAAAGAAAAAATCTTTATTCACACACAAGCAGCAACAGTCTGTGCATTAACATTGATATTACATTATCACATCAGCACAGTGGTATCCAGCAAACAATAAAAATAATAATAATCCTTGCATTTGTTATAGCGCTTTTCACATCTTATCGATGTCTCAAAGCGCTTCACAGAATGTACTGTAAAGTGAATTGACTGTAACTTTTCTGGGCGAAACACAGAAGCCAATTGCACACAGTAATGTACCACAAACAGTGGTGGATTGAAATGACCCATTTTTATTAGGTTTTTTTTTTTTTTTTTCTGGAGGGATTATTATAAGACGTATGTGTGGAGTAAGGAAACTTGCCCAAGGTTTTGCCCTGATCTGCCTGGATTCGAACACAGGTCTCACACTTGTAAGGCGAGTGCTCTAACCACTGAGCTACAGGAGCTGTATATTACCCACAATAACATCACACTCTGACTGCAGATAGCCCTCCAACCTTTCGGATCTCACCACTCCTCATCTCAAGTCTTTCTGCGTAACTCTTCTGTTTCGTGCCTTTTATTTCTGTCATCTGTTATTTTTAGCGCTGAATCTGAGAGCATATATCAGCTGCACATCCATGTATAATGGCAGAATATCCACGTATGGGATGAATGTGGAGTTACTTTTTCTGATCCCGCACTATCCCAGAAACCACCGGCGAAACCATCGATGTGATATGAGGAAGAATCGACAAAGTAAATTGGCCTGACCAGCGATGGGGCTAGAAGCTATTGTAGTTGAGGGGCCTTGTGTGGTGTTCCAGTGGATAAAACCTGCACAGGCACTAACAGTGTTGGTCCCTAAAGGGTGACGTGTAAATGTCGGCCTTGAAATAGCAATGACTTTAATGGAGAGGAAAAGGGAAGGGTGTCTCCTGGCTTCACGAGAAGGTTTGATGGTGTGTGAGGCGAGTGTGAAATGACAGATAAAAGTAAAATGTTTCAAGGCCCAAAAAGTGTCCAGCAGGTGATGCTCACACATAGTGTTGGTCCTTTCCACCCCAACAAGGAGATGAAAGGCCTAGGCCATAGAATTTTAAGATTATACAGCACTGAAGGAGGCCATTCAACCCATCGTGTCTGTGTAGGCTCTTTGAAAACAGCTTTTCCAAATCAATCCCTCTCCACCGCTCTCTGTCTCCCCATAGCTCTGCAAACCTGTCCTCCCCAAATAACTTCTCTCCTAAAACTTGTTATCGAATCAGCTTCCACCCTTATAGGCAATGTCCAGATCCCAACAACTCGCTGCGCGAAAACAATTCTCTACACCTTGTTAGAGAAAAGACCCATACACTGATCTTAACTCTTTAGGACCCTAATATTTGATGATACCGTATTGGTTGAAGCTTGTTTTATTGTTACTTATGCAAATGCACTGCAAGACATTACAAACATAAACAGAACAATACTAACAGGCACTAGTTTCTGTAACTGAACCTTCCCTGCCTGTAAAACAGAACAACTGGAACCATACTACCCATTCCAGTAGTTCTGGACAACAGTGGCAGGCTGGAGATCTCGCTTACTCTAAAACTGGCCCTCCCCTCATTGTACCTTTCCTTACCTCATCCATTAATTGGCTAACCTCTTCTAATGGTCTCCACATAATTGATTCATGGCACTCTACCCATTCTTCTCCTACTCTCCTACCTTTTGTCTTTCCTAATTTTCCTGTATTCGCCTCACTTCTTTTCCCAGACCTTGAGATGGCTCTCCCAAACAATGGTTAATTGGGTGTGTGCAGATGTTGTCCATACCTAATTGCGGCAGCTCGTACCAGTCTCAATGTGCTCTCCTGCTTTCTTTTCACCCATAAATCCACAATCCTTCAAGGCCAGTTTAAACTGAACAAAAGCTAAAGTAATTACTGAAATTCTCTCATCGGTTAGTAATTTGGGGAGTGTGTGCATTAAGGGAGAACACTTGCAAAACCTGATTGTTAATTATGTGTGTGTACACGTACAGACAACTACCTACATGATTGTCTTAATAATCATATTCCTTACTTCTTCTTATGAAGCTAATATGTTTTCTAATTATATTGCAAAGCATCTATCATAACAGTCCCAATTTTCGATCTCTCATAACTGAACTATGCCCGTATTATTTTAGCTAGCTGTAAATCCCTTACTGCAGCAACATTCTTGCGCAGCAATCGGCGTAAATATTGTGTCAGCATTAAAGTATATAAAACCACAAGACATTGTAAAATCACAAAAACATAAGACATGAGCAGTACAGTTCAGAGCAATGAATTAATCAGATTGATATCGTGGCTATGATCAGGAATCGACTTGTTAATGTGGTACGATTCATGTTGATTGTAGAATCTCTTCTCAAGATCGGTCAGACTTGTCTGCTTGTTGTGAAACTCAGACCTTTTGGGTCACGCACGCCAAGTCTCCAATGAGAAATTCAACAGCTTGTTTTGACCAAGCATTGTTGGGTTAAAAACAGAAATCATTCAAGGTTGGTATACTCCTTTGGTTCTTGGCAACCTTTATGTATTGCTGTTACATGCTCTGAGATATTGCCCAGCGTGAAGGGCGCTATGTAAATTTAAGTTGTTGTCACCAATGTCGTCGAGAGTCCATAGAGTCAACTTTATTTCAGCAAACATGTCCATGAGTCTTTGCAACTTCCTCTTTGGTCAATGTAAGACAAGACCAGAATTATGCGATTGTGAAATGTCCAGTCCTCACGTCGAGTGGGTCAAATTGACAGCACACCATCATCATCGGAATCTTCACGATTCCCATTTACCTCAGCTACCACAACAATACTTTCAACTAATTTTAGAAACTGTAAATATAGCACATCATTATCAACAATATCATGATTAACATAAACAGTATAGACAGAAAAATTATGAATAGTATTAGTTTGGGTTCTTCTGTAAAAACAAATGCAACACAGCTCCATCTCTAGCTTTCTCTCCATCTCCTCCATCGCATTCGATCTCTAACTTATTTTGAACATTCTATGATTCTTTTTTGTTCTTCTTATAAGAAACATTTTACAACAGTTTTACTTATATCAGACGTAATTCAACATTCACACTATTATTTTTAATAATCATAAGTAATAACTAAGAAGTTCATGCTATAAATTTTATTGCCACAAGTTCTTTTCTCTTGTACCTATCAATGTTTACTCTACTTTCTCGCTTTGTGCTTGCATTATTTGTTCCAAATTATTTGATCTTATTTAGAAACTCTTTGCAGACCAATATATTCTTTAATTATTTCTCACTTTATTGATCTTTTACTTTGCTATTACTCAGTACATATGGAACATGAGTCGGATCTGGCTTATACTCCGCTTCCAGAGCAAAGTCAGACCCACCATGGTCCTCTTTAAACACATAAATTACATAAACATAAAGACAAGCTTCACTTTAATTTGCTTGCTTATTTTAATTACTACTAATTTATACTAAACCGTACACTAACATCTTTTCACAGCTTAAAAAAGGGTAGAGTAAACATTTCTTTAAGACATCAGCAGGTGATGTTATTGGAACACCATATCAGATTTGAATTGCCAATGTAGACGATTAACTGGGTTACACTTGTCCACTCGTTTCTCCCTTAAACAATCGAATGAAATTGTAAGTGAAGACCGACTTTGTGGGTGGGAGAGTTGGAGCGAAATGTATAAGTTGTCCTAGAAGAAGTCGCTGCATGGAATGTCAGTATCTGCAGGAACTAAATTTCTTTAAACATTTTCAGTTGTTAATACGACATGACCATTAACTGCAGAAACACTTTCACTTTATCTGGAAACCAAAGGGTTACGCAACGTCCTTTAGTTTACACAATGCAGATTGCTTGCAGTCAGTGAATTTAAAATGCCCCCGTTCAGTGGCTGCAATAAATCATTTTTAAAATTCCAGTATATCATTTTTTTCCCTCCTTCTATTTCTTTTCTAATTACAGTAACCCATTCTACTGTTTCTCTCAACTTTTGTAAATTTCTTTATTTGAGAGAACAATATTTTAACCTTTTCTGACTCCTCACAAGAATCAAGCAGATTTAACTGTTTGAGTGCCTTCAGGTTAGCCAATTAATCAATTCCTTGTTCTGTCTGGAGGCATATCGGTGGAACATCAGGATCTATATGTTGCTCAATCAGTTGTCTCACTGCTTTTAATTCCTTCTCATGTTTCTCCCTTTCAGAATATAGTTCTAACTTCCGTTTGTTAGATTTGGCTTGTGCTGCCTCCACCTGGTCTTTTCCTTTCTTTACTAATTCCTTCAATCCTTAATTTTCCTTCTCTAGCGACAAAAATTTGTTGTCCTGTGTTTCATCCCATTCCTGTCTCTGCACACTATTTCTCCACACCAAATATCTCTGTGCCCTCTTGAAACCCTCTTGAGTCTCAATCTCCCCTTGCTCACACCTCACATGCAACCAATCCATGATCTGTTCGTATCTCTTCAAATTTAGTTAATCTAGTTCCCTATTTGATCGACCACATGTTCCATCCTTACCTTCCAATAAATCTTCCTCTATTGACAATGTCCATTTTGCAAATTTCTCCCGTACTGGACATTTAGCACCTGAGTCTGTCTTGCCCCTTTTACTCATTGTACTCATTGACTCCTCGAGTCAACACTCTACAATTTTAAACTCCCTGAGTTATTTAAATATTTAGCTGCATCCCTGAGCCGCATTCTGCAGTACTAGAAATCCCCGAGTCCTTTCATTACGATTCCCTGAATCGGTTCTGTGGTGAAACTCCCTGAGTTCACCCTTTAGCCGACTCCCTGAGCTGCTTTTTAAAAACTATTGACTCCCTGAGTCAAAGTTGCGGGACTGCTTGACTCGCGACACTGTATTTATTGTTTATAAGTGATCAAGCGAAACAAATGAACAAATGTTATGCAGCACAACCAATTCTGCCCAAACCTAATTATATCTGCTTCAAAACAAAGTACCAATACGAAAAACAACACCAAATAGAAAAGCTAATGCTTAAAACAACCCATTCAAATTTCCTGACAACATAAGTTAAAAAAAAACAAGCCGCTCATCAGATCTTGCCGAGTATGCCAATTTATTAGAGAAAACACCCCTACACTTGTTGGGATTTAATGAGGGTAACGAGCATCAGTATAAGTCATACAAAAGATATATAAATATACTACAGGTTCACACTGCACTCAGTTGAGAAGTCATGAAGAGGTCCGCTCCCTTATACTCACAGCTGGAACCACTGCACCCTTGCCTGCTCCTCGAGCCTCTTTCTTCACACTTTTCCTCCCTCAATACTTCTCGAATTATACTCTTTTTCCCAGACTTCGACCCTCAATATAGATTGATTCAGTGGGACAAAGTTCTCTATCCTATCTCGAAGATGATGGAGTATCTACCCTTTCTTATCAACCGGGGTCAGGGTCCCATATTCCAGTTGCTCCCTGTGGAATGCAGTCTGGTCCTAGCTGAAACTACGTACTTTCACTATGTTTGTATATTTGGTTGTTATATACGGATACAGGATGATACATACACACACATGTTATGTCTAAACCTGTTTTTCCCAACACACTGATCTTAACTCTTTAGGTTCCAAATAACTGATGATACCGTATTGGTTGAAGTTTGTTTTATTGTTACTTATGCGAGTACACTATAAGGCATTACAAACATAAACAGAACCATACTAACAAGTGCTAGCTTCTGTAATTGGCCCTTCCCTGCCTGTAAAACAGAACAACTGGAACTATGCTACCCTTTCCAGTAGGGTCCGTCGATATGGAAATTTTCCGATTTAGATATATCGATGGGCTCATATCGAGATATACCGAAATATCGATATTTTCAGGTTTTTCGAATTGTGCATTTGGGGTGCGCGCGCATTCAGGGTGCGCGTTCATTCGGGGCCTATCTCCACAGGAGGTAAATATCTTTCTCTCTCTGTGTCTCTCACACTCACTCTGTCCATCTCTGTGTTTTTCTGTCTGTGTCTCTGTGTCTCTCTCCTCTCTCACATATCTATCAGTATATTATCACATCCACCCTGTCTCTCCCCGCACCCCCCCCCCCCCCCCCCCGCTGCCGTCCCTCTCTCCTCCCCCCCCGCCACCGTCCCTCTCTCCCACCCCCCCCTGCCGTCTCTCTTCCCCCCCCCACCCCGCCGTCTCTCTCTCTCTCCCCCCCCCCCAGCCGTCTCTATCCCCCTCCCCCACCTCCCCCAGCCGTCTCTCTCCCCTCACCCCTTGCATACCTGTATCTTCTATTCTAGGACTATGTATACAATATGATGGCTTTGCATTATGTATAGAGATGAGCATTCGGGGTCTTGTAGTTCAGTGTGTGCGCATTCCGATTTTTTCTCTCGATATATTGATTTTTCGATATATCGATATTTTTGAAATGCCTATATCGGCATATCGATGTGAAAATTATATCAGGTTTTAGCGATATATTGGTATATCGCCGGACCCTACTTTCCAGTAGTTCTGGCCAGTAGTGGCAGACTGGAGATCTCGGTTACCACCTTGAGATATTCCCACCTATTGTGATGAACCACTCTTTCTCTACTATCTTTAAACATCTCCACCAGCCTCGCTTACTCTAAAACTGGCCCTCCCCTCATTGTACCTTTCCTTACCTCATTCGTTAATTGGCTAACCTCTTCTAATGGTCTCCACATAATTGATTCATGGCATTCTGCCCATTCTTCTCCTACCCTCATGATCTTTTCTAATTTTCCTGTACTCTCCTCTCTTCTTTTCCTAGACCTTGAGATGGCTCTCCCAAACAATGGTTAATTGGGTGCGTGCAGATGTTGTCCATACCTTAATGCAACAGCTCGTACCAGTCTCAATGTGCTCTCCAGCTTTCTTGTACTATCGATCCTTGGGGGACTTCAGTTAGCTTCAGTTTCACCCATAAATCCACAATCCTTCAAGGCCAGTTTAAACTGAATAAAAGCTAAAGTAATTATTGAAATTCTCTCATCAGTTAGCAATTTGGGGAGTGTGTGCAATAAGGGAGAACACCTGCAGAAACCTGACTGTTAATTATGTGTGTGTGCATGTACAGACAACTACCTACATGATTGTCTTAATAATCATTTTCAGACTGGAGGGAAGTGAGCAGTGGTGTGCCACAGGGATCGGTTTTGGGACCATTGCTCTTTGTAATCTACATCAATGATCTGGACTTGGGTGTAGGGAGTACAGTTTACAAGTTTGCAGATGACACTAAGTTAGGGAGAATAGTAAATAGTGAGGAGGATAGTAGCCATCTGCAAGAGGATATAGACAAATTGGTAAAGTGGGCAGACACATGGCAGATGAAATTTAATGCAGAGAAGTGTGAGGTGATGCATTTTGGGAGAAGAAATGAAGGGAGGCAATATAGGCAGTACAATTTTAAATGGTGTGAAGGAACAGAGAGACCTGGGGATTTGTGTTAGTGACTCGTTGAAGGTGGCAGGACAGGTAGACAAGGCTGTTAAGAAGGCATATGGGATCGTAGGTTTTATAAATAGGGGTATAGAGTAAAAAAGTCAGGAAGTGCTGACTAACCTCCATAAAACTTTGGTGAGGCCTCAGCTGGAATACTGTGTTCAATTCTGGTCACCACACTACAGAAAGGATGTGAAGACATTGGAAAGGGTACAAAGAAGATTTACTAGGATGGTGCCAGGATTGAGGGACTTCAGCTATAAGGAGAGGCTAGATAGGCTAGGGTTATTCTCTCTGGAGCAAAGAAGATTGAGGGGAGACCTAATAGAGGTTTATAAGATCATGAGGGGTTTCGACAGGGCAAATAGAGAAAAACTATTTCCACTCGTGGGCGAATCTGTGACTCGTGGTCACAGATTTAAAATAGTTTCAAGGCGAAGTAGAGGGGAGCTGAGGAGAAATTTTTCACTCAGCGAGTTGTTCGAATCTGGAATGCATTGCCTGAAAAGGTGGTGGAGCCTGATTCGATAACAACTTTTAAAAGGGAATTAGATCTTTATTTAGGGAGAACAGGTCTATTAGGCTATGGGGAGCGGGCAGGGCAGTGGGATTGAATCGCTCTTTTCAAAGAGCCGGCACAGACTAGATGGGCCGAATGGCCTCCTTTTGTGCCGTAATATTCTATGAATCTATGAATATTCCTTACTTCTTATGAAGCTAATATGTTTTCTAATTTTATTGCAAAGCATCTATCATAACAACCTCCCCTCTGTTTCTTTTAACAAATATTTTAAATCAGTGTCCTCAGATTACTGACCCACTCACCAATGGAAACAGTTTCTCTTGTTCGCTGTATCGAATCCCCTGATAATTTTGAGAAGTTCTATGAAGTCTTCTCTTAACCATTCGTGCTCCAAGGAGAATAATCCTCTAGCCTCTCTAGCTTCTCCTGATAACTGAAGTCCCCCAGGGATCGATTTTGGGACCACTGCTCTGTTTAATATATACTAATGATCTGGGCATGGATGTAGGGAGCACAGTTTCCAGGTTTGCAGATGATACTAAGTTAGGGAGAATAGTAAATAGTGAGGGGGATAGTAACCAGCTGCAAGAAGGTATAGATAAAATGGTAAAGTGGGTGGACACATGGCAGATAAAGTTTAATGCAGAGAAGTGTGAAGTGATAAATTTTGGGAGAAGAAATGAGGGGAGGCAATATAGGCTAGATAGTACAATTTTAAGTGGTGTGAGGGAAGAGAGGAGACCTAGGGATTTGTGTAGTGACTCTTTGAAGGTGGCAGGACAGGTAGACAAAATCGGTAGGAAGGCATATGTACTCTATAAATAGGGGTATAGAGTACAAAAGTCAGGAAGTGCTGACTAACCTTTACAAAACTTTGGAATACTGTGTTGAATTCTGGTGACCACACTATAGAAAGGATGTTAAGGCATTGGAAAGGGTGCAAAAAGGTTTACTGGAATGGTACCAGGATTGAGGGACTTCAGTTATGAGGAAAGGCTAGATAGGCTGGGTTTATTCTCTTTAGAACAGAGAAGGTTGAGAGGAGACCTAATAGAGGTTTATAAAATCATGAGGGGATTCAACAGTGTGAATAAGGAAAACTGTTTCCACTGGTGGGCAAATCTGTGACTCTTGGTCACAGATTTAAAATAGTTTCAAAATGAAGCAGAGGAGAGCTGAGGAGAAATGTTTTCACTCAACGGGTTGTTCGAATCTGGAATGCATTGCCTGAAAAAGTGGTGGAGGCCGATTCGATAACAGCTTTCAAAAAAAATTAGATCTTTATTTAGCGAGAACAGGTCTGTTAGGTTATGGGGAGAGAGCTGGGCAGTGGGATTGAGTTGCTCTTTTCAAAGAGCCGGCACAGACTAGATGGACCGAATGGCCTCCTTTTGCGCCATAAGATTCTATGATTTCTGGTACCATCCTGGTAAATCTCTTTTGCACCCTCTCCAATGACTTGACATCCTTCCTAAAGTGTGATGACCAGAACTGAACACAGTCTCCAGCTGAGGCCTAACCAGTGTTTTATACAGGTTAATCCTAACTTCCTGACTTTTGTACTCTATGCCCCTATTTATAAAGCCTAGTATCCTGTATACTATTTTTTAAACAGCCTTGTACACCTTGTACCGGTCCCACTTGCCATATAACTGGTCCCAATAATTCAGGAACCTGAAGCCTTCCTTTCTGCACCATTTCTCCAGCCATCCATTCATGTGTTTGATCCTGCCATTTGATACTTGCAAGAGGCACTGAGAGTAATCCAGGGATCACCATCTTTGAGGTCCTGCTCTTTAGCTATTTGCATGGCTTCTGATCCTCTCCCTGTAGGCTCTCAGCCTTTTTTCCCTTATGTCATGGATTCCAACATGGACCATGACTTCTGTCAGACCCCACCTCTCGCTGTAGAATGTTCTGCACCCATAATGTGATGTTTTCAACCTTGGAACCAGGGAGGCAAATACCATTCGAGAGTCTTCAGTTGCAGAAATGCCTGTCTACTCCTCTCACCATTGTGTCCCCAATGATAATTCCATCGACACTTTTCCCTGTGTCCCACTGTGTGTCCATTTGTTTTGCCTCCCCTTCCCAGGGGTGTCATCACCAGTATTCAGTACAGTGACCAGTTTGTGAGTGCAGGGGATTTCTGCCCTGCCTGTCCCCTCCTCCTACCCAGTCACTCTCCTTCTGAACCCTTTGTGGCTGTAGGGTGACCACCTCGTGATATGTTCGATCCATGAGCCCTTCAGCCTCCCGTCCGCTGTGTAGCTCTCTACAGAAACCCTGAGCTGTGTAGCTCTCTACAGAAATCCTGAGCTCCAGCTTGAGCATACGGAGGCTGGAATTCCCACAGGGATCTCGTTGTGTAATGTGTCTCAGCTGCCCTGCCATATTCTCAGGCATGTATTAGAGCATTTTAATATACCGTAACTATTATGTATTATACCAATACACAATACTCCGCGACCACATAACCCCCACCCTCGTTCGTCTCCATTGGCTCCCCATTCTCCAGAGGATCGAGTTCAAGATCCTCGTCCTCACCTACAAGGCCTTACACGGCCTTGTCCCGCCCTATTTAACCGATCTACTTTCCCCCTACAAGCCCACCCGGACCCTCCGTTCAACAGGACTTGGCCTGCTCCGAGCCCCCCGCCCGAACCGCCCCACCATCGGAGGCCGGGTCTTCAGTTTCTCCGCTCCCACCCTATGGAATGCCATCCCTCAATCCCTCCATTTCGTTTCTTCCCTTTCCTCTTTCAAGGCCGGTTTGAAGACTTTCCTCTTCGATCGTGCCTTTTGTTCCACCCCAAACTTTTCGACCTCCCCTTCGTGTTTCACCCCTTCCCAAACACTCCCCTCTCAGCTCGGGTCACACGCCTCCTGTGCAGCGCCTTGGGATGTCCTCCCGACGTGAAAGGCGCTCTATAAATGTAATTTGTTGTTGTTGTTGTTGTTGTTATATAATTATGCACCGCTTTCACCCTCTGTGGTGAATTTGCACTCTCAACACATTCCCTAACAGAAATCTCATCCTGTTCCACCCCGTCTGCCTACTGGGGCAGAGAGTTACAGATTTCCACTACCGTTTTTGTAAAAAACGTCCTCCCAATCTCCTCCTAAATTAGATACTACCCAGCGTGGAGTTCAAATTGTTGTTGAAGCTGCACTGCACGCCCTCTGGAGGCAATATATCTTCCCTGAAGTGCAGAGCCCAAAACTGAATGCTCTGATGGGGTCTGCCCAAGTCTCCATACAGTTGAAACATAATTTCTTCTCCTTTATTTTCCAGCCCCTTGAGATAAAGGCCAACATTTCTTCTCCTTTATTTCTTTCTCCCCTGAGGATCAGTGAATTCATAGATCTTGATAATGGTCAGGAACAGGATAGTATGACCTTGTGGCGCTATATTTGAATGCACAAAGCATTCATAAAAAGATAGATGAACTAATGGCACAAATAGAGATAAATAGGTATGATCTAGTAGCCATTACTAAGACATGGTTACAGGGAGACCCAGGTTGAGAGCTAAACATTCTGAGGTACTCGACATATAGGAAAGATAGGCAAAGTGGAAAACAAGGTGGGTGGGGAGGTAGCACTGCTAATAAAGGTTGCGATAAAAACAGTAGAGAGGAAGGATTTAAACAACACCAAAATTACACTTGTATAGCGTCTTTCATGTCAGGAGGATGTCCCAAGGCCCTGGACGGTCACTGTATCAGACCAATGGTGGGCAACAACAACAACAACAACAAATTACACTTATAAAGCGCCTTTCACGTCGGGAGGACGTCCCAAGGTGCTGCACAGGAGGCGTGTGACCCGAGCTGGGAGGGGAGTGTATGGGAAGGGGTGAAACAAGCAGGGGAGGTCGAAGAATTCGGGGTGAAACAAAAGGCATGGTCAAAGAGGAAAGTCGTCAAACCGGCCTTGAAAGAGGAAAGGGAAGAAACGAGACGGAGGGATTGGGGGATGGAATTCCATAAGGTGGGAGCGGAGAAACTGAAGGCCCGGCCTCCGATGGTGGGGCGGTTTGGGCGGGGGGCTTGGAGCAGGCCAAGTCCTGCTGAACGGTGGGCTTGTAGGGGGAGAGTAAATTGGTTAAATAGGGTGGGGCAAGGCCATGTAAGGCCTTGAAGGTGAGGACGAGGATCTTGAACTCGATCCTCTGGGGGATGGGGAGCCAGTGGAGACGGGCAAGGGTGGGGGTTATGTGGTCGCGGAGGCGGGTGCGGGATAATACACGGGCTGCAGAGTTTTGGATGACCTGCAGCCTGTGAATGGAGGAACTGGGGAGGCCGACGAGGAGAGAGTTTCCGTAGTCCAGCCTTGAGCTGATGTACGCGTGCATGAGTGTTTCAGCAGCGTGGGGGGTAAGATAATTGCGGAGCCTGGCAATGTTGCGCAGGTGGAAGTAAGCGTTTCCGGTCAAGGTGCGGATGTGGGGGAGGAAGGAGAGTTTTTGGTCGAACGTGATGCCGAGGTTCGTGACTGGCTTTGTGAGGTGGAGAGTACAGCCTTGGATGTTGAGGCTGGCAGCGCCCGATGTGCGGAGGTGCTGGCTTGAGCCGATCAGGAGGGCCTCGGTCTTACTCACGTTCAATTGGAGGAAGTTGTCCCTCGTCCAGGACTCAATGTCGGACAGACATGCCGTCAGAACATCGATGGTCTGGGGGTTGAGGGATGAGGCAGAAAGGTACAGCTGGGTATCGTCCGCATACATGTGGAAATTTACCACATGTTTGCGGATGACATCGCCCACAGGGAGTGTATAAATGGTGAAAAGGATGGGGCCGAGGACAGAGCCCTGAGGGACGCCGTGAGAAACTGTGCGGGGGTTTGAGGAGAAACCGTTGGAAGATACAAAGTGTAGGTGGTGGGTCAGGTAGGAATGGAACCAGTCAAGGATTGTGCCTTGAAGGTTGAGGTGGGTGGAAAGACGTTGGAGGAGGATGGTGTGATCGACTGTGTCGAACGCAGCAGACAAGTCAAGGAGGACGAGGAGGCAGAGGGAGCCCTGGTCACAGGCGGTTAGGATATCATTTGTAACCTTAACCAGGGCAGTTTCTGTGCTGTGAGCAGGGCGGAAACCTGATTGGAGGGGTTCAAGGAGTGAGTGAGTTGAAAGGAAAGAGCGGAGCTGGGAGGCAACCACTCTTTCAAGGACCTTGGATAAAAACGGGAGGTTGGAGATGGGTCGATAGCTGGATGGTTGCGACGCATCAAGGGAGGGTTTCTTCAGGATATGGGTGATGGTGGCTGTTTTAAGGGAGATAGGGACGGTGCCTGAGGAGAGGGAAAGGTTAATGGTGTCAGAAATGAGCAGGGCCAGAAGGTGGAGCTTGGTGCGGAGGAGGGGGGTGGGGATGGGGGTCCAATGAACACGTGGTGGGTTTCATGGAGGTGATTATTTTAATGATTGAAGACGGGGAGGTGGGGATGAAAGTATGAAGGGGGGGTTGGCTGAGGGTTGAAATAACGGATGGAGGGGCGGAGGTGGAGGAGAGGTGGGGGGAGGAAACCGCGCAGCGGATTCTCTCTATTTTGGACTCGAGGAAGTCCAACATTTCCTTGCACCGTTCGTTTGAGGAGAGGATCTGCGAAGCGAGACGGGGGGGTTGGCGGAGGAGCTGGTTGGTGGGGGCGAAGAGGAGGCGGTGGTTGTCCTTCGCTTCCAGGATTATCCTGGAGTAGAAGGCTGATTTGTCGGTGGCTAGGACGGAGCGGTAACATTTGATGCGGTCCAGCCAGATTTGCCAGTGGACCGTGAGGCCAGATTTGAGCCAGGTGCGTTCAACTGCTCTCACTTGGCTTTTGAGGGAACGGAGGTGAGTTGTGTACCACGGTGATGATCGGGAGTGGGAGACGGTTTTGGTGGTGAGGGGGGCCAGGGTGTCGAGAGTAGTGGAGAGGGTGTTATGGAGGGCGGTGGAGGCGGAGGATGGGTCGGTGCAAAAAGAGCGCCACAGGGGGAGGAGGTCGGAGGTTTTGATGGCAGAGGTGAAGGTTTGAGGGGGAATCTTCTTCCAGGGCCGGTAGAAGATGGTGGTGGGCAGGTTGGTAAGGGGTCAGAAGGTCAGTATGGGTGGATGTAAGAAATAACAAGGGGCAGAAAACATTAGTGGGACTAGTTTATAGACCCCTTTATAGACCTGTTTATAGAACAGCAGTCACAGAATTGCACAGGTTATTAAATAAGAAATTAATTAAGCAAAGATAATGCGCCAACAGTGGGTGATGTCAAACTTCACATAGATTGGGAAAACCAAATTGGCAAAAGTAGGTTAGAGGAGGAGTTCATAGAATGCATAAGATATAGTTTTCTGGATCAGTTTATACCGAGGAACCAATCAGGGGACTGGCAATCCTAAACATTGTTTTGTGTAACGAAATGGGGCTAATCGGCAATATAGATACTAAAGCTTCTCTAGGGCAGAGTGACCATAACATAATGGAATTTAACATTAAGTTAGAGAGCGATGTAGTTAAGTCCAAAGCAAGGGTCTTACATTTAAATGAAGCTAACCTTTCAGGTATGAGGGAAGATTTAGCTAAAACAGACTGGGGAATTAGATTAAAGGATGTGACAGTAAACCAACAATGGCAAATGTTTAAGGATATAGTACATAATTCCCAGCAGTCACTTATTCCCTTGAGGAATAAAAACACCACAGCAAATGTTGGTCAACCATGTCTAACTCGGGAAGTTAGGGAAAGTATAAATAAAAAGAAGAGGACTATAATACTGCCATAAAGAGCAGTAAACCTGAGGATTGGGAGAGCTTTAGGGATCAGCAAAGGAAAACCAAGAAACTGATTAAGATGGAACAAATGTAATATGGAATGTAGATAAAGTCAGATTGTAAGAGTTTCTACAAATACATAAAGAGGTAAAGACTATCTAAAGTGAATATAGTTCCATTTCAGGCAGAGTCAGGAGAATTTACAATCGGGAATAAAGAAAAGGCAGAATAATGAAATAAATATTTTGTTTCTGTCTTCACATTAGAATTTAGAAGACACTGATAACTTATTGAAAATAGAGGGGAACCAAGAGGCTGATGATAGTGAGGCAATTAAAGAAATCAACATCAGTAAATAAATAGTTCTAGGGAAATTGATGGGTTTAAAGAATAATAAATTCCCTGGACCTGATGGCCTGCATCCTCGGGTTTTAAAAGAGGTGGCTGCAGAGATAATGGTGGAAAATTATAGAATCTATAACTAAGGACATAATCGTGAGGTACTTAGAAAATTATAACATGATATGGCAGAGTCAACATGGCTTCCCAAAGGGAAATCATGTTTAACACATCTTTTAAAGTTTGTTGAGGATGTAACCAGCAGGCTAAATAGGGTGGGACACAGTAGATGTTGTGTATTTGGACTTTCAGAAGGCATTCACAAAGGTGCCACATAAAAGGCTGCTAAATAAGATGAGGGCCCAATGGAATTAAAGGTACAATAACAACAAATTACATTTATAGAGCGCCTTTTATATTGGGAGGATGTCCCAAGGAGCTGAACAGTCAGGTCAGGATCCAAGCAGGAGCAGTGTAGGTGGGTGGGGTGGGAAAGAGTTGGGATGGCAGCGGAAGGCACAGTCAAAAAGGAGGGTCTTGAAACCGGCCTTGAAAGAGGCCAGGGAAGGAGCGAGGCGAAGGGACTGTGGGATGGAGTTCCAGAGTGTGGGGGGCAGAGAGGCTGAAAGCTTGTCGGCTGATGGTAGGACATGTTCGGTGGGGGACGTGGAGCAGGGCGGAGCCAGATGAACGGAGGGGACTGGGAGGTTGATAGGGGGACAGGAGGTAGTAGAGATGGGGTGGGTGGGTGGGCAAGACTGTGAATGGCCTTGAAGGTGAGGACGAGGATCTTGAATTTGATCCTCTGGGGGACAGGGAACCAATGGAACTGGGCAAGGGTAGGAGTGATGTGGTCATGGAGCTTGGTGTGGGAGAAGACATGAACTGCAGAGTTCTGAATGATCTCTAGCTTGTGAAGTGAAGAACCAGGAAGGCTGACGAGGAGGGAGTTTCCATAGTTGACCCTTGATGTGACGAATGCATGGACAAGGGTTTCGACAGATTGAGGGGTGAGGCAGTGGCGGAGTCTGGCGATGTTGCAAAGGTGATGGAATGCAGTACCGGTCATGGCACAGATTTGGGTGAGGAACGATAGTTCAGGGTCGAATAAGACACCAAGGTTCCTGACTATCTTAGAGATGTGTAGAGTGCAGCCTTGGATGCTAATGGTGTCAGCGCCTGAGGTGCCGAGGTGTTGATGCGAGCCAATCAGGAGGGCCTCAGTCTTGCGGACATTCAGCAGAAGAATGTTATTTTTCATCCAGGATTCAATGTCAGACAGGCAGGCAGTCAGGACGCTGGTAGTCCTGGAGTTGAGGGTGGAAGCGGAAAGATAGCATGAAATGAAGTGGATATCAGGAAGAAAACAGAGAGTAGGGATAAACGGGGCCTTCTCAGATTGGTAGGATGTGCCATAGAATCAATGCTTGATGGACACGAAATGCCTCAGAAAATTTATAGTTGATATCAATGATTTAGATGAGGAAATGCTCAACAAAGCTAAATTTGCAGATGATACAAAGCTAGGTTGGAGAGTAAGTTGTGAAGATGACAAGAAATTCATTTGAAAAGAATTCAAAGGGATTGGCTTGGTGAGTGGGCAAGAAGGTGGAGTTTTATGTGGAGAAGTGTGAAGTTATTCACCTAGTTAGTAACAACAACTAAATTACACTTGTATTACACCTTTCACGTCAGCAGGGCATCAGGAGGACGTAGTAAAAACAGAAAAGCAGATTATTTTCTAAAGGGGGAGGCTAGGCAGTGTGAGTGTTCAGAGGGATTTGAGTGTCGTTGCACAGCAGTCACAAAAGGTTAGCACGCAGGTACAGCAAGCAATTAGGAAGGTTAATGGCATGTTGGCGTTCATTGCAAAAGGGTTAGAATACAAAAGTAGGGAAGTCTTGCTGCAACTGTATAGGGCCTTGGTGAGACCACACCTGGAATATTGTGTGCAGTTTTGTCTCCTGATTTAAGAAAGGACATACCTGAGAGGAGATGCAACGTAGATTCACTAGGTTGGTTGCTGGGATGAGGGGGTTCACCTATAAGGATACATTGAGTAGATTGGGCCCATAATACCTAGAATATAGAAGATTTAGATGATCATATAGAAACCTATAAGATTCTTATGAGGATTGACAAAGCAAATAGTGTGAGACTGTTTCGCGAGGTTGGAGAATCCCAAACTAGGGGGTTTTAGTCTCAAGATTAAGGGTCAGCCATTTCGAACAGAGTTGCAGAAACACTTCTTCACTCAGAAGGTAGTGAATTTATGGAATTCTCTACCCCAGAAGGCTGCAGATGCTCAGTCCTTGAACATATTCACGACTGAGATTGCTAGATTTCTAATGGACAGAGGGATTAAAGGATATGGGGAAAGGGCGGGTAAATACTGCACCTTGGGACATCCTTTCAGCACCTTGGAATGTCCTCCTGATGTGAAAGGCTTATACGTGTATAAGTTTCTTATGTAAGTGTAATTTTGTTGTTGTGGTAAATGGAATTAGGTTAGAAGATCGATCATGATCCTATTAAATGGCAGAGCAGGCTCGAGGGGTCGAATGGTCTACTCCTACTTCTTATGTTCTTTATACTCCAGCCCCTTAAGATGAGGGCCAACATCACATCAGGCTTTTTGATAATGTTTTGTATCTTTGAGCTTGTTTTCAGTGATATGTGTACTTAGGCACCCAAATCTCTTTGCTCTTCCACACTTCTTAGTTTCTCACTACTGTATACAGAAAATATATTGTTTTACTATTTTTGGATCCATACTGGGTGACCTCACACTTCCCCATATTGAATTCCGCCTGCTACAGTTTGGCCCACTCACTAAGTCCTTCCCTAACATTCTGCTCCTTTGTACACAATTTACTGTGTTGCCTAAATTTGTGACATCTGCAAATTTGTAAATCAAACTCTATATTCCTTCATTCAAGTAATTTATATTGTATTGTTTCCTGCATCCTAACCAATCAGCAACTCACCTCACAAGGTTACCTCCAATGCCATCAGCTGTTATTATTGCCAATAACATCTTGTGTGGAACCTTGTCAAATGCCTTCTGGGTCCTGACCTGACTGTTCAGTGCTTTGGGACGTTCTCCTGAAGTGAAAGGCGCTCTATAAATGTAATTTTGTTGTTGTTGTTGTTCTGGATGTTTGAACAGACGACATCCACAGACAGTATCTTATCCACCATATTAGTGACCTCAAAATATTCAATTAGTCAGACATGATCTACCCTTCACACATCCATAATTCCCAAATATACAGCTTTGGAAAATTATAACTAAAACATCTGCCATTTGCTCCCCTGTTTCTTTTAGTACCTTGAGGTGGAACCATCAGATCCTGGAAACATATCTATCTTTAGTCCCATTATGTTCCCCATTACCATTGCTTTATTTCTATTAAATCCATTTAGTTCTTCTTTTTGACTTATTTTTAGGTTCCCTTTTACTGCTGGTATTTTGTTCTCTTCCTCAACTGTATAACCACAAGAGGATTAAGGTTTTAAAAAAGATGTCTGATGAGATAGTGGATGCCTTGTGTTTGATCTTCCAAAATTCTCTAGATTTGCATTGATTGGAAGATTGCATATGCCATACCCCTATTTAAGAAGGGTGGGAGAGAGAAGATGGGGGAACTATAGATCAGTTAGTCTGAAATCAGTGGTAGAGAAAATTCTAGAATCCTTAATTAAGGACTTCGTAGTGGGGTACTTAGAAGACCACAACATAATTAGGCAGAGTCAACATGGCTTTACAAAAGGGAGGTCATGCTTAACAAATCTTTTAGAGTTTTTTGAGGATGCAACTAGCAGGTTAGATAGGGGGGAACCAGCAGATGTAGAGTATCTAGATTTTCAGAAGGCATTTGATAAGGTGCCACATAAAAGGATGTACTTGCCTTGGAGAGGGTACAATGTAGATTCACTAGGTTGGTTCCTGGGATGAGGGGTTTGAGTTATGAGGATAGATCGAATAATCTAGATCTATAATCTCTGGAATATAGAAGAATTAGAGATGATTTTATAGAAACCTATAAGATAGATAGTGGGAGACTGTTTCCCCTGGTTGGAGAAACTATAACTAGGGGGTCAAAGTCTTAAGATTAGGGGTCACCTTTTTCGCACAGATTTGTGGAAAACCTTCTTCACACAGAGGGTAGTGAATTTATGGAATTATCTACCCCAAAGGGCTGTAGATGCTCAGTCCTTGAATATATTCAAGACTGAAATTGACAGATTTCTTATGGATAAAGGGATTAAAGGTATGGGGATAAGGTGGGTAGGTGGAGTTAGATTAGAAGATCAGCTATGATCTTATTGAATGGTGGGGCAGGCTCGAGGGGCCAAATGGCCTTCTCCTGCTCCTTATTTTGATGTTCTTATTTTTATGTTCTTATGTAGGAGTTTCTATGTTGAGGGATATGGACTGGTTTTGTATTGTACCAAATTGTTCATTGAGTACGTCCCACTGTATGTTAACCACAGCTTCTACCTATACAGCTCCATCCATGCTGGGTAGAGACTGAGAGCACTCCTTCTCTACTTTGTATCTGCCAACGGCTTTTCTTCAACCCCTGAACCATCTTGTGCAGCGTTCCTCAGGACTCTGTCCTTGTTCCCGTCCTCTTCACCCTCCCCCTCGGTGACATCATCTGCACACATGGAGTACATTTCCATATGTATGCAGATGACACCTAACTCTATCTCTCTGCTTCCACGGCTTGCACACTCCATCTTAAGAAGCTAGTCAGGAACCTGGGTGTCTTGTTTGACTCTCAACCCCCACTTTATCCCCCATGTCTGTGCCATGACCAGCAATTCCTTCCACCATCTCCATAAGATTGCCAGACTCTGCCACTGCCTCATCCCGCAGGCTGCCAGAACCCTCAACCATGCATTTGTCACATCAAAACTTTTGAAATTCCCTCCTTGTTGACCTTGCCAGCTCTTCCCCCTCACATGCTGCAGATCACCCAAAACTCTGCAGCTGATATCCTCTCTCACACCAGGCTCTGCAACACCATCACTCCATTGGCTTCCCTTACCCCAGAGGATCGAATTCAAGATCCATGTCCTCATTTTGAAGGCCATCCATCGCCTTGCCTCTGCTTAATTCTCCAACCTGCTGACCCTACCAACCTTCCTGCCCCCTCCATTCAGTGGGCTCTGGTCTGCTCCATGTTAACTGCCCGACCCCCCCTACAATTGCTGGACGGGCTTTCAGGTGGATGGGTGGAATTTTCAGTTGTAAAGGTGGGTGGAGGTGGGATGGCACAGGGATTGAGGGAGTGTGTTTCCAGAGGTTTAGGGCGTAGTGGCTGAAAGTAGTGGCGACCTCTGATGGTGGGGCAGAGGGTGTGAGGAACGAGTAGGAGGCCAGGGCCAGTGGAGCAGAGGTGCAAGGTGGTGGATTGGGGAGTGAGGAGGTTGTAGAGGTAGGGAGGTATCAGGGAGTGAATGGATTTGAATGTGATATCCATGGATTTACCCATTAATCGCCCAGTTTATTGCAGTTAATTTATTTCTCATTCCTTCAAAGTTTGTTGAAGAAAAATCAACAAATTTAAAATCTTAAATTTAAAATCTTAGTTTGTGACTCTCCCTTATACCTGAGGGACTCTCTAACCTTATATCAAATTCAATCATATTATGGTTACTATTTTCAGGATGTTCCTTTACTGTCAGATTGTTCACTAATTCTGGTTTGTTATTCAGCATCAAATCTACTATGGCATGTTGCCCACAAAATACAGTCAATCCACCGGACAATAAATCCTGTGAAGCTTTGAGGGAGCTAGAAGGAGCAATAATACACTGTATCAAATGCAAGGATTATTATTATTATTATTATTATTATTACTATATGCTTCCCTGATCCCTGTATTTATATACTGTATTTCCCAAATTAAACCACTGAGCTGCTGCTCTGAAACTCTCTCCCCAAATTCCTAGCTCTGCACCTTCTCTTTCTGACTTCAAAACCTCTCAAACTGTGTGTATGCGTCTGGGACCTTGAGTTCTCCCTCCTCCCCTCCTTGCTCGGTGCCCCCGGCCTTTCTGTAAAACTTTCTGAGAGTTTCAGCGGCTCTCAAACCCTCAGTGGCATCTCTCTGGCCTCTGAGTGAGAATGTTCCATTGGCACTGTGTTAATAATAATCTTGCTTTTGATATAAATACCTTATCATGTCATTGAGATGTCTCAAAGCCCGTCACAGAATGTAAGGTAGATTGATGTAAGGGTGTTGCATTTTGTGGGTGAAATGTAGCAGCCAATTGTGCACAGCAGTGTCCCTCAAAAAGTCATGGATTGAGAGATCAATTTATTTTTATTTTGGGGGGATTATTGGCCAAGACACTGGAAAAGAGAGAGAGAGATAAACTCCCTTCTCTTTTTAATAGCCCCATGGGATCTTTAACATCCACCTGAACAGGCACAGACTGGAACTCAGTTTAACATCTCATCCAAAAGATGGCACCTCCAACAATGCAACACATGCCAGACTATCGAATTCAAATCCTTGAGTTTCCAAATGCGGCTTGAAACCACATGTACTGACTTGTCCCTCCGTCTCAACCTCCCCCCCAGACTCTCCTCTTTGATAGACCCATCGGCAATTCCTTATCCCCCTCCTTCCCTCCCCCGCCCTCTGTCCTCAGCTCGGGTCTGAAGCAGTAACTGTCCAGTGCCTTGGGACATCCTCCTGACGTGAAAGGCCCTATACAAATATAATTGTGTTGTTTTGTTGTAGGCCAGAGCTATCACTGGGTCAGGCTGACCACACATTGTATTCAGGGCAGTGGTTTAACTCAAGCAGCATGAGGTGGAGGGATCTGATCTGGGTCAGTACATGGACCAAGAGAGAGAGAGAGACAGACAGACAGTTGGAGAAAGAAGGAGAGACACAGTACTCGAAACCTGATATCCACATTGTTTTCATATCCATAATGAAAGCGCTGGGGTCCACGTGATGCAGCATATCTTCCACAAGGTTATATTGGGGGCATAGAGGAGATTTTTTGCTCCATGACGGGCAGCACCTTCCCACATTATGCTTCCATTATCTGTCTGAATTGAGTCTGTATGATTTTTCTACTTTGGGACTGTCGGAGTGAGAATTAATTACTTATCATTAAATAGTGTAATTCCTAAGTACAGTACTTGGAGCAGGAAAAATCATATCTGTTGATGCCCTGGCATCACAAGATATTAAGAGGGCATCACTTTGTGATTTTTCTTTTTCCCTGGCAGGCTATCTTCTGGTGCAGGATAATCACAATGTGGGAAGGCTACAGACACAGAAAGAACAAAAAGGATCCTACAAGGTAGTTCATCCTGTAGCTCAATGGTTAGATCAATCACCTTACAAGCTGGGGAGACCTGTGTTTGAATCCAGGCAAGTCAGGGCGAAACCCTGGGAAAGTTTCCTTACTCCACGCTCCTAATAATAATCCCTCCAAAAAGCTCAATAATAAAAATATTTGTCACTTCAACCCACGACTGTTTATGGGACACTGCTGTGTGCAATTGGCTATCGCGTTTCACCCACAAATATCCAGTCAATTCACTTCACAGTATCTTCTGTGAAGCGCTTTGAGAAGTCGATAAGATGTAAAAAGCACTATATCAAATGCAAGGATTATTATCATCACAGTACTGTATATCTCTTTTTCAGGCTTAGGTGTCCCAGCATCCAAAGCTCGCAAGGATCCTGATCGTCATTGTTTCCTGATACTGATCTGCTTTGCTTCACTAGACTGATTGCACTGATTCCCAATACTAATTGTATTGCTTCTGTTGACTGATGTCTGAGCCGCTCTGGTGAGTTTTGAAACCCCAAAATGGCAGGCTTGCTTGAAGGAGTATTTGGCTTAAGCTTCAAGGTGGGAATCTTTGAGACGATGGAGTTCTGTAGCTCAGTGGTTAGAGCACTTGTCTCACAAGTGAGAGATCTGGGTTCAATTCCCGGCAGGGTGAAAACTTGGGCAAGTTTGCTTACTCCACATACTTGTTAATAATCGTCCAAGAAAAAAACCCAATGATGTTCACTTCAATTCATGACTGTTTGTGGGGTCGCTGTTTGTATGCAATTGGCTGCCACATTTTGTCCACAAATATAAGAGATTAATAAAAAAATTAGAGGCCCACGGTATTAAGGGGACAGTGGCAGTTTGTATTAAGAACTGGCTGAGTGATAGAAAGCAGAGGGTGGTGGTTAATGGATGTTTCTTGAAATGGATGGAGGTGTGCAGCGGTGTCCCCCAGGGATCGGTATTGGGACCACTGCTCTTTCTAATATATATTAATGATCTGGACTTGGGAATAGAGAGCACAAAGTTAGGTAGGGTAGTAAATAGTGAGGAGGACTGTAACCAACTGCAAGCAGACATACACAGATTGGTGGAATGGGCTGACATGTGGCAAATGGATTTTAATGTGGATAAGTGTGAGATGATACACTTAGGTAGGAAAAATGATAGGAGGCAATATAGACTTGGTAGCTCAATCTTAAGTGGGGTGAATGTACAGAGAGATCTGGGTGTTCAAGTAAGCGAATCATTAAAGGTAGCAGGGCAAGTAGATAAGGCAGTAAAAAAGGCATTTGGTGTCCTGAGCTTTATTAGTAGGTGCCTAGAGTATAAGAGTAGGGAGGTTATGGTTAATCTATACAAAACACTGGTTAGGCCTCAACTGGAGTACTGCATCCAGTTCTGGGCACCTTATTTCAGGAAAAAGGCACATTAAGGCACTGGAAAGGGTGCAGAGGAGATTCACGAGAATGATACCAGGAATGGGGAACCTTAGCTATGAGAACAGACTGGAGAAGTTAGGACTTTTCCCATTAGAGCGGAGAAGGTTACGCGGGGACCTGATAGAGGTCTTCAAGATCATGAAAGGTTTCGATAGGCTAGATAGGGAAAAGCTGTTTCCGCTGGTAGGTGTGTCAGTGACCCGTGGTCACAGTCTTAAGATATCTACCAAAACAAGCAGAGGGAAGGTTAGAAGAATTTTTTTTACTCAGTGAGTTGTTCGAATTTGGAATGATCTGCCTGAAAGGGTAGTGAGGTCCGATTTGATAGCAACTTTTAAGAGAGAACTAGATAGGTATCTGGGGAAGATGGGTTTGCAGAGTTATGGGGTTAATGAAAGTGACTTGCTCGGTCAAAGAGCCGGCACAGACTCGATGGGCTGAATGGCCTCCTTCTGTGCCATAACATTCTATGTTTCTATGATTCTATGCAATATACAGTCAATTTACGTTACAGTAAATTCTGAGAAGCACATTGAGACATCTAGAAGATGTGAAAAACCATGGTATCATATGCAAGGATTATTATTGTTATTGTTATCATCCACAATGAGCCAAGATATCAGTCACTGTTTGAGTGAACCTTTGCCTTCCCCACGCCCACACTATCCTCTCCTCCTCACCTTGTTTCTAAATCTGACGAGTGATGTTGGTGTGGTATTTCATGGCCACAGACATGAACAGGCCATTGAGGGCCTGGGTACTGATTATCAGCCTCATCCACACAGACCGAGAAACCCTGAAACAAGCCCCTAACCAGAGAGTTTGCTAGCTGAACCCTGAGACTGGTCAGCTCTGCAAACAGGAACAGGAGGAGTTTCTGCAAGTTGAGCGGAAGCTGCTGGGATTTTAGGATGTTTGGTGTAGACGGTGGAGAGGCCGGACACGGTATAATACGACAATATCGTGGCCAGTCCCAGCGTGGTGATGTACAGGACCGTTTCCATCCCTGGCTCCTGCCTGCTGTTGAAGCCGCTGTAGGTTTAGCAAATGCCAATGGCTTTGAGCAGCCACTTGAGCAGAGAGAAGCGTTTGTGCAAGAGGGTGGTGTCGAGCACAGTGCGGCTGGAGATCATGGAATCATAGAATCTTACGGCACAAAAGAAGGCATTCGGCCCATTGGGCCTGTGCCGGCTCTTTGAAAAGAGCAACTCAATCCCACTCCCCAGTTCTCTCCCCATAATCGTGCAAACCCGTCCTCCCCAAATAAATGTCTATCTCTCTTTTAAAAGTTGTTATTGAATCGGCCTCCACCAACTTTTCTCTTGAGGTTACCAACAACTTGGAATGTGCTGGGGTCCATGTGACGCAGCAAGTCTTCCAATAGGTTATTATTGAGGGCCGAGAGCAGGGGCTGTGCTCACGTGAAAGCTTCCCCTCAGCACAAATCTGATCTCACTCAGTTACACCAATTCCAAATTCGAAAGCCTTTGCACATTGTCGTCAGGGTTGGTTTGTGACAGAGCTGGATTGTCTTTCCCTACTCTTCCCTTTTTCTGTATCTTCCTCTTTATATGAGAAAACAGGATCTTGTGCAATAGGCAGCAGGAAATTGCTTGAGCTCCATCACAGCTTCTCCACATCATTTCACATCTAAACTGAACATCGCTGAGATGAGAACGAGTGTTTTCACTGTGAGCCTCCTCCTCTGGGTGACTGCAGGTGAGTAGGTGAAGGTGGGAGGCAGGCTGTGAGTGTGTGAAGGAGGGAGTGTGTGAGCGAGGGAGTGAGTCTGTGAGTGAATGAGTGAGGAAGGAAGTGGGTGAGCTTGGGAGGGAATAAGAGTGAGTGAATCAGTGAGGGTTGGAGTAAGGAAGTGAATGAGTAAGTGAATGAGAAGAGGTTCGGAGAGAGTGAGTGAATGAGTGGGTGAGTAAGTCAGGAAGGGAGTGAGGGATTGGGTGAGGGAGCGAGACAGAGAGCGAGTGAGGGAGGGTGTGTGGGAGGGAGTGATGGAGGGCGGAAGGGTGTCAAGAAGGGAAGGAGCATATGAGGAGAGAGGGCGAGTGTGAGGATTAGAGGGAATGAGGGATGGGATGTGGGAGGGAATGAGAGAGTGAGTAAGGGAAGGAGTGAGGGAGGGAATGAGACAATGAGTGAGTGGGCGGGCGGGCGGGCGAGGAGGGGGTTATGTGTGTGAGTCAGTGATGGAGGAAGGAAGTGAGAGACTAAAAAAGAGAGGGAGGGAGGGAGGGAGGGAGGGAGCCTGGTGCGGGAGAGGTCACGAACTGCATAGCTCTGGATGATCTGCGGTCTGTGGAGGGAGGCATTGGGGAGGCCGACAAGCAGGCCATTATTATTATTATATAAATTCAAGATGTTGTAAAATACAGGATTCCATGGTTATTTGGGATTATTTGGTTCAGAAAATGCCAGCCAGCCTACAAACACAAGACAATCAGAGGGAATCTCACAGCCAAACAGATATATAATAATAATAATCCTTGTATTTGTTATAGTGCGTTTCACATATTTTTAACGTCTCAAAGCGCTTCACAGAATATACTGTAAAGTGAATTGACTGTATATTTGTGGACGAAAGGGCGAAACGCGGCCACCAGTTGCACACAGCAGTGTCCCACAAACATTGTGGATTGAAATGACGAATTTTTATTGTTGTGTTTTTTTCTGAGGATTATTATTAGGCAAATTATATAGAAGACACATGGAAACGAGAGAAGAGAGTGCAGGATGTCTGTCTATTTATACAACTGAGTCACTGAGCAACACAAAATCTTATCCACTCACCACCAACAACAACGACTTTGATTTATATGGCGCCCTCCACGCCGGACGGCGTCTCAGAGCGCTTCACAGTAGCAGATCCCAGGACCGAGCCAGGGGCAGGGGTAGAAAGGTGACCAAAGGCGCGATCGAAGAGAAAGGTCTTTAGCTGTGACCTGAAACTGGGAAGAGAGGGGGCGAGGCAAAGGGAGTGAGAAAGGGAGTTCCAGAGCCTTGGAGCTTAGTGGCTGCCTCCTCTCGACTGGTCCCATCCTCCTTCTTGCCCCTTATGCCCTTCATTCTACCATTGTTGACCACATTTGCGGCCACTATGTCCACCCGACATGAAAGGCACTATACATATATTGTTGTTGTTTCAACTCTGGAACTCTCTTTCTCTATTTCTCCACTCTGCCCTTTCCTTCCCCATTCTCAGAGTCCTGCAGCTCAATGGTGAGAGCGCTCGCCTCGCAAGCGAGGGGGTCTGGGTTCAATTTCCAGGTAGGCCAAAAGTTGGGCAAGTTTCTTTGCTCCACAGGTCTCGCAGTAACTAGGAACCCTGATGTCAGTTAAGAATCCAACTCTTCACACATACAGTGGTGAGAATGTGGAAGTCACTGCCATGCTCTGTCGATTAAACAAATGTCAACACATTTTACCGGAAACTCAATGTATATATGAGGGAAAGGAGAAGAGAACAGTGGGGTGGGGGTGACGTGGATAGAGGGGTGAGGGGGAATAGAGGGGTCAGGGGACTAGACGAATGTGGGAGAGGGGAATAATGGGATGCAGTGGGGTCTAATCTCCTGCTGGCATAGATTTGGTGGGGGGGTTGGGTGTGGGTAGGGGGGAGCAATGCCCAAGCTGGAGCAGAGGGGGGCAGTGGATGGGTCCACGATAGAGAGAGGGTGAGGAGGGCAGTGGGAGAAGGACAGAGGTTGAGTAGCTGAGGGTGTGGGATAGAAATGGGGGCATTTAGACGGGTTTGTATCAGTTTGGGTGGGGGTGTGGAGGCAGTCAAAATATGCATTCCAAGAGACCTGGAGTGAGTGATCAGTGGGGCAAGGAGTGGGCTAGAGGAGACAGCTCCAGGGAGAGGGAATGGGGATAGCCCTCATCGTGTTAATTATTGGGTTAGACAGAACCCCCAGCCTAGAAAATAAGGCTTAGAGAGAAAGAGATAAACAGAATAGGAAGAGAGGTGAGAGACAACAACAACAACAAAATAATAATAATAATAATAATGTTTCCATTTGATACAGCGCTTTTCAAGTCTTCTAGACATCTCAAAGTACTTCACAGAATATACTGTAAAGTGAATTGACTATATTTGTGGGCAAAACACAGCAGCCGATTCCACACAGCAGTGTCCCACAAACAGTCATGAATGGAAATGACCAATTTATTATTGTTTTATTTTAATAATAATAATAAGCCTTGCATTTGATTTAGCACTTTTCATGTCTTCTAGCTGTCTCAAAGCGCTTCACAGAATATACGGCAAAGTGAATTGACTGTATATTTGTGGGTGAATATTTCAACATATAAACACATCTCTGCAACCTCCTAACTCCCTACCAACCTGTCCTCTCCCTCTGTTCAGCAGGCTCTGGCCTGCTCCACATCCCACGACCCACCCGTGGCGAGTGAGCCTTTAGCCACTTTGCCCCCAACCTCTGGAACTACATCCCATAGTCCCTCCGCCTTGCCCCCTCCCTGGCCTCCTTCAGGTCCTGCCTCAAGACACTCCTAATCCTCCCCTTTCCCTCCACCCTCCCCTATCCCAACCCCAGCTCGGGTCTGAAACAATGACTGTCCAGTGCCATGGGACGTCCTCCTGATGTGAAAGGCGATGTACAAGTGTAGTTGGTTGGTTGGTGGTTGTTGTTGTTGTTCACACTCACAAAGTGAGCGCCATCTTATCCACCGCTCTGGTGGATCAATGACCGCCCGGTCATTTCCGGCGTTTACGTTGGGTGGTGGGGTGGGGTGTATGGAGAGGAGAGGGGCAAGTTACACTTATAGAGCACCTTTCACTTTTGGAGGATGTCCCAAGATGCTGAAAAAGAAATTGGAGAGGAGCAGGGATCCTTCGTCAGAATAATGGGACGTTGGGTCATGGAATCCTAGAATCTTATAGCACAAAAGGAGACCATTCGGCCCATCAAGTCTTGCCGGCTCTTTGAAAAGAGCAATTTAGTCCCACTCCGCAGCTCTCTCCCCAAAACCCGTCCTCCCCAAATGTCTACCTCTCTTTTAAAAGTTGTTATCGAATCGGCCTCTGCCACCTTTTCAGGCCATGCATTCATAGACCCAAAATGTTGACTCTCTTCATAGATGCTGGCTGAACTGATGAGTGTTCCCAGCGATTTCTGTTTTGATTTCATATTTCTATCATCTGCAGTATTTTGCATTTTTGTTGAAAATAGTTAATTTTGTTTTCCACTTTTTGGAGTCATGTAGCTCAGTGGTTAGAGCACTCACCTTGCAAATGAGAGATCTGGGTTTGATTCCCAGCAGGGTGAAACCTTGGGCAAGTTTCCTTACTCCACATGCCTATTAATAATCCCTAAAAATAAATTGGTCATTTCAATTCACAACTGTTTGTGGGATATTGCTATGTGCAATTAGTGGCTAGGTTTCACCCAGAAATATACAGTCAATTCATATTACAATATATTGTGTGAAGTACTTTGAGATGGCTAGAAGATGTGAAAAGCGATATATCAAATGCAAGGATTATTATTATTATCTTGTAGCTTTGATCAGAGACACGGTGCTCAATCTGCTGCCCTGTGTGTGTGTCTCACTCCTCACCCTGTGACTGTCTGTACCTATTCACTGTTTACAGGGGGAACTCGAGCTGCTGTCCTGACACAGACTCCGTCACATGTAATTGTGAGAGAGGGTCAGACCGTCCACTCACTGTGTGTCTTGGGAGGCGCTGAGATGAAGCCAGTGCATCTCCACTGGTACAAGCAGAAGCTACCTGGGGACAGCAGGAAACATATAATCACCCATTATGAGAATCGCGTTCGGAGACAGAATGTTGGGAACCGTTTTGAGTCAAAGAAACACATCAACGACAACAGCTGTTCTCTGACCATCACTAATGTGATACTCACAGACTCCGCTGTCTATACCTGTGGTGTGTATGGAACTGTCTACGGAGTTGGGACTGTGGTTAATGTGACCAGTAAGTAACCCATCAACATCAACAGAGAGTCACACAGGGAGAGAGAGAGAGTCACACAGGGAGAGGGTCACACAGGGAGACATAGAGAGACTCATATAGCGAGAGAGAGAGAGAGAATCACACAGGGGGAGAGAGCATACAGGGCCTTGTTAATTGGCATGAAAAAGCACACGTAAACAGGGAATTGGAGCCTTCTGAAATCAAGTAGGCTGTCACTTGCGAGCTGTGGGATGTGGGGACTGAATATATCTTCCCCTATGAACTGACAAGTCAGAATAGCTGCTTCTATAACATGTGGCATCTATTGCTTTACCTCCAGCCATGTGCCATTGCTTAGCTTCAGTCATTCTAGATTCCTGAGCAACATGATTTGGGATCCAAGCTTTAGTATCAGTTTGTGTGAAGGAATAGTTCTAGAGAGTTTAAAATCTCAGTTGGGAAGTAATTCCTTTCTCTGTGTAATTACACACTTATTCTGTGTGGAAGTCCAGCTGTGCTGTGTTTTGCTCTTGAGTTTTGTGTGATAGGTCTTTTCTATATCGTCTGGCATTTTTATTTGTCCTTGATAGGCCTGATGTTTTCTTCGTATGCACAATAATGTGTATGATTAATGTAGATGCTGTGTTGCAGAATCTCAAGAAATGTTATATTTCGGGTGGGGATGGGGGGGCCGGGTGGCTTAATTAAAGCAATTTTAATATATTTCTTAATTACCTCATCAACCAAAGGAGATTGCTGAAAAAATATGCCCATGACGCTCCCCTTGGCAAGACCTTTCCTCTTTCCATCTCTACATCAAACAGTGATTGTGTTCTTGGTGGACACACAAACAGATATTTTGTCTTTATTATTATAGATAACTATATAGTGTACAGTGTGATATATTATAATAGATTATGTACAGTATTCTGTACTATATATAATAGAAATGGATGGTGTGAAATGTAATATATATTGTATTAAAAGTAAATTTCCCTTAAAGGTGAGGCTGTTCCTCTCCTGGTTCAGTCCCCGACCCTGGAACGTGTCACAGAGGGACGCCCGGCCCGGTTACAGTGCTCCATGGAGAAGGCCAACGTGATCAGCACCGATGTACACTGGTACCGACAACTCCCAGGACAGCGGAGAGAGTGGATTTTAACACATGATACAAGTGACAGGATAACAGGCTCCGAAGGTTCCACTCAGCGTCTCCAGCCGTCCAGAGTCACCTCCAATAACACCTACATTCTGATCCTCCCAACCGTGACGCTCAGTGATGCTGCCGTCTATCACTGCTGTGTGTGGGGAGATGTCTGTGGGGTCGGGACCCGGCTGAACATAACCAGTCAGTACATGTTATACAGAGCAATAGAGAAACAGAGGCCCCAATGTTTTTGTGGTGACTGTAGCCTGTGCTGCTCCATGTTACACCATTAGGCTTAAGTGTCTCCTGTAGCAGTGAATCACAGAATATTACAGCAATGAGGGGGGTGTGGGGAGAGTAGTCTGAGGGTGGGGGATTAGCCTGAAGAGGGGTGGGGGGAGGGAGGCGTAGTGTGAAATGGGGGTGGTGGGAGTTTGAGTGGGGAGTGTGAGGGGAGGCAGCATGAGAGGGTGGGGTAATAATATTAATATAATAATCCATGTATTTGCTATAGTGCTTTTCATGTTTTCTGGACATCTCAAAACGCTTCACAGAATATACTGTAAAGTGAATTGGCTGTGTATTTGTGGGTGAAACGGGCAGCCAATTGCGTGCAGCAGTGTCCCACAAGCAGTTATGGATTGAAATTACCAATTTAAAAAATATTTTGGGAGCAATTATTATTAGGTATGTGGAGTAAGGAAACTTGCCCAAGGTTTCGCCTTGATCTGCCTGGAATTGAACCCAGGTCTCTCACTTGTAAGGCAAGTGCTCTAACCACTGAGCTACAGGACTTCCATGGCGGGGGGGTGGGGGGGGGTTCCTATCAAAGCGGGTGCTCCGTTGGTGAGGATAAGGGCTCCCATCCAGGAGGGGGTGGTCACTCTGGGGGGGCTCCCATTGGGCGGGGGCTCCCACCGGGGAAGGAGGGTTTCCCATTGCGGGGGCTCCTGTCAGTGGGGGGAGGATGGGGGGCTCCTATCAGGTGGGGGGGGGGGGTGGGGCTCGCATCATTTGGTGTCCCATCGTGGGAGGCTCCCATTGATGGCCAGCTCCCATTGGTGACAGGTGGGATAGTGTTCTCTGTGATATTCCCTGGTTTAATGAAAGAAGTTCAGATTGTCCGGTTGAACTTTTATCCGAGGCTGTAGATGGAGCCGTTATCTAGGTTAATGGTCAACTTTTGTCTTTTGGGTAGTGTGAGGTGGGGGTGGTGGGATTGTAAGGGGGGATGTGAGTGGGGATGTGAGGGTGGGAGTGTGCTGGGTGGAGTTTGAGGGGTGTTGTGAGGGTATGAGTGTGAGGGTGGGGTGTGTGTGAGGGGTGTTGTGAGAGTGTGAGTGTGAGGGGGGGTGTGTGAGTGGGGCAGTGTGGGGGCAGTATGAGAGTGGGAGTGTGAGAGGGAGAGTGATTGTGGGGGTGTGTGAGGATGGGGTGTGAGGGGGATGGAATAGTGAGGGGTCTATCGATGGCCTGGAGCCATTGCCCTGATGGTTTCTCCTGATTGTCCCCAGAGACCCCCCTCACTGCTGCTGTTGTTGTTGTTGTGGCTGTTGTTGGGGTCTTGATGTTGCTGATATTTCTCGTCATCACAATCTTCATGTTCCACAAACGACAAAGACAGATTGGGCAAAATTCTCCACAGGGAGGGTGAGACAACAGCTGCTTCCTGGCTTTACTGCTACCCCACCCATCCCCACCCCACAGCTGTGGGTGTATGTGTGTATCTGTGTTTGTGTATGTTGGTATGTGTATGTCTATGTGTATGCATGTGTGTGTACATGTGTATCTGTGTTTGTATATGTGTGTGGTATATATTGTGGTATGCGTGGACTATGCTATATGATTGGGAGGGGAGGCTGTGTGTTTGTGTGTTGGTATGTCTGTGTATCTATGTATGTGTGTGCTTGTGTGTGTGTGTGCCATTCTGTGTGGTTGGGAGGGGAAGCTGTCTGTGTGTATGGTTGGGAGGGGATGGCTGTTTGTTTGTGTGTAAGTGTGTATGGTTGGGAGGGGAGGCTATGTGTGTGTGTGGTTGGGAGGGAACGGTGGTGTGTGTGTGGTTGGAAAAGTAAGGCTGTGTGTGTGTGTGGTTGGGAGGGGAGCTCTGTGCGTGTGTGCTATGCTCTATGGTGAGGAGGAGAGTCTGTGTGTGGGTGTGTGGTTGGAAGGGGACGGCAGTGTGTGTGTGTGTGTGTGTGCGGTTCGGATGGGAGGCTGTGAGTCAGTAACAATGTTGGCAACAATATCTGCTGTGATGTTTATTTAGGACCAACCAGGGGGTCGACAACATCAACAACATCAACATGACAGTGATGGGTGAGAAATCAGTGCAGCATTTAAGGCCTTGGTCAGGTCACCCAGTGAAGCAACTGTCAGTCACAGCCCCACCCCATAGGCTCCCTGAGCAACACCCATATCTCCCGGTGACCAGGCTGTCACCAGCAATTGGTGGTACTTCCTGCTACCTGCCATCCACCCAGTGAAGCTCAAACCCACCCAACTGATCAGGGGATGGGTTTCCATGTGACACACACACACGGTTGATCAGGGGGATGGGTTTCACTGTGATACACACACAAACACATACATGGCTGAGCAGGGGGATGGGTTTCCATGTGACACACACATGTACGGTTGATCAGGGGGATGGGTTTCCATGTGATACACACAGGGCTGAACCCTAAATGTTGAGTGATGGATGTCTCTGCTCCATCCCACCTGAACCATCTTATTCTCTGTCCTGCAGCTCAAACTGAGAGGAGCAGGGCCAGCGGTGGGATTGAGGAGCAACGTGAGGCCTCGTGTTGTCTGGTCAGTAACTGGAGAGAGAGCTTATTATTTATTGCTGTCTCCCAATAGCCGGCCAGCTGGTACAAGCCACTGCAGGTGTTGTTGGCTTCACAGGGAGTTGGCTTGACATCTATGGGCTAAGGCCTCTCTCTCACATTAATACGCTGGTGCTGAGTAAGCCTGGGACCCACAAGCAAGAGTACCTGGGTTCCATTCTGGCTGAAACAATTGATATCAATGTGATATGTTCAGAGATTTTTCCCATTGACCTTGTCCTCCCTCCACCCACTGCGCTCAGTGAGGACTAACCAATTCCGAGTCCCCCGTGCACCCCTACCACCCCATACACCCCACCATCAGTGGGCGGGATTTCAGCCATTCTACCCGCATTTAAACAGAAATCTATCCAAAAGTAAGGATTTAGGGAGAAAGAATGGGGTTCATGTAGAGAGCTCCAGTGGGGGAGTGAGCACCAGCACAGGCGCAATGGGGAGAGAGCAGGGAATGGGCAGCTCCAGTGGGGGCTGTGAAGTGTATACAGAATAATACTGTTTTTCTCCTCTCTCAGGAAGGTGAGGAGGGAATTCTATACGCACAGATTGTGTTCACTGGAAAAGCTCAGAAGCCCCCGGCAGTGACTGAGGCTGACAGCGTGGGAGAATATGCCACCATCAGCCGGGAGAAATGATGTGGGACTGAGTGGGATAGGGTGGAGGGACTGGGGGCTGGGAGACAGACCCATTCACCCACCCACCAATTGACTGACCAACAGTATAACCCCATCAGCATCCAAGGCTGCACTTTTCACCTTTTCTAAAAGAAGCAGAGGGGAGGTGAGGAGAAATGTTTTCACTCAGCGAGTTGTTCGAATCTGGAACGCATTGCCTGAAAAGATGGTGGAGGCCAATTCGATAAGAACGTTTAAAAGAGAGGTAGACATTTATTTGGGGAAGATGGGTTTTACGGGGTTATGGGGAGAGAGTTGAGGAGAGGGATTGAATTGTTCTTTTCAAAAAGCCGGCACAAACTCAATGGGCCGAATGGCCTCCTTTTGTGCCGTAACATTCTATGATTGTATGATTCAAAGCCAATCAGAAACCTGGGCATCTTATTCAACCCTGAACTGTCCTTCCTTCCCCACATCCACGCCATGACCAATACTGCCTTCCACCACCTTCGCAACATCAGCAGACTCTGCCACTGCCTCACCCACTGCCCAAACCCTCATCCACACATTCACCACATCAAGGCCCGACGGAACTCCCTCCTCATCGGCCATCCTGGTTCTTCCCGTCACAAGCTGCAGATCATCCAGAACTCTGCAACTCGTGTCCTCACCCACACTAAGCTCCGCGACTACATCATTCCCACTCTCGCCTGGCTCTGTTGGCTCCCCATCCCCCAGAGGATCAAATTTAAGATCCTCGTCCTCACCTTGAAGGCCATTCATGGCCTTGCCACCTCCCCCTGCTGTCCTCTTATGAACCTCCTCACCCACTCCGTTGAGCGGGCTCCGGCCTGCTCCATGTCCCCCGCCCGATCTGCCCTACCATCAGCGCACGGGCTTTCAGCCTCTCTGCCTTCACACTCTGGAACTGCATCCCACAGTCCCTTCGGTTCACTCACTCCCTCATCTCCTTCAAGGCCAATCTCAAGACGCTCTTCTTCGACCGTGCCTTCTGCTGCCCTCTCAACTCTCTCCCGCTCCTTCCCACTAACCTGCCCCTCTCCCTTGCTCGGGTCCCGACCTGACTGTTCAGAGCCTTGGGACATCCTCCCGACATGAAAGGTGCTCTATATATGTAATTTTGTTGTTTGTTGTATAACAAAATTACATTTCTAGAGCGCCTTTCACATCAGTGGGGGAGGGTGGGGGGGGGGTGATTGAATTATTGTCAGTTGATAATAAACAAACTCCTAACACACACACAGTGGTACTTTGGGTTCAGAATCATTATCTGGTGTCAGAACTAAACTGAACTTGTAATGGAATAGAATAATAATGATAATCCTTGCATTTGATATAGCGCTTTGCACGTCTTATAGATGTCTCAAAGCGCTGCACAGAATATACTGTAAAATGAATTGATTGTATAGTTGTGGGTTGCAATAAAATGTCAAACATAATGAGGAACAAGTGAAACAGATTGAGGACAAAGCCTTTACAAATACCACAATTGTCTGACTCCTCTATATAGTCTGATATTAATAGGGAATCCTCTGTAATTCTCTGATATTAACACTAAGTCCTCCATTACCTCAAACCACCCTTCCTCTGTAATCTCCTAAACCCCCTACCAACCTGCCCGCTCTCTCTGCTCAGTAACCTCCAGCCTGCTCCATGTCGTCTTCCCCTCCACTCTCCCCATCCCCAATACCAGCTCAGGTCTGACACATTGACTGTCTGGCACCATGACTCTATTTAGTCTGGCACTTGCAGCATCAACCTCCGTGGTTGCCCACTCGACCTCACTAAGCCAGTCAGGAACCTAAGTGTCTTCTTCAATCTTAAACTGTCTTTCCTCCCCCACATCCAAACAATGACTTGCTCTGCCTTTCCTTATCTCCACTATACAGGTATACCTCGCTTAACGTCGCCGTTTGGTTCTTGAAAAGTGCAACTTTAAGCGAACACATTTTTCCCATGAGAATTAATGTATAAACTGAAGTTAGTTACTTTTGGACATTTTTCATCAGAATTTCCTAAACGAAAGCATTATACTGTACTCGCTCCTTGACCACCTGCTCCATGACTCACTCACTCGCTCCCTGACTGCCTGCCCGCTTCACTCACTCGCTCCCTGACTGCCTGCCCGCTTCACTCACTCGCTCCCTGACTGCCTGCCTGGCTCATTCACTCTCTCCCCGGATGCCTGCCCGACTCACTCACTCGCTCCCTGACTGCCTGCCCACTTCACTCATTCGCTGCCGGTCTCACTCGCTGCCTGTCTCACTCACCGCCAGCTAGCTGGTCTCACTCGCTGCCAACCTGCCTCGCGCTCTCCCTACCGGCCTGGCTCACTCCCAACCTGCCTGTCACTCTCTTGATGGGCAGTCCCTAGCACCGTCGTGCCCCCTTTCCATCCGCTGGCGAACATTGTAATAGCAAACGTCGTAATAGCAAACGTCGCAACATTAAATGGATTTATGTTGCCAATGTATCAGCAACATAATACCGAAGCAGCGTTGACCGAAGCAACGTTAAGTGGGGTCTACCTGTACAGCCCAACTCTGCCACTACCTTACCTCCAAGGCCGCTGAAACCCTCATTCATGCCTTCATTACATCCCGGCTCGACTATGCAAATGTCCTACTTGTCGGCCTCCCTAATTCCTCCCTCCACAGACTGCAGATAATCCAGAACTCTGCGGCCCATGTCCTCTACTGCTCCAAGCTTCATGAACCCATCTCACCCATTCTCGCCTGTCTCCATTGTCTCCCCATCATTCAAGATCCTGGTCTTCACATTTAAAGCCCTCCACAACCTCGCCCCACCCTACATCCGTGACCATCCAACCTGCCCGCCTCCTCCGCTCAGCAGGCTCTGGCCTGCTCCACGTTCCCCGACCCACCCGCCCCACGATTGGTGGGCGAACCTTTAGCCACCCTGCCCCCAACCTCTGGAACTCCATCCCGCAGTCCCTCCGCCTCACCCCCTCCTTGACCTCCTTCAAATCCCGCCTCAAGACTCTCCTCTTCGATTGTCCCATCGGCAACTAATCACCCCCTTCCCCCCCACCCAGCTCGGGCTTACAAGTGACTGTTCAGTGTCTTGGGATGTCCTCTTGATGTGAAAGGCACTATATAAGTGTAATTTTGTTGTTGTTATTGTTGTTTCATTCATATTTTCAAGACTGGTGGATAGATGTTTATTTGGTAAAGGATAACAAAGGATATGGAGCAAAGCTGGATAAGTAAAATTAAGGTACAGATCAGGCATAATAATAATTATCGCATTTGATATAGCACTTTTCATGTCTTCTAGAAGTCTCAAAACGCTTTATAGAATATACTGCAAAGTGAATTAACTGTATATTTGCGGGAGAATCACGACAGACGCACAATAGTATCCCACAAACAGCCATGGATTAATTAACTAAATTATTATTACTTCTTATATTGAGGTATTATTATCAGGCATGTGCAGTAAAGATAGTTGCCTGAGGTATTGCTCTGCTGGAAATCAAACCCAGGTCTTTCGCTTACAGGCCTCTGAGCTACAGGACTCTATAGCCATGGTGTAATACAATGGCAGAACAGGCTTGAGGGGCTGAATGGATGCTCCTGTTCCTAACAGACAGTTTAACAGACTATATTGGAAAGTGACTCTGTATTTCTGGGAGAAATGCGAGAGCCAATTGCGCACAGTCACGGAATTAATGAAAACATTTTTTTAGTGGTGGAATTATTACCCTTGGAAGCGATCCACCAATCAATTAACCGTTCCCAATTAATTGGTTCCCAATTATGGTGAGGCCAACACGGGATTGGGGAGTAAGGAAATTGGCCTGGAGTTTGCTGGACCTGGGTATCAAACCCTGGTCCTTTTGCTCACAATCCGCTAAGCTATGGGACTCCACAAACCAAAACATAAGCATTCATTATTATTTATATATTAACAAAATAATGCAGACAGATTTCAGGGGAATACTTTGTACATAGGTACACTTACACACACACATATATGTACATACATAGTACACACAGACGGACCATACACAGCACACAAACATATGCTAGTAAGGCGAGCGCTCTATCCACTGAGCTACAGGACCACTGCCAAGAGTGTAGATGTACTAGACTTCTTTGTATTAAAAACACCTGCTTGGTTGCATCATCTTCAACTCCCAAGTCTCCTTCAACCCCATCCACACCATCTTCTCCCTCTGCTACAGTTCCTGCCACTCCCCACTCCTTACATTCCTTTGCCCCCATTTTTCCCTCTTCCCTCTCAACCGCAATCACCTAGTTCACACAGACAGACAGACAAACAGACACACACACACACTGACATAAACACACAAACAGACACACACAAATACACACACACATAAACATACACGCACACACACATAAGCGCACATACACACACACACACAAGCACACACAAACACACAGACGCACACACACAAACACACACATTCAGAAAAATATCCACCCACACATACAAGTGAGAAGCAGGTGAGTGTGTGAAGCTGGAGAAGGTGACAGGGTTGATCCACTTGCAAACTCCAAGTCTAAGCACCGAGACCCCAATGGCAGGACACAGCACAGTCACTACAGCAAATACGATGATAGACCTTCTGAAGCTGAGGTCATCCTGAATCTGGGGTGACTGCCACAACTCAGCTCTTATTTTGTACTCTGTCAAGGTAAGCACAAAGGGAGGAGAGGTATGAGATGACACCACAGGCTTTAAAGTCACTAGAAGCCTTGAAGCTGGAACCACACCAACAACAACAATGCGCTGGACAAGCGGTTTTTTGGACCCGAGCTGGGGTAGGGATTGGGGAGGGTGCGGGCAGGGGTGTGAAGGAGGGTAATCGAAGGTACAGTCAAACAATAGGGTCTTGAGATAGATCTTGAAGGAGGCAAGGGTTGGTGTGAGGTGGAGAGATTAAGGGATAGAGTTCCACAGGGTGGTAGCAGAGTGGCTGAAGGCCAGCCCGCCAGTCGTGGGAAGGGCAAGGTGGGGGAAGTGAAGCAGGCTGGATCATGCTGAGTGGATGGAATGGGCAGCTTGGTAGAGATTTAGGAGATCGAAGAGGTAGGGGGAGCTAGGCCATGGAGGGCTTTAAAGGAGGACTGGGGCCTTGAACTGTATCTTCTGTGTGATGGGAAGCCAGTGGAGTCAGGCGAGGGTGGGGGTGATAGGGTCATGGAGCCCGGAGTGGGAGAGTGCACGACCTGCAGAGTTCTGGATGATTTGTAGCCTTGATGGGGGGAGTTGGGGAGGCCAACAAGCCTATTTTGTGGTGGAACCGGGAAATGTTGAAGGTGCAGGGGGAAGGCAGAGCAGGTCATGGCATGGATGTGGGGTAGAAAGGATAGTCAAGGGTTGAATAAGACGCCAAGGTTATGGCTGGTTTGGGTTTTGTTTATCTCCCCCACTCCCTCCTCCCCCCCTACCCCAATGTGCTCCACACACAGTAAAGCTCCTTCTACACTGTGCTGCCCAATATAGTGACTGTGTTTCTAAGGAGCAGCTATTGTGCTCACAGTAAAGCTCCACAAACAGACATGAAGTGACTGAGCGACACCTGGTGGCTGGAGAGAGACACTCACCTGCTCAGCTCCCCGTACACTGAGGGCTGCCGTGGCTGCAGTGTCTGTTGAGAGAATGGTAAAGAATGATTAGTGTGATGTGTAGTGTGACCATGTGAATGGTCTGAACATTGAGGCACTTTACACTATTACCATGTACGTAGAGTCCTCGGGAAGATCCTTAGAGCTCTGTAAAAAAAAAGTTGAAAATAAGTAAGTTCTGTAAAAAATAAAAATATTAGAAAGAGATGAAGAACAGAGAGACAGTGATCAGCAAACTACATGTTTATTACCAGGTTCCTGACTATTGACAGGCACTCAACCTTCCCCGTGACAGTCACTGTGACCCTCTCAGTAAAGACACAGACATGTCTATGACCAGTGTGTGAACTCCCTGGTGATAATACTAATAATAATAATCATTTGATATAGTGCTTTTCACGTCTTATCGATGTCTCAAAGCACTTCACAGAATATACTGTAAAGATAATTGACTGTATATTTTATGGGCAAAACGCAGAAGCCAATTGTGCACAGCAGCATCCCCACAAACAGTCGAGGATTGAAATGACTAATTTTATTCTTGTGGGTTTTCTCTGGTTGGATTATCATTAGACGTGTGGAGTAAGGAAACATGCCCAAGGTGCCGCCCTGATCTACTTGGATTCGAACACAGATCTCACACTTGTAAGGCGAGTGCTCTAACCACTGAGCTACAGGAGATGTGACAAACAAACACTGAACACAAGACACAGGTGAACTGACCGGCCTGCAGCCTGAAGCAGAGACATTGACATAATCTAGAGCGGAGCTGCTGTCCTGAGGCACATCTGTGAAATAAACAATAAAATGTCAGTGACTTTGAATGGAAAGTGTCTGAATATTTGTCACAATCTGACTCCAGGTACATTGGAAAGTCACAGTTTGTGATCTGTTGGAGCTCAATCTGAGACTGATTTTAATCTCTTTATTTCCAGGTCCACAATATTTCCCCACTCAGCCATTACCTTACTCCCAAAGCCTCTGAAACCCTCATTCATGCCTTCATTACATCCCAGCTCAGCTATGCAAATGCTCTGCTGTTGGCCTTCCTAATTCCTCCCTCCACAGGCTGCAGATAATCCAGAACTCTGCGGCCTGTGACCTCTACCATTCCAAACTCCGTGACCACATCTCCCCCATCCTTGCCTGACTCCATTGGCTCCCCATCATCTGGAGGATCCAATTCAAGATCCTGTTTCTCACATTTAAAGCCCTCCACAACCTCATCCCACCCTCCATCCATGTCCTCCTACCCCTTATCAACCTGCATTCCCCCTTCGCTCAGCAGACTCTGGCCTGTCTCCCCATCGTGTCTGTGCTGGTGTTTGCTCTCCCACAGGAGCTGCCTACTCTAACCCCATTCGCTGCTCTCTCTCTATCTTTCTACCTTTTCCCTTCCCCCAACCTGAATGTTCAGTGCCTTGGGACGCCTTCCCGACGTGAAATAAAATTTCACTATAACTACAGTTCTATAAATGAAATTTTGTTGTTGTGTTGTTGTTTTCTTCATTGTGTATGTGCTGGTGCTCGCTCTCCACTGGGGCTCTGTACTCTAACCCCAATCCCTGCTCTCTCTCTCTCTCTCTCTCTCTCTCCCCATCATGTCTGTGCTGGTGCTAACTCCCCACTGGAGCTCCCTACCCCACACCTCGCCTACAGTGTGGTTTAGATCAGGTAAAAGATGGGGTTAAACATACACAACAGTTTCTCACCAGAGCACACGGGCCTCTTGTAGATAAGAAAAGCAGCTCCAGCACAGGCCAGGACTCCCAGAGCTGTCCACACAGTGATCCAGATCAGGGATAGCCTGGCCTCTCCTCTGCTCCCTCTATCTAATATAATAACAACAACAACTTGCATTTACACAGCGCTCCTCATGCAGGATAGTGTCCCAGAGTGTTTGAGTCATGGAGCTCAATGCTGAGCCAGCGAGAGGAGAGGGGAGCATAGACACTGTCCAATAGGAAGGTCTTCAGGCGCCACCTGAAGATGATGCCAGGACACAATGGGATTTGTAAACGAGTTTGAGGATCTTGACATCAATCTGTTCAGTAATAGACAACCAGTAGAGCCTGGTTGCAAGTGCAATGGGGGGGAATGGAGCTAAGTACTGGTCAGTATGAGGGCAGCGAAGTTTGGGATCAGTTAGATCCTGTACCTGATGGAGTTGGGGAGACCGGAAAAGAGAGCATTTGGGAAGTCGAGTTGTGAGGTGACAAACTCATGCACAAAGGTTTTGGCTGCATTTGGGGTAAGGCACTGTCGGAGGCAGGCAACGTAGGGGGAGGTGGACAAAGGTGGTCCTTGTCAGGGAGGTGGGGGAGGAAGGGCAGCTGGGGGTCAAATCAGACCCTAGATTGTGCACTGGGTCATTGAGTCTCAGGGAGAGCCAAAGAGGTTGAGGACTTTAGAACCACAAGAGTGAAGACGTTGTTAGGAAGCCAAGGCTTCCATCTTGTTCATGTTCAGCTGCAGGAAGTTTACACTCATCCAGGCCTTGACGTCTGACAGACAGAACATCAGCGGACCTGGAGTTGCTACGGAGGCAAAGTAGATTTGTGTGTCATCCTCATACATGTGGAAGGTTACTCCATGTATGTGGATGACATCACCCAGAGGGAGAAGATAGTGAAGGAAAAAAAGAAGGTTAAGGATGGAGCCCTGGGGAACTCCACAGGTGACCAGACGGGGGCGGGAGGAGAAACCAATGGAGGTGGTTGGTAAAGTAGGACTCGAACCATGTAAGGAAGTCTCACTGAGGTTGATGAGGGAGGAGAGGGGATGGAGGAGGATGATGGGGTAGACTGTGTCAAACATGGCAGAGATCCAGGAGGACAAGGAAGCAGAGAGAGCCCTGGTCACAAATAGAGAGAATGTCGTATGTGACTTTGCCAAGTACTGTCTCTGTGCTGTGGGCAGTCAAGATGTAAACCAGACTGCAGAGGCTGGAGGAGGGAGTGGGGGAGAGGTGTGACCAGAGTTGGCCTGTAACAATGGGTTCCAGGCTTTTGGCAAGGAAGGGTAGATTAGTGATTGGATGAGAGAGATTAGGTGGGTGGATTTATTGAGGAGGGGTGGAATGACAGCGGTTTTCAGGGGGAGAGGAACAGAGCCTGAGGAGAGAGACTGGTTAACTGTGTTGGGGGAAAGGGGTGAGAGGTGGGTGTTGAGTGACCCTCAAACTATGAGCTCACAGAATGAGCTCTCTCTCCCCAGAGAGTCACCTGCTCACCTAATTCAGGAGAGTATTCAGTACAGAGTGTACATTGGGGTAACTGTTGGGAGTCTAACCAGCTACACTCACGTAGCTTACCATTGATATCACTGTCTGGCCAAGCTTTCTCACTGCTTGTCCAGCTAGCCCTACATGTTAGTTAGGGTTTTGGCTGCAGGGCTAACAGGAGATGTAGTGGGAGGATTCCCTACCCCCAGTGACTGGTCTGCCTTTGCAGGTCCAGCTGATGACCAGCCTGGACTGTGCTGTCATCAGCAGTGAGAGAGAGAGACCTGGATACACTGTGGACCCTCCTGGCTCAGGGACCCTCACAGGGATTGGGGGGGAGGCGGCTTGATTGTGACCTTGTGTCACCTGGAAAGAGGTGGAGAGGCCACGAGAAGCCTGTTTGTGACTGTTGGATTTCCACAGAGGCTGGTTAACAGGGACTTGACAGGGAGGCTGTGGAGCCCAGTATGGTCACAGAGGAGGGGGGGAGATGAGACAATAACAATGGGAGGGGCTGGGCATCTATCCTGTTGTCCATGTCAGATGAAGGAATGAATGGACTTGATGGCTGAGTGCTGCTGTACTCACTGGTTACAATGAGCCGGATGCCTTGACTTGGCCGGATGTAGCCCCACACTCTGCAGGTATAGAGGCCGGAGTCACTGATTGACGTGTTGCTGATGCTCAGAATGTAGCTGTTACTGGTCACGTTCCTGACAGGCTGGAAACGCTGGCTCACATTGTGGGACCTGCTGACGGTGTCATTGGTGAAGAGACTGAGCCCCCACTGGCTCTCATTTCCAGACAGCTGCCAGTCCCAGTGCACATCAGCCTCTCCCACAGCGGCCCTGTCCATGGAGCAGTGTATCTGCACTGGGGCTCCCTCTGGTACCCTCAGCATTGCCGGAGACTGAGTGAGCACCGGGTCCTCGCTCGCACCTGTTAATGGCAAACAGTCAAAGTTTAACACAGGCACTAGGGATCCAGAGAATGGGGAAAGAGGGGCTAAAAGCCTGAGCCCCAATGCTGGGGTGGGGTGGGCGGGGGACAAGGAGCAGGCCGGAGCCCACTGAGTGGAGGGAGCGGACAGATCTATATGGAGTTAGCAGGTCACAGAGTGATTTTATCTGGGGATTATTGGCCAGGACACTGAGAGAATATAACATGTACTGACTGGTTATGTTCAGCCCGGTCCCGTCCCCACAGACATCTCCCCACACACAGCAGTGATAGACGGCAGCATCACTGAGCGTCACGGTTGGGAGGATCAGAATGTAGGTGTTATTGGAGGTGACTCTGGACGGCTGGAGACGCTGAGTGGAACCTTCGGAGCCTGTTATCCTGTCACTTGTATCATGTGTTAAAATCCACTCTCTCTGCTGTCCTGGGAGTTGTCGGTACCAGTGTACATCGGTGCTGATCACATTGGCCTTCTCCATGGAGCACTGTAACCGGGCCGGGCGTCCCTCTGTGACACGTTCCAGGGTCGGGGACTGAACCAGGAGAGGAACAGCCTCACCTTTAAGGGAAACATTTCCTTCAGTTACAGTCCAGCCTGAATATTGACCAACAAACCTTCTCTCCTACAGCCCCCCCACCCCACACACCCTGTGTGACTCACTCTCTCTGCCTGTGTGACTCTCTCTCTCTGTCTCTCCCTGTGTAGCTCTAACTGTCTGTGTGTAACTCTCACTCTGTGTCCCTGTATGACTCTCTCTCTCAATTTGTGACTCTCTCTCTCTCGATGTGTGACTCTCTCTCTCTCTCTCTGTGTCTCTCTCTCTCTCCATCTATGACTCTCTCTCCCTGTGTAACTCTCACTCTCTGTCCCTGTATGACTCTCTTTATGATTCACTCTCCATGTGTGCTCTCTCTCTCTCCCTGTGTGACTCTCTCTCTCTCCGTGTGTGACTGTATCTCTGTATGTGTGTCTCTCTCTCTCTCTCTCCATCTCTCTCTCTCCCTGTGTGTGACTCTCTCCCCCTGTGTGTCTCTTTCTCTCACTGTGTGTCTCTCAATTCAAGATCCTGGTCCTCACATTTAAAGCCCTCCATAACCTTGCCCAACCCTACATCTGTGACCTTCTAACCCCTTACCAACCTGCCCACCCCCTTCACTCAGCAGGCTCTGGCCTGCTCCACGTTCCCCGCCCCACCCACCCCACCATTGGCGGGCGAGTCTTCAGCCACTCTGCTTCCAACTTCTGGAACTCCATCCCGCAATCCCTCCGCCTCACACCGTCCTTGACCTCCTTCAAGTCTCGCCTCAAGAATCTCCTCTTCGATGACCAATCGGCACCTCCTAATCCCCCCTTCCTTCCCCCCTCCCCCCCCACACCCTGTCCTAAACTCTGGTCTGAAGCAATAACTGTCCAGCCCCTCGGGAAGTCCTCCTCACGTGAAAGGTGCTGTACAAGTGTCATTGTTGTGTGACTCTATCTCTCCCTGTGTGACTCTCTCTCCCTAAGTATCCCTCTCTCCCTATGTGACCCTCTTTCTCTCTCTCCCTATGTAACTCTCTCTCTCCCCCTATGTGACTCTCACTCTCTCTCTCTCACTCTCTCTCTCTCTCTGTGACTCTCTCGCTTTCCCTATGTGACTCTCTCTCTCTCTCTCTCTGTGTGATTCTCTCTCTCCCTATGTGACTCCCTCTCCCCCTGTGACTCTCTCTCCACCTATGTAACTCTCTCTCCCCCCCTAAGTGACTCTCTCTCTCTCTCCCTGTGTAACTCTCTCTCCCCCGTGATTCTTTCTCTCCCTGTGTGACTTTCTCTCTCCATGTGTGACTCTCTCTCCCACTATGACTCTCTCTCTCCACCTGCGTGACTATCTATCTCCCTCTCACCGTGTGACTCTCTCTGTCTCTCTCCCTGTGTGTGTGTCTCTCCCTGTGCGACTCTGTATCTTCCTATGTGACGCTCTCTCTCCCTGTGTGATTCTCCTGTGTGTGCGTTTGTGTGAGTGTCTCTCTCTCTCCCTGTGTAACTCTGTGTGACTCTCTCTCTCCCTGTGTAACTCTCTCCCCCTGTGTGACTCTCTCCCCCTGTGTGACTGTCTCTCTGTCTATCGCCCTGTGTGTCTCTCTCCCCCTGTGTGACTGTCGCTCTCTCTCACTCTCCCCGTGTGAATCTCTCTCTGTCTCTCTCCCTGTGTGTGTGTTTCTCTCTCTTCTTGTGTGACTCTCTCTCGCTCCTTGTGTGAGTCTCTCTTTCTCCCCTGTGTGACTCTCTTTCTGTGACTCTAACTCTCTCTGTGTGTTTAACTCTCTCCCTGTGTGACTCTCTCTCTCTCCCCCTAAGTGACTCTCTCTCTCTCCCTGTGTAACTCTCTCTCCCCCGTGATTCTCTCTCTCACTGTGTGACTTTCTCTCTCCCTGTGTGACTCTCTCTCCCACTGTGACTCTCTCTCTCCACCTGTGTGACTATCTATCTCCCTCTCACCGTGTGACCCTCTCTGTCTCTCTCCCTGTGTGTGTCTCTCTCTCCCTGTGTGTGTCTCTCTCTCCCTGTGTGTGTCTCTCTCTCCCTGTGTGTGTCTCTCTCTCCCTGTGCGACTCTGTCTCTCTCCCTGTGTGATTCTCCTGTGTGTGCGTTTGTGTGAGTGTCTCTCTCTCTCCCTGTGTAACTCTGTGTGACTCTATCTCCCTGTGTAACTCTCTCCCCCTGTGTGACTCTCTCTCCCCCTGTGTGACTCTCCCCCTTTGTGACTGTCTCTCTGTCTATCGCCCTGTGTGTGTCTCTCTCTCCCTGTGTGACTCTTTCTCTCTCTCCCCCTGTGTGATTCTCTCTCTCCCTGTGTGATTCTCTCTCTCCCTGTGTGATTCTCTCTCTCCCTGTGTGATTCTCTCTCTCCCTGTGTGTCTCTCTCTCCCTGTGTGACTGTCTCTCTCTCTCTCCTCGTGTGAATCTCTCTGTCCCTCTCCCTGTGTGTGTCTCTCTCTCCCCGTGTGACTCTTTCTCTCTCTCCCTGTGTGATTCTCTCTCTCCCCCTGTGTGACCCTCTCTCTCTCCCTGTGTGTCTCTCTCTCCCTGTGTGACTGTCTCTGTCTCTCTCCTCGTGTGAATCTCTCTCTGTCCCTCTCCCTGTGTGTGTCTCTCTCTCCGTGTGTGACTCTCCCTCTCTCTCCCTGTGTGACTCTCTCTCGCTCCTTGTGTGACTCTTTCTCCCCCATGTGACTCTCTCTCTCCCCGTGTGACTCTCTCTCTCTCTCTCTCTGTGACAAACTCTCTCTGTGTGTTTAACTCTCTCCCTGTGTGACTCTCTCTCTCTCTCTAACTGTGTGACTCACTCTCCCTCTCTCTCCCTGTGTGTGTGTGTGTCTCTCTCTCTCTCCCCGTGTGACTATTTCTCTCTCCCAGTGATTCTCTCTCTCCCTGTGTGACTGTCTCTCCCCGTGTGACTCTCTCTCTCCATGTGCAGTGCGCTCTCTCTCCCTGTGTGATTCTCCTGTGTGTGCGTTTTTGTGAGTGTCTCTCTCTCTCCCTGTGTAACTCTGTGTGACTCTCTCTCTCCCTGTGTAACTCTCTCCCCCTGTGTGACTCTCTCTCCCCCTGTGTGACTCTCTCCCCCTGTGTGACTGTCTCTCTGTCTATCACCCTATGTGTCTCTCTCCCCCTGTGTGACTGTCGCTCTCTCTCACTCTCCCCGTGTGAATCTCTCTCTGTCTCTCTCCCTGTGTGTGTGTTTCTCTCTCTCCTTGTGTGACTCTCTCTCGCTCCTTGTGTGAGTCTCTCTTTCTCCCCTGTGTGACTCTCTTTCTGTGACTCTAACTCTCTCTGTGTGTTTAACTCTCTCCCTGTGTGACTCTCTCTCTCTCCCCCTAAGTGACTCTCTCTCTCTCCCTGTGTAACTCTCTCTCCCCGTGATTCTCTCTCTCCCTGTGTGACTCTCTCTCCCACTGTGACTCTCTCTCTCCACCTGTGTGACTATCTATCTCCCTCTCACCGTGTGACCCTCTCTGTCTCTCTCCCTGTGTGTCTCTCTCTCCCTGTGTGTGTCTCTCTCTCCCTGTGCGACTCTGTCTCTCTCCCTGTGTGATTCTCCTGTGTGTGCGTTTGTGTGAGTGTCTCTCTCTCTCCCTGTGTAACTCTGTGTGACTCTCTCTCTCCCTGTGTAACTCTCTCCCCCTGTGTGACTCTCTCCCCCTGTGTGACTGTCTCTCTGTCTATCGCCCTGTGTGTCTCTCTCCCCCTGTGTGACTGTCGCTCTCTCTCACTCTCCCCGTGTGAATCTCTCTCTGTCTCTCTCCCTGTGTGTGTGTTTCTCTCTCTTCTTGTGTGACTCTCTCTCGCTCCTTGTGTGAGTCTCTCTTTCTCCCCTGTGTGACTCTCTTTCTGTGACTCTAACTCTCTCTGTGTGTTTAACTCTCTCCCTGTGTAACTCTCTCTCTCCCCCGTGATTCTCTCTCTCACTGTGTGACTTTCTCTCTCCCTGTGTGACTCTCTCTCCCACTGTGACTCTCTCTCTCCACCTGTGTGACTATCTATCTCCCTCTCACCGTGTGACCCTCTCTGTCTCTCTCCCTGTGTGTGTCTCTCTCTCCCTGTGTGTGTCTCTCTCTCCCTGTGCGACTCTGTCTCTCTCCCTGTGTGATTCTCCTGTGTGTGCGTTTGTGTGAGTGTCTCTCTCTCTCCCTGTGTAACTCTGTGTGACTCTATCTCCCTGTGTAACTCTCTCCCCGTGTGACTCTCTCTCCCCCTGTGTGACTCTCCCCCTTTGTGACTGTCTCTCTGTCTATCGCCCTGTGTGTGTCTCTCTCTCCCTGTGTGACTCTTTCTCTCTCTCCCTGTGTGATTCTCTCTCTCCCTGTGTGATTCTCTCTCTCCCTGTGTGATTCTCTCTCTCCCTGTGTGTCTCTCTCTCCCTGTGTGACTGTCTCTCTCTCTCTCCTCGTGTGAATCTCTCTGTCCCTCTCCCTGTGTGTGTCTCTCTCTCCCCGTGTGACTCTTTCTCTCTCTCCCTGTGTGATTCTCTCTCTCCCTGTGTGACCCTCTCTCTCTCCCTGTGTGTCTCTCTCTCCCTGTGTGACTGTCTCTGTCTCTCTCCTCGTGTGAATCTCTCTATGTCCCTCTCCCTGTGTGTGTCTCTCTCTCCGTGTGTGACTCTCCCTCTCTCTCCCTGTGTGACTCTCTCGCTCCTTGTGTGACTCTTTCTCCCCCATGTGACTCTCTCTCTCCCCGTGTGACTCTCTCTCTCTCTCTCTCTCTGTGACAAACTCTCTCTGTGTGTTTAACTCTCTCCCTGTGTGACTCTCTCTCTCTCTCTAACTGTGTGACTCACTCTCCCTCTCTCTCCCTGTGTGTGTGTGTGTCTCTCTCTCTCTCCCCGTGTGACTATTTCTCTCTCCCAGTGATTCTCTCTCTCCCTGTGTGACTGTCTCTCCCTGTGTGACTCTCTCTCTCCATGTGCAGTGCGCTCTCTCTCCCTGTGTGATTCTCCTGTGTGTGCGTTTTTGTGAGTGTCTCTCTCTCTCCCTGTGTAACTCTGTGTGACTCTCTCTCTCCCTGTGTAACTCTCTCCCCCTGTGTGACTCTCTCTCCCCCTGTGTGACTCTCTCCCCCTGTGTGACTGTCTCTCTGTCTATCACCCTGTGTGTCTCTCTCCCCCTGTGTGACTGTCGCTCTCTCTCACTCTCCCCGTGTGAATCTCTCTCTGTCTCTCTCCCTGTGTGTGTGTTTCTCTCTCTCCTTGTGTGACTCTCTCTCGCTCCTTGTGTGAGTCTCTCTTTCTCCCCTGTGTGACTCTCTTTCTGTGACTCTAACTCTCTCTGTGTGTTTAACTCTCTCCCTGTGTGACTCTCTCTCTCTCCCCCTAAGTGACTCTCTCTCTCTCCCTGTGTAACTCTCTCTCCCCCGTGATTCTCTCTCTCCCTGTGTGACTCTCTCTCCCACTGTGACTCTCTCTCTCCACCTGTGTGACTATCTATCTCCCTCTCACCGTGTGACCCTCTCTGTCTCTCTCCCTGTGTGTGTCTCTCTCTCCCTGTGTGTGTCTCTCTCTCCCTGTGCGACTCTGTCTCTCTCCCTGTGTGATTCTCCTGTGTGTGCGTTTGTGTGAGTGTCTCTCTCTCTCCCTGTGTAACTCTGTGTGACTCTATCTCCCTGTGTAACTCTCTCCCCCTGTGTGACTCTCTCTCCCCCTGTGTGACTCTCCCCCTTTGTGACTGTCTCTCTGTCTATCGCCCTGTGTGTGTCTCTCTCTCCCTGTGTGACTCTTTCTCTCTCTCCCTGTGTGATTCTCTCTCTCCCTGTGTGATTCTCTCTCTCCCTGTGTGATTCTCTCTCTCCCTGTGTGTCTCTCTCTCCCTGTGTGACTGTCTCTCTCTCTCTCCTCGTGTGAATCTCTCTGTCCCTCTCCCTGTGTGTGTCTCTCTCTCCCCGTGTGACTCTTTCTCTCTCTCCCTGTGTGATTCTCTCTCTCCCTGTGTGACCCTCTCTCTCTCCCTGTGTGTCTCTCTCTCCCTGTGTGACTGTCTCTGTCTCTCTCCTCGTGTGAATCTCTCTCTGTCCCTCTCCCTGTGTGTGTCTCTCTCTCCGTGTGTGACTCTCCCTCTCTCCCTGTGTGACTCTCTCTCGCTCCTTGTGTGACTCTTTCTCCCCCATGTGACTCTCTCTCTCCCCGTGTGACTCTCTCTCTCTCTCTCTCTCTCTCTGTGACAAACTCTCTCTGTGTGTTTAACTCTCTCCCTGTGTGACTCTCTCTCTCTCTCTAACTGTGTGACTCACTCTCCCTCTCTCTCCCTGTGTGTGTGTGTGTGTCTCTCTCTCTCCCCGTGTGACTATTTCTCTCTCCCAGTGATTCTCTCTCTCCCTGTGTGACTGTCTCTCCCCGTGTGACTCTCTCTCTCCATGTGCAGTGCGCTCTCTCTCCCTGTGTGATTCTCTCTCTCCCTGTGTGTGCGTGTGTGTGCGTCTCTCTCTCTCTCTCTCTGTGACTGTCTCTCTCCCTGTGTGACTCTCTCTCCCTCTGTGTGTCTCTCTCCCCCTGTGTGACTGTCGCTCTCTCTCACTCTCCCCGTGTGAATCTCTCTCTGTCTCTCTCCGTGTGTGTGTCTCTCTCTCTCCTTGTGACCCTCTCTCGCTCCTTGTGTGAGTCTCTCTTTCTCCCCTGTGTGACTCTTTCTGTGACTCTAACTCTCTCTGTGTGTTTAACTCTCTCCCTGTGTGACTCTCTCTCTCTCTCTCTCTCCCTGTGTGACTCACTCTCCCTCTCTCTCCCTGTGTGTCTCTCTCTCTCTCTCGTGATTCTCTCTCTCCCCCTGTGTGACTCTCTCTCTCCCTGTGCAGTGCGCTCTTTCTCCCTGTGTGATTCTCTCTCTCCCTGTGTGTGTCTCTCTCTCTCTCCGTGTATGACACTCTCTCTCTCTGTGTGACTCTCCCTCTCTCTCCCTGTGTGACTCTCCCTCTCTCTCCCTGCGCGACTCTCCCTCTCTCTCCCTGTGTGACTCTCCCTCTCTCTCTCTGTGTGACTCTCTTGCTCCTTGTGTGAGTCTCTCTTTCTCCCCTGTGTGACACTCTGTCTCTCCCCGTGTGACTCTCTCTCTCTCTGTGTGTGACTCTAACTCTCTCTCTGTGTTTAACTCTCTCCCTGTGTGACTCTCCCTCTCTCTCCTTGTGTCTCTCTCTCTCCTCGTGTGACTCTCTCTCTCTCCCAGTGATTCTCTCTCTCCCTGTGTGACTGTCTCTCCCCCTGTGTGACTCTCTTTCTCTCTCCCTGTCTGACTCTTTCTCGCTCCTTGTGTGAGTCTCTCTCTCTCCCCCGTGTGACTCTCTCTCTCTCTGTCACTCTAACTGTCTCTCTCTGTGTGTTTAACTCTCTCCCTGTGTGACTCTCTCTCCCCGTGTGACTGTCTCTCTCACTGTATGTATCTCTCTCCCTGTGTGTGTCTCTCTCTCCGTCTCCCTGTGTGACTCTCTCTCTCTCCCTGTGTGACTCTCTGTTGATGTGATGATGTTGATGGGTTACTTACTGGTCACATTAATCACAGTCCCAGCTCCGTAGACAGTACCATACACACCACAGGTATAGACAGCGGAGTCTGTGAGTCTCACATCAGTGATGGTCAGAGAACAGCTGTTGTCGTTGATGTGTTTCTTTGACTCAAAACGGTTCCCAACATTCTGTCTCCCAAAGTGATTCTCATAATGGGCAATTATATGTTTCCTGCTGTCCCCAGGTAGCTGCTGGTACCAGTGGAGATGCACTGGCTTCATCTCAGCGCCTCCCAAGACACACAGTGAGTGGACGGTCTGACCCTCTCTCACAATTACATGTGGCGGAGTCTGTGTCAGGACAGCAGCTGGGGTTCCCCCTGTAAACAGTGAATAGGTACAGACAGTCACAGGGTGAGGAGTGAGACACACACACAGGGCAGCAGATTGAGCACCTTGTCTCTGATCAAAGCTACAAAGATGGTGTTAATCAGGGCTGTATATGTTATAGGTTGTTCATAGGATACAGTGCAGTGTGACTGAGAGGAAGTGTTTGGGAAAGAAGGAGAAATTGCTTAGTAGAGAGGGCGAGAGCGATTGAGAGAGAGAGAGAAAATGATTGAGAGAGGGAGTGATAGAGAGAGCATGATAGATAGAGAGTGAGAGCGAAATGGACTGAGAAAAACTTACATCCTCCCTCCCTCCCTTCCTCCACCCTTCTCTCACTTGCTCACTGTCTCCCTCCCTCCTTTACATATTTCCTCCCTCACATTCTCCCATCCTTCCCTCTCTCCCTCTCCCTCCGACTCTTTCTGTTCCTCACACCGTGCCTCCCTAACTCACAATCTCCCTTACTCCTTCTCTCCCTTGGTCTCTCCCTCAGACCCTCACTCTGTCTCGCTCCCCCACCACAACCCTCACTAACTCACTCACTATTATTACTGCATCCCCTTCCAACCTCCTCTCACTCCCTTACTCACTCACTCGCTCCATCCTTCACTCACTGACACACTCCCTCCCATCCTCTCTCCCTCACCCACTGACCTTCAGTCACCCAGAGGAGCAGGCTCACAGTGAAGACACTTGTTCTCATCTCAGCGATGCTCAGGTTAGATGTGAAATGAAATGGAGAAGCTGTGATGGAGCTCAGGCAATTTCTCGCTGCCTGTTGCACAAGATCCTATTTTCTCATATAAAGAGGAAGGAGAGAGAGATAGACAGGCAGAGAGAGTGAGACAGACAGAGAGAGACAGACCGAATGGGCTGACTTGTCACACCAACACTGATCACAACTGCTCAAACACCTCCTATTTGGTGTTTGGTGTAACTGAGTGAGGTCAGGTTTTTTGCTGAGAGAAAGCTTTCACACTAACACAGTGTCAATAAAACATTCTCACTCAGAGGCCAGAGAGATGCCACTGAGGGTTTGAGAGCCGCTGAACCTCTCAGAAAGTTTTACAGAAAGGCCAGGGGCACCGAGCTAGGAGGGGAGGAGGGAGATCTCAAGGTCCCAGTCACATACACACATTTTAAGAGAGTTTTGAAGTCAGAGAGAGAAGGTGCAGAGCGAGGGATTTGGGGAGAGAGTTTCAGAGCAGCAGCTCAGTGGTTTAATTTATAAATACAGAGATCAGGGATCATGTAACAATAATAATAATACTTGCATTTGATACAGTGCATTATTGCTCCTTCGAGAAGTCTCAAAGCTTCACAGGTTTCACTGTCCAGTGAATTGACTGTGTATTTTGTGGGCAAAACATGGCAGCCAATTGCACCCCACAAACAGTTGTGGATTGAAGTGACCAAAGTATTATTATTTATTTGAGGGATTATGAAACTCATAAAATCGACAGACAAGCAGGTTCCTACTTACTGCTAGGTGCAGAGGAAGGAAACTTGCCTATAATTTAGCAGGATGTCAGGAATAAAGTCAGGAAGTACTGACAAACCTCTATAAAACTTTGGTTAGGCCTCAGCTAGAGCACTGTGTTCAATTCTGATCAGCACACTTTTGGCAGGATATTAAGTTGAGCTTGTGAAAGTCACAAACAATGTCCTCTCTATCTGTGACCAGGGCTCCTTCTGCCTCCTTATCCTCCTGGACCTGTCTGCTGCATTCGACACAGTCGACCACGCCATCCTCCTCCACCGCCTGTCCTCCGTCATCCACCTCAGTGGGACCGCACTCGCCTGGTTTGAGTCCTACCTCACAAACCGCCAGCAGTACATCTCCACAAACGGCTTTTCCTCCCGCTCTCACCCAGTTACCTGTGGGGTACCCCAGGGATCCATCCTTGGCCCCCTCCTCTTCCTCATCTACACGCTCCCTCTTGGGGATGTCATCCGCAGACAAGGGGCACACTTCCACACTTATGCAGATGACACCCAACTCTATTTCTCCACTTCACTTTGCAACCCCTAGTCGCCTGATGTTCTATCAGCCTGCTTGTCAGACATCAAGAGCTGGATGAGCATGAACTTCCTACAGCTGAATGTTGACAAGACGGAGGCCATACTCTTTGTCTCACATCAACATCTCCAATCATATGGCTCTCACCTCCTCCACCTTCCCGGCCTGCCCCTAAAACTCTCCGAACCTGTGCGCAACCTAGGCATCAGGTTTGACCCCCAACTGTCCTTCCTCCCCCACATCCAATCCCTCAACAGCACCGCTTTCTTCCACCTCAGTCAGATTGCCCGTCTCCAGCAATATCTCACCCCAAAAGCCGCTGAAACCCTGGTTCATGCCTTTGTCACCTATCGGCTGGACTATTCCAATGCTCTCCTCGCTGGTCTCCCCTCCACCACAATCCATAAAATCCAACTCATTCAAAACTCTGCCACCCACATTCTCACCCACACCAAACTTCACTCCCCCATTACTCCATTCCTTGCCAGACTTCAAAGGCTCCCTTTCTCAGAGAGGATAGATTTCAAGATCCTCACCCTTGTCTTCAAATCCCTCCACTCCTCTGCACCCTCCTACCTCTCTGACCTCCTCTCTCCTCAAACCAGCAAGTTTAAATAGATAAATTGCCCAAACTAAGACCCTTTGCTCCACCGGGTCTGGCGTCCTCCGTGTCCCCCGAATCCTGCGTTCCACACTTAGTGGCCATGCTTTCAGCCATCACGCCCCAATAACTTGCTCACTCCCTTGCTCACTCCCTTCGCCTCGCCCCCTCTCTTCCCAGTTTCAGGCCCAGACCTTTCTCTTCGATCGTGCCTTTGGTCACCTTTTTACCCCTGCCCCTGGCTCGGTTCCGGGATCCGTTGTTGTGAAGCGCTCTGAGACACCATCGGGCGTGGAGCGCGCTATATAAATGTAAGTTTTGATTGATTGAAGTTGTTGTTGTTAAAGCATTGGAAAGGGTGCAGAGGAGATTTACCAGGATGGTACCAGAAATGAGGGACTTCAGTTATGAGGAAAGGCTAGGTTTATTCTCATTGGAGCAGAGAAGGTTCTAAGGAGACCTAATAGAAGTTTTATCATCCTTGCATTTACATTTTGATATTGTTTTCAAGATCATGAGGGTATTCGATAGGGTAAACGGGGAAAAACTGTTTCCACTGGTGTGTGTGTCAGCGACCCGAGGTAACAGATTTAAAATAGTTTCTAAAAGAAGCAGAGGGGAGGTGAGGAGAAATGTTTTCACTCAAGTTGTTCGAATCAGGAATGCATTGCCTGAATAGGTGATGGAGGTCGATTAGATAACACGTTTAAAAGAGAGGTAGACGTTTATTTGGGGAGGACCGGTTTGCGTGGTTATTGGGGGAGAGCTGGGGAGTGGGATTGAGTTGCTCTTTCTTTTCAAAGAGCTGGCACAGACTCGATGGGCCGAATGGCCTCCCTTTGTGCCGTAAGATTCTATGATTCTATGAATTTGTTCTGACCTTAGCAAAAGCAGTATGGGTGTATTGGGAGAATTTAATTTTCACATAGGCTGGAATAGATGAGGAATATCTCGAAAGTATGGATAGTTTTTTCAAACAATATATTTTAGAACTGACAAGGGAACATGCCATAGTAGATTTGATACTGAATAACAAACCAGAATTAGTGAACAATCTGACAGTAAGGGAACATCCTGAAAATAATAACCATAATATAATTAAATTTGATGTTCGATTGCAGAGTCCCTCAGATATAAGGGAGAGTTACAAACCAGGATTCTAAATTTAAGCACAGCAACCTTTGAAGGAATGAGAAATAAATTAACAGCAATAAACAGTCTATTAATGCATAAATTCATGGACATTACATTCAAATCCATTCACTCCCTGATACTCCCTACCTCTACAACCTCCTCACTCCCCAATCCACCACCTGGCACCTCTGACCACTGGCCCTGGCCTCCTGCTCCACCATCAGAGGTTGCATTTTAGCCACGACACCCTAAACCTCAGGAAATACTCTCCCTCAATCTCTCTGCCTTCTCACCTCCCTCCCACTTATTAAGTCCCACCTGAAAATTCCCCCCCCACTCCAAGCTCAGTGTTAGGTTCCTCCAGTTCCTCCAGTCAGGGATCGGATCTGACCCAAGCACGGGGGAGGTGCAGTGTAGGGGTGAGGGGAGGGAGAGAGGTGGGAGGGTAGCAGAAGGCCTGATCGAAAAGTATGGTCTTGAGACAGGCCTTAAGTTCCAGAGTGTGGGGGCAGAGAGGCTGAAAGCCCGGCCAGTGATGATAGCGCGGGTCGGGTGGGGAACATGGAGCAGACTGGAGCCCGCTGAACGGAGGGAGCGGGGAAGTTCATAAGGGGACAGCAGGTCGGATGTTTTAGTCATGATTTTCTGAAGCTGAATATTTGGGAATTGTGGAGCATTATCAATGTCACTCCATTATTTGAGAAACCAGAGAAACTACAAACCTGTCAGTTAAACTTCAGTTGTAGGGAAGACACTATAATCTCTCAACAGGGACAGAGTGGCTGAGCACTTGTCAAGTTTGAGCTAATTAAAGCATGGACGTGTGAAGGGTAGATCATGTCTGACTAATTGAATATTTTGACGTCACTAATATGGTGGACAAGATAATGTCTGTGGATGTCTACCGTATGAACATCCAGAAGGCATTTGACAAGGTTCCACACAAGATGTTATTGGCAATAATAACAGCTGATGGCATTGGAGGTAACCATGTGAGGTGACTTGCTGATTGGTTAGGAGGCAGGAAACAATACAATATAAAGGAATACAGAGTTTGATTTACAAATTTGCAGATGTCACAAAGTTAGGCAACACAGTAAATTATAATAATAATCCTTGCATTTGATATAGCGCTTTTCACATCTTACCGACATCTCAAAGTGCTTCATGGAATATACTGTGATGTGAATTGACCGCATGGGCAAAACATGTAGAAAGGAGCAGAATGTTAGTAAAGGTACTAGTGAGTGTGCCAAACTGTGGCAGGTGGAATTCAATATGGGGAAGTGTGAGGTCATCCAGTATGGATCCAAAAATAATAAAACAATATACTTTCTATACAGTAGACCCTCGCCGAACGTGGGGGCTATGTTCCTGGAAAACAGCGCACACAGTAAAATCGCGTTTGGTAAGCTTAATAAGTAATTGGAAAAAAGAGGTTAGGGGAATCCATCTACAGGCTATCCAACCTCAAGCCTCCAGGCACATCCACACCCGACCAACGCAAGGTACGTACTGAGGTGGGCTACAGCCGGCTGGCCCGCTCTCCCCACTCGTCACTCTCCCCGCTCTCACTCACTCACTGGAGACAATAAAACAGCATCTTACACTACCACAGCTTGGCTAAATTGTTTTACCTTTGGTGCTGGAAGTGTTAGGAGACTCTCTCTGTCTCTCTCTGTCTCTTCTGTTTATGCCATCAGGTTGCTCCGAGGCCGAGGAATCATCAGACGTAGGCGGGAGGTGGCAGCGTCCTCCCAAGTGTGCATTGCGCGGGCCGACGTCCTACCAAATGCACATACGTGCAGGCCAAGCCAGTGCGTATACACAAATTTTACTCACGTTACGCAAAAAAGTGCCGCATTTATTTCTTCACGTATAGGCGAATCCGCGGTCGAGAAAGTCGCATTCAGCAAGGGTTGACTGTATAGTGAGAAACTAAGAACCGTGGAAAAGCAAAGAGATATGGGTGCCTAAGTACATACTTCACTGAAAACAAGCTCACTGGATACAAAATATTATCAAAAAGACTGATGTGATGTTGGCCTTTATCTTAAGGGGCTGGAGAATAAGGAACGTAAGAAGTAGGAGCAAGAGTAGGCCATTCGGCCCCTCGAGTCTGCTCGGCCATTTAATAGGATCATGGCTGATCTTATACCCTAATTCCATTTACATGCCTTATCACCATATCCTTTAATCCGTCTATCATTAGAAATCTATTAATTTCAGTTTTTAATATAATAATATAATAATAATCCTTACATTTATATCGCGCTTTGCACATCTTATCGACGTCTCAAAGCGCTTCACAGAATACAACAATGTCCCAAGGTTGGGATCAGAGCAGGGGGGAGGGAGAAGAAAAGAGGGAAGAAAGGGGGGGAAAAGGTAGGGCCCAGAGCAGGGGCGGGAGGGGTCGTGGTTGGCAGAAGGAAAGTAGGAAAATTTACTGTATATTTGTGGGAGAAATGCGGCAGCCAAATTGCGCACAACAGTGTCCCACAAACAGTCGTGGAAGTGGGGTTTGGGGAAAAAGGGGGAAAAGAGGGTAATGGGAGGGGCCGGGGTAGCGGGAAGGACAGCAGAAAAAACGACTGTATATTTGTGGGCCAATATGTTCAAGGACTGAGCAACCCAAAACTTCTGGGATAGAGAATTCCATAAAGTCACTACCCTCTGAGCAAAGAAGTGTTCCCTCAACTCTGTTCAAAATGGCTGACCCTGAATCTTGAGACGATGACTCCAAGTTTTGGATTCTCCAACCAGGGGAAACAGTCTCACACTGTTTACTTTGTAGTCAACCCCTCATTCCAGGAACCAACCTGGTGAATCTACGCTTCATTCCATCTCAGTAGAGTATGTCTTTACTTCAATTAGGAGACCAAAACTGCACACAATATTCTAGGTGTGGCTTCACCAAGGGACTATACAATTGCATCAAGACCTCCGTACACTTATACTCTAAGCTATTTGCAATGAATACCAACATGGCATTAGCCTTCCTAATTGCTTACTGTACCAGTGGATACTAACATGTTGTGACTGATGTACAAAGACACCCAAATCCTCCTGAACACTAACACTACCTAGACTCTCCCCCTCTAAAAAATAATCTGCTTTTCTATTTTTACTACGTCCTCCCGACGTCGTGCTGATGTGAAAAGCGCTATAGAAGTGTAATTTTTGAAGTTTTTGACTTTCGAAGTCAGAGAGGGAAGGTGCAGAGCTAGGGATTTGGGGAGAGAGTTTCAGAGCAGGAGCTCAGTGGTTGAAGGCTTGGCCACCAATGTGGGACAGGATAAGTAAGGAACCAGCAGTGGAGCAGAGTTTAAATGTGTGTCAGTCTGGCTCAGTGGTCGCGCTCTCATCTCTGAATCAAAGACTGTGAGTTCAAGCCCCACGTCAAGACTTGGAATCACAGTCTAAGCTAAGGCTCCAGTGCAGAGCTGGGGGTTGTTTCATTGTGGGAGGTGCTGTCCTTCGTATGAGATGTTAAACCCAGGTCCCGTCTGCCTGTTCAGGTGGATATTAAAGATCCCGCAGTGCTATTGCAAACAGATGGAGTTTCTCTCTCTCTCTGTGGCATGGCCAACAAGTCCTCAAATAAAATTGGTAATTCACTTCATGGGTATGTGTGGGACACTGAGGCGCACAAATTAGCTGCTGTGTTTCCCCCACAAAACACACAGTATTTCATGTGAAGGGTTTTGAGACGTGATAAGGCATTGTATCAAATACAAGAAAATTATTATTATGTAGCTCATCATTTACATATAAAATACAGGAGATATCAGCACTGGTTCAGGTCAGACACCGGGACGCATTTCTCCATTCACCATCCCTCCATCTCACCATCCCTCCATCCTCACTATCACTCCATTCTCACCATTCTTCCAACCTCACCATCCCTCCAACCTCACCATCCCTCCATCCCCAGTATCACTCACTCCCTCTATCCCACTAGCGATAGACAAGCATTTATCTGTGATGTCTCCTTTCTCTAGTGTTTTCTCTCTCTAAACCTCTCTGCCTTCCTTCAAAACACCATTAAATTCTCTCTGTGTGGCTGTGCCTTTGATCAGGGTATCAGAGAGAATGGGCTAACTTTTTCACAGCAACACTGACCATAAGTGTTCAAACACCTTCTAATTTGGTGCTTGGTGTAACTGAGTGAGGTCAGGTTTGTGCTGAGGGGAAGCTTGCACACTAACATATGCAAAATGTAAACTACAATATGCAGTTTGTTGAATGGTTTACACAACCTCTTGTCAATCCTAATAGAAAGGTTGGAGTCATTCAGCAGGGAGGAGAGGACAGTGAACTATTAGGTCCCAGTCACACAGTCCTGTAGCTCTGTGGTTAGATCAGTTGCCTGACAAGTGGTAGGACCTTCGTATGATTAGCCAGGGCAATACCTTAGGCAAGTTTCCTTGTTATGCACACACACACCTCGGTTTTCCAACAGTAAATAGGAGCCTGGTTCTGAGTCGATTGGCGGATTTCTTTCCAGAGTTAATAATCCCTGTTGTGTGTAATTGGCTGCCATGTTTCACTCACAAAATAGATTCAATTCACTCTACAGTATATTCGGTGAAGGTGCTTTGAGATGTCTCAAAGACATGAAAAGGAACTTTTTTGTTTTGTGAAGGACTTTGAGACAATAGGATATAAAATAGCATTTGTAAAGTGCCTTTGACATCAGAAGGATGTTCCAAGGCCCCGAACAGCAATGGATAAGTACCCAAGGCGGGGGTGGGGTGGGGGGTGGTATAGGATTAGGGAGCAGTGGAAGATGGAAGGTAGGAGGGTGGGGGGAGGAGAATGCGGGGTAGGATCGAGGCTAAAAGAACTGTTGAGGACAAGGTTCTTGTTGTACCTTGAAAGAGGCAAAGGGAATGTGGGATGGAGTTCCAGAGTGTGGGGATAGAGAGGCTGAAGGCCTGACCACCAATGGTGGGAATTAACCAAACTGAAGGTTTTATGACAAATCTTGGAGCCTGGTGCGGGAGAGGAAATGTAGAGATCATCGACAACAACAACATGCATTTATATAGCACCGTCCATGCAGGTCGACATCTCAGAGCACTTCACAGTGGCAGAACCCGAGGCTGAGCCAGGGGGAAGGGGAAGATGACCATAAGCGCGGTTGAAGGGAAATGTCTTCAGGGGCGACCTGAAGATGGGAAAGGAGAGGGCAAGACATAATGGTTGTAGAAGGGAGTTCCAAAGTTTTGGGGAATAGTGGCTGAAGGTACGGCTGCCGATGGTGGAGCAGATGATTCAGCGACAAAGAGGAGGCCATACCTAGTAGAGCGCAGGAAGCGGGTACTGCTATGAAAAAGGAGGAGGTTAGAGAGGTGGCGTGGGGGGATGCAGAAGAGTGGAGGGATTTAAACACTCGAGTGAGGATCTTGATGTTGATGCCCTCTCTGACAGAGAACCATTGCAGTTTGGCAAGGACTGGGGTAATCGGGGTTTCAAGTTTGGTGCAGGTGAGAATGTGGCAGTGGAGTTTTGGATGAGCTTAATTTTGTGGATGGTGGCGGAGGGGAGACGAGTGAGGAGAGAATTGGAGTTGTCCAGCCGAGAGGTGAGAAAGGCATCGATCAGGGTTTCAGCGGCTTATGGGGTGAGATATTAATAATGAGTTACTACTACTAATAATAATCCTTGCATTTGATATAGTGCTTTTCATGTCTTTTCATGTCTCAAAGCATTTCACAGAATATACAGCACTGTAATGTGAATTGACTATATATATGTGGGCAAAACACGACAGCTAATCACGCACAGGAGTGTCCCACAAACAGTCATGGATAGAAATGACTGATTTTATTATTGTGTTTTTTATGGAGGGATTATGATTAGGTGTGTGGAGTAAGGAAACTAGCCCAAGGTTTCGCCCTGACCAGGCAGACAGGCGATTGAGCCTGATGTGTAAGTTGCACATGGGTTCGGAGAGTTTTAAGGACAGGTCAGGTAGGTTGAGGACATCGGAACTATGGGACAGAGGCGTTGATAGGAGTCAAAGAGTATGGCTTCCATCTTGTTGATGTTTAACTACAGGAAATTTGCACTCATCCAGCTCTTGATGTCTGACTGACAAGCTGACAGAACATCAGGGGACTGGGTCACAACAGGAGGTGCAAATGTAGAGTTGGGTGTCATCCGTATACACGTGGAAGTTAACCCCATGTCTGTGGATGACATCAATGAGCGGGAGCATGTAGCTGAGGCAGAGAAGGGGGACAAGGATGGATCCTTTGGATTCACCACAGATGACTGCGCGTAAACGAGAAAACCATTAGCAGAGATGTAGAGCTGGTGGTTTGTGAGGTAGGACTTGCACCTAGTGAGTGCAGTCCAACTGACTTGGATGATGGAGGACAGTGGAGGAGGATAATGTGATCGACTGTGTCGAATGTGGTGGAGAGATCCAGGAGGACAAGGAGGCAGAGGGAGACCTGGTCATAGATAGAGAGGGCATTGTTTGGACACAAGCACTGTCTCTGTACTGTGGGCATGGAGAAAGCTGGCCTGGAGGGGTTTAGCTAGAGTATGGAGGGAGAGGTGTGTGAGAGGTTGATTGAAGATGAGAACGCAAGATTGGCAAGAATGTGTTCCAGAGCTTTAGTAAGGATGGGCAGGTTTGCAATCGGGCATGAGTGGCTGAGGTTGGAGGGATTGAGGGTAGATTTTTCAAGGTGTGGAGTGATGCTGGTTGTTTTGAAGGGGAGTGGGACTGATCCCAAGGAGAGGGACTGGTTAATGCCAGCAGTGGGCAGAGGAGGAGGAGCTGGGTGATCATCAATTGGGTGAGGAGGGCGTGAAGGTAACAAGTAGTGGGATTCATTGAGATGATGGTGGATGAGAGGGAGAGAGGAAGGAGAGATGGGGGAATAAATGTAGAAGATGGTGCTGTGATAGGAGTTGTGGGCAGGGTGGGAGAGGGAGAGGAATGGGGGAGTGGGTGAACCGTGAGGCTGGTTTTTGCCATGTTCGCTCGAGCAGCCAGGTTTGGGATTTTAGGGAGCAGAGATAGCTGATGTACCAGGGGGAACTGGTGGGTTTGGAGATGATCCTGGATTCCAGGGGAAGGAGGGAATTGAAGATGAAGGAGGGCTGATCATGGAGCAGGGCAGGGGGTGTGGTGGGAGGTGTAGCCAGGAGTGAAGGCAACAAGGGGGACAAGGTCACTGGGGACAGGGTCACTGCGGGACAAAGTTACTGGGAGATGGTGTCACTGGGGGAGTGGGGTCACTGGGGGGACGGGGTCACTGGAGAGTGGGTCACCAGGGGACGGAGTCACTGGAGGGGTGGGGTCTCTGGGGATGGGGTCATTGCAGGACAGAGTTACTGGGGGATGGTGTCACTGGGGGAGCGGTGTCACCAGAGATGGGGTCACTGGGGACGAGGTCACTGGGCAGGGTATCTGGGGAATGGGATCACTGGGGGATGGGGTCACTGGGCGAGAGCCAGGTGTTGGTAACCGCAAGAATATTGATGTGCTGATCCAGGATGTGGCCATGGATAGTGAGGCCTGATTGGAGAGGGAGCGGACATTTTGTAGGGAAATGCGGATGGGTTGGCTGGTGGGGGAGTGGAGGAGAGGTTGGTATAGAAAGGATTTGGGGACATGTGGGAGAGTTATCTGTGGAGTGTGAGGAGAGGGGAGAGTTGGGGAGGGTATGTATGAGGGAAGGGAAGTGGTATTTGCCTTTTGGAGGCAGTTTGTGTGGAGAGAGTGAACGATGGGACAGTTGGGGTGGCTGCTCTGGTACAAATCATCCAGAGGATCCAATTCAAGATCCTGGTCGTCACATTTAAAGCCCTCGACAATGTCGCCCCACCCTGCATCTGTGACCTCCCATCCCTTTACCATCTGCCCGGACCGTCTGCACAGCAGGCTCTGGCTTCTTCCACGTCCTCTGAGCCATCCGCCCCACCATTGGTGGACAAGCCTTTAGCCACTCTGCCCCCAACCTCTGGAACTCCAACCCTCAGTCCCTCCACCTCGCCACCTCCCTGGTCTCCTTCAAGTCCTGCCTTAAGACTCTCCTATTCGATGGTCCCATCAGCAACTCCTAATCTCCCTGTTCCCTTCCCCCCACCCCTGTGCCCAGCTCGGGTCAGACACAGTAACTGTCCAGCGACTTGGGAAATCCTCCTGATGTGAAAGGCACGATTCAAGTGTAATTTTGTTGTTGTTGTTGTTCAAAATGGTTAAATTGACCAAACCAGCTGCTGGTTTATATTATATATTATGTCCATCAAAAGGTACCCAAGTGTTGTTGTATGCTTTCCAGTTCCATATCACCCACAACTACCCATCTTCCCATAATTAGTTAATTGTTTAGAATTGTTAAACTTGATCTTCCTTGTTTAGACTGGAATATGATTCACAACTTCAAGTTACAATTTCTTCAGATTCTGTCAAATCAATCTCCATTTATACAGTTCATTAGGTGACCTTTCACCTACTGTCTTTTGCAAGATGGTTCCTTTGTAAAAACAAATGCAACACAGCTCCCTCTCCAGTTGCAGACCATGTTTCCTGAGAAAATGACTGATAAGAACTGAGAACAGTTTGTTGTTTATAAATAGCTTTTGTTTCTCCTCCTTGAAAATTGAGAAATGATTGTATTCAAAGCTCCTTATAACCAGCTCCCCTCATATGAAATCGATCATATGCCTCAGATATACATATATACATCACAAATATCATTTAAGATATTATTTAACACATTAATTACAGAAATTCTACACATTGTCAAGAGGTTCATCGGATGTGTAAACCATTGCACAAACTCCATGTATTATTTTACATTTTGTATGTGTTAGTCTGAAAGCTTCCCCTCAGCACAAACCTGACCTCACTCAGTTACACCAAGCACCAAATTAGAAGGTGTTTGAAGAGTTGTGGTTACTGTTGCTGCGACAAGTCATCCAATTCTCTCTGATACATTGATCAAAGGCACAGTCACACAAAGAGAGAATTTAATGGTGTTTTGAAGGAAGGCAGAGAAGATTAGAGAGAGAGAACACTAGAGAAAGGGGACATTATAGCTGAATGCTTGTCTATCACTCATGGTACAGAGGGAGTGAGCGATAGTGAGGATGGAGGGATGGTGAGGGATGATGATTGGAGTTAATCCTAGGTTTAACATCTCATCCGAAGGACGCCACCTCCTACAATGAAACACCCCCAGCGCTGCACTGGAGCCTCGGCTTAGATTGTGATTCCAAGTCCTGACATTAAATAAACAATTGTTTATTTAAAAGTAGAATAAGAACATTAAAGTTTAAGGTTGTAAAGAATAAGATTTCAAGTATAAGAATTTGTGAAGTACTACACAGGAAAGTAAAGTATAAGATTTTAGAGTATGTATTGATAAAAAAAATATTATTTAATACAATTGTTTTAAATGTTTAACTATGTTATGCTACAACAGATAATTGAAAGTCACAGACCAGACAGTCGAAAACCAAATGTATATTGATAAAAAAAATTGATTAAAAAATTAAATGTAGAGACTTACGTTCGAAAATTCAAAAAAGTCAGGCATATTTTTTTTAATTAACCTGACTGAGAATCCGTTTTTTTAATACGTAAAAACACATAAAATTGAAATGAAAACAATTTGGATTTGATGTTCCAATAACACCACTTGTTCTGATTAAAAAGAATTTTTTTCACCTGACAAAATGTCAGGTGAAAAAAACAAACAAATTTTAAGCAATTGCTACCTGAATTTACGGTCTCTAATGGGGTATGTTGCGACCCTTTGAATGAGTATTTGGGGAAGGCCAAAAGTCACAACATGAGTTTGAGGCCACTCTGCATATTATTGATAGCCTCCCTAACTATTCTTTACAAAGAGCAATCCGAACAGTCACAATACTCCTAATTGAAAGTTTTTCCCCGAAGGAAGTTGTGACTGTACGGTCCTTAAGAAAACTTGAGCTCAATGTGTTACCTTTTTTTGTGTGTAAAAGATGTGTAAAAAAATGTTTGTACCTGTATATGGTTTAGCTTGAATGAGCAGTAATTAAAAAAAGAAAGCAAATTGAAGAGAAGCTTTTGTTGTATGGTTTATGTAATGTATGCATTTAAAGAGGACAATGGTGGGTCTGACTTTGCTCTGGACGCAGAGTATAGCCAGATTTCATCCATGTTCCATAGGTTTGGATTATTTAAAAAGTACCGGACCGTGATAGGTCTGACTTTTCTCTGGACGCAGAGTATAAGCCAGATACTACCCATGTTCCATATGTACTGAATAATAGCACAGTAAAAATACAACCAATAATTTGGAATATTTGACGCAAGAACGAAGCGATAAAGTAGAGTAAACTTTGAAGATATAAGATCTTTTTTAAAAAAAGCCTGATATATTTTATGTATCATTTATTTTGTGTATTCCAGCATTTACTTAAAATGTTTGTAGAAATTAAATATGGATAAATTAGCTTGAGGCAGTTAACTTGCAGCAGTTAGAATTTACTGCAGCCATTGACTGTGGGCAGTTTAAATTCACTGACTGCAGGCACTCTGGTTTATGTGGACAAAATGACTTTACGTAACCCTTTGGTTTCCACATCAGCTGAAAGTGTTTCTGTAGGTAATGATAATGTCATGTTAACAACTGAAAATGTTTAAAGAAACGTGAGATTTCACCTTGTAATTTAGTTCTTACAGATACTGGCAAGAATGGCATTCCATGCAGCCACTTCTTCTGGGATAACTTATACTTTTCACTCCAACTCCTTACAGGATGGAACCCCAGTCTGTATGAAGAAACTGGTTCCTCCTAAATCTGCCCAAGCCTGTGAACTAATTGCCCTTGCTGAGGCTTGTAAACACGCTGTGGGAAAACCGGTTACCATATATACTGACTCTCGCTATGCCTTTGGCGTAGTTCATGATTTTGGTAGTTTGTGGGAGAACCGTGGATTTCTAACTTCATCCGGTCATCCCATCCTCGTCGCCAAATGTGAAACTGGTTCGTCTCGGTACTTTGGTTGGTGGTTCTGTTCACAAATATGTGACTCGGGTGTGTAGTTCAACAAGTTTATTCAGCATTTGCAAAGCGGTGTACACCTTAGGTACAGACTCTCGTCCGTCTACTCCAAGTGTACACATAGAGCAACCTTTACATGGGTAGTTATACATTTTTCGCCACATGACTCATGCCGGGCTACAAACAACATGGTTTTGCAACTGCATCATAAAAGTCAATGAGACATAAGCCAGCTATAGCGTACAATAATAAGATATGCCTAGAGCTTTCTAATAACAAGATAGGCCTCGGAGCCTCGAAGCCTGGAGCTTACAATAATATCATAGCCTTGTAGTGAAATATGATAAACAAGCCTAGAGCTTTCTATGCAACAACAAGGCAGTATAGGCGTCAGTTTGGTCAAACAACCGAACAATGGTATGTCCTAAAAATCATAACATCGCTCCTGTTTTCCTCTTATTGCTAAACAGGCTCATGAGTGCTGACCAAAGGTTAAGGAAAGCATAGTGCAGATTTGCAGATAACTAGTATGCGTACAAGTCAGACGAGCTGACTTCTCAACTTGATCTCACAGCCTTTGACTCAGACGAGAACGCGACCACTGAGCCAGACTGACACATAGTTAAACTCTGCTCCACTGCTGGTTCCTCACTCCCTCTGTCCCGCATTGGTGGCCAAGCCTTCAACCACTGAGCTGCTGCTCTGAAACTCTCTCCCCAAATCCCTAGCTCTGCACCTTCTCTCTCTGACTTCAAAACTCTCTTAAACTGTATGTATTGTGACTGGGACCTTGAGTTTCCCTCTTCCCCTCCCTGCTCGGTGCCCCCGGCCTTTCTGTAAAACTTTGTGAGAGGTTCTCAGAAAAACCCTCCGTGGCATCTCTCTGGCCTACTGAGTGAGAATGTTGTGATATCTCTGGGACTACAAGTATCACACACAGTTCACGCTCTAATGTTCTGGAAAATTACTGCACACATGTGGCTTATTTACATTTGTATACACTGGTCACTAGATGGCACTATCACAGCTCCTCCCTCCTTAATGAAGAAGTTATGAAAAAGTTACAATTACTGACATTCAAAACACGCTACTATATACAATTTATGTACATGCATACAATTTATACATACATACATACAATTTATGTATATTATCATGTTCAAACTGTGACACAAGCAATCAAAATTCAAACTTGACTACCTTTTTCCTACTTCTAACGGGATACCTTCCCTGTCCAAAAGTTTTAGGACTCATGGTAGCACTCTGACTTTTAGGACTCATGGTAGCACTCGGACTCACCATGTGTCGAGTCTGGTATTCATCTTGACTTTTACTCCTAGTCTCCAGTTCCTCAGTCAGGCTCTGTTGACTATCACCTGGAACTAAACCCTCACCTTCATTCACACTTGAATTCTGGTTTTCTGTTGAGTCCTCTATTACCATTACTGACTCATTTGTTGGTCTAAAACTATTTGGTTCATTAGATTTATTTTCTCTCCACTCTTCCTGTACTTGTGAAGGTAAGATATGATCAATATGAACAAATCTGAGTTTGCCACTTTCAAACATCCTGACCAAGTAGGTGGACCAAGCAGGTCCACATACTTTCACTTTCACTACTCTTCCTGGTACCCACTTTACCCATTTGCGATGATGGTTCTTTTTTGGTTTAACTCCAGCTTTCTGTCTTTCACCCTACCTCTATCATGGTTCTCTCTCTGTCTCTCCTGTTTTCCTTTTACTGTTTATGCTGTTGGGTTTTAACAATGAAAACCTTTTTCTCGGGTGTCATTTTAGGAACAACTCAGCTGGTGTTCTGCCTGTAGTGGTGTGAGGTGTGTTACGATACGTTATCAGAAAGTTGGCTAGTTTGTGAGGCAATAATAATTGACTTTTCCTTGGGTTTGCATCTAGCATTTGCTTAACTAGTGCGCGTTTGACAATTTGCACTGTGCGCTCTGCAGCACCATTCGAAGCTGGATGGTATGCAGGTACTCTAGTGTGCTTCACACCATTATTTTTCATGCAATGCGCGAACTCTTCTGAACAGAACTGTGGTCCGTTGTCAGACACGATTTCCTCTGGAAATCCATATGAAGCAAACAACCCTCTCAAAATATCCAAAGTTTTGCTAAATGTTGTTGTGTTCATTGGAAACACCTCAACCCACTTGCAATGAATATCTATCACAATGAACAACTGCTGTCCATTTAGATCTGCAAAATCTATGTGTAACCTTTGCCACACTCTGGCTGGCCATTACCATGACTGTAGTGGTGCTGGTAGTGGACTCCTTCCAACCGACTCACATACCCTAACTGTTTTACTGTGTTTTCAATATCTTTATCCAACCCTGGCCACTATAGGTAGCTTCCAGCTAGACTCTTGGTCAGACACATCCCTAGTGTTGATCATGAAGATCACCTAACAACTGTACTCTGTACCTTTCAGGGATTACCACTCTAGCTCCCCACATGACACATCTTTAGTCATTTGACAATTCATGTCTCCTAACAATGTATGGCCTAATTTCTTCTTCTGTCTCAGTTATATGACTAGGCCACCCACTGACAATATAGTCATGCACCTTGGATACAAGTTGCACCCTGTCCCTATGCGTTGCCTTGCTGATGTCACTTGATGTGACGGGCAGCTCTTCAATATGGGAAAAATAGAACACATCTTTCCTGTTGGGTTTCATTTCTGATGTTAAGGGTAACTTCGACATTGCATCGGCATTACCATGGTCTGCTGACCTACGGTATTGTATGCAGGGCCGTACGCAGGATTTTTTTTGGGGGGGTGCGAATTGCTAGTGATGGGACCAACAATGGCCGGCGGCTTGGGGGCTGCCCCTGAGGCCCCCTCGAGGCTCCGACTTTTTACACAGTTTGAGGTCTTATTTAATCGGTTCAGAAGATCCAATATGAACGGTAAATGTTTCATGCCCTTGGTGTTTAAGAGCATCATTATTTATTCAGGGTTTTTATTTTCCCCGGTAGTCCGTGTCTAATTGGGAAGGTCGAATGTGTTCGCCGATAAAAGCAAACACGATTGTTGACTCGATGATGTAAGGAATGCGAACGATAAAGTAAATTACAATCCAATTAACACAGTACAATGACGAATGCTTGATAAATGTATGCGTATAGAGAAAATGATCATAAACTACAGATTGACGGTAATTAATAAGTTGTTCTGCATTGTTATCCTAAGACTAAATTTCTTTTGGACTGTAATGAACAATAATGTAAGAGTAAAGTATGAATTATGTGCTCAGATATTCCAGCAAAGCAAATTTTACAAAAGACAAGAAAATATACAGAAACTGAAAATCAGTGTCAAACAGTTAATTCACACGTGTTACAAGCCTGTTATCAGCATTATCCTGAAAATATCGTTGAACTGTGAGCAATAGTGTAGTTAGTTTTTATTTATTTATTTAGAATCAAAATTAAAGGAAGTGACCCATCAAGCAATACTGATCTGACGAAAAAATACTTGAAAAAATAAGGGAAGGGAAATTAATTCTTTAATAGCGTTCCGTATTCGAGACGCCTCGGTCGCTTTGAAGCGAATACGTCAACCGCTCTACCAATATCGATTTCCATATTATAATGAATGTGCATTAACGCGAGGGCTGAAAGTCGCTCCTATACGGAGCAGAAGGCTGGACACTTAGGCAAACCTCGACCAGGGGATTAGGTGACTTGTGAGGTATATACCAGGCTTCTAAGAGACGCCCTGAACGTTTACTGGCGACAGCATCTGACAAATAGCTATATGGTACACTACCACACTGGTATCACAGACATTACTGCAGAGGCGTCTTAGGTTTAGCGGACATAGCTGGAGAAGCCGGGAGGAAACTGTCCATAGTCCTACTATCCTATGGGAACCATTGCACGGTCACAGAACACGAGGTAGACCGGCCCTAACCTACATCGATACTCTGGAGCGCGATTGGGGTATTGGCAGGCGGGAGTTGTCAGGCTGCATGGAGAGAAGGGATCAGTGGAGAAGTGTGGTTGTCAATGCCCGAGTTCGCTCGATCAGATGACGGTGAAACTATTTTTATGCCAGATTCGTGCGACATTGATGTTTTTTCACTCCGGGTACAAAACTGAATGTGAAATAAAGTCGCACTGTTTATCTTTGCGGTCATATGTTTTTTGCATGTCAGTGGACGTCTCTAAAAGCAATTTTTAATTACAGGAATACATCTTTAATAATATAAATCAAATGTGATAATCAAGACAAAACAAGAAATATGATATTTCAGAAACACGCCTATCAAAACTTAAGTCATTTTTACTTACATTTATCAGATTAAAATACGATTTCAGCTTCCACAAAGTGCTGCTACCTTTTTATGTAGTGACTGTATACGGGATGATTTCCGATTGACACACCACGTGGAATAGGCGCTAAAGCCTAGGTCTATGTCCATGCGTATTTTTTTTAAAGATAGGCATTCCCGTCCAGCATATAACTTTTTTGTTGGGTTCTCAAAAGCTTTAATTTCTCAGAAGCTTGTAAATATGTTGTCATTGTTTGCTAGCATTACAGTCACACCTCTCAAAACTTGAGTAATTTTTACTTACGGTGATCAGATGAAAAGATGATTTTAACTCCAGAATTGGTGCTGCCCCTTGTGGCTGTTTACGGGATGATTTCCAAACGAGGATTTGAGTCTTGGCGCCTATGTTTATCCAATCACGAGTCACAGACTCGCCGCGTCATGGACTGGTCTATCGACGCGGTATGTTTTGGGGTAGACGCCGATTCTGGTGTGCGACTCGATAATTTTATATTAATACTAAATCATTCAAAGATGTGAGTTTATAATTTATATATAGTTTTGAAGAACTGATTGTTACTCAAATGCTCAATAAATTTACTTGGTATTTAAATTTGATAAAAAAATGCAATTCTCTACCCCGGAAAATGTGGACCTTTTATAATTTGGGGGGGTGCGTACGCACCCGTCGCACCCCCCCTACGTACGGCCTTGATACATCACAGCAATGCTTACGTCGTCCATGCATTCATCACATCAATGTACGATTATGGAAATTCCCTCCTTGTCGGCCTTCCTCTTTCTTCCCTTCACAAGCTGTAGATCATCCAGAACTCTGCAGCTCGTGTCCGCACCAAGCTCCGCGACCACATCACTCCCACCCTCGCCCGGCTCCATTGGCTCCCCATCCCACAGAGGATCGAAATCAAGATGCTCGGCATCACCTTCAAGGCCATTCAAAGCCTTGCCGCCCCACCCCACCTCCCCAAGCTGCTGTCCCCCAATGAACCTCCCCAAGCTGCTGTCCCCCAATGAACCTCCCCGCCCCCTCCGTTCAGCAGGCTCTGGCCTGCTCTATAGCCCCCGCCCGACCCGCCCCACCATCGGCGGACAGACTTTCACCCTCTCTGCCCTCACACTCTGGAACTCCATCCTACACTCCCTTCGCCTCACTCCCTCCCTCGCCTCCTTTAAGGCCGGTCTCAAAACCCTCCTCTTCAACTGTGCCTTCTGCTGCCTCCCAACTCTCTCCCTCCCCATCTAACTCTTTCCCGCTCCTCCCCTCTGCCCTGCCCCTCTCCCTTGCTCGGGTCCCGTCCTGTGTCCTTCTGATGTGAAAGGCACTCTATAAATGTAATTTTGTTGTTTTTACATATCGATGCATATTTCACAATGATTGAAGTTGACCAAACCAAATGCTGTGGGTGAGATATAATAGCAAGGTCCAATTTAATCTCCATATGAATCCAAATTACTATGGAGAGTTAATAAAATATATCGAAGTATTGTTAATAATAATATCCAAGTATTAGCCACGTATTTGTGTACGGTTTCCAGTTCAACATCTGAAAGTATCCAGGTATTATTATGCCATTCCCAGTTTGATCCAAGTACCCCTGTACATCTAGAGTTGTTGCACTTATAGTCTCGATCTTTCCTTTGTTCTGAAGCCGAAACATGGATTCGCGACTCCAAGTTGCAGTTTATCCTTTCTGCAACTTCTTTGTTGAATCGATCTCTCCTTATCGAGTTCATTAGGTGGCTTTTCACCAATTGTTCTTTGCAAGGTGGTTCCTGCGCAAAAACAAATGCAACACAGCTCCCTCTCCAGCTGCAGACCATTTCTCCTTGAGAAAATTATTGATAAAGATTGAAAACACTTTGTTTTTTATGAACTGCCTTTTGTTTCTTCTGCAAAGTAAGTCACAACCATGTCCTATCATGTAATTAATTACGTATGTCTCAAATATATGCATATCACTAATCTAATTTTAGATATTATTTAACACATTAATTACAGAATCCTACAGACAAACATAAACCCACTTTCGAACTGTAATTAATGTAAAATTTATACATTTCTCCTCCATGTCGTCCACCGCATTCGATCTCCAACTTATTTAAAACTTTTCATGATTTTTATTTATTCATAAGAAACATTTTACAACAGTTTTACATGCAGTCAGTTCAGTTTGTGTTTTTACACTAATTTTAAATTTAAAAAACTGATTCCAAGTGCTACATTAAAAAAATGTAAATGTGCCTGTCTGCTGTTTGTATTCTATTAATTTTCAAAAATAAGTCTCTGGTTTTACTTTGGATCTAGTCACCATTTAAAAAAATATTTTATCAGTGTTCATTTGGTGTTTGATCGTCTGGTATTCTTGGACTTTCAATCATCTGTTGTAGCATACCATGTTAAATATATAAAACAATTGCATTAAATACAGTAAATATAAAAGAGCATTGAAATCAATTTTGTCCAGTAGCTGCAGCTGTACTTTGCTGCTAAAACAGCTGCAGTCACATCTCTGCTCATCCCAAGCAGTCAGTGACCTTGAGCATGATATCTTTGATAAAGGCAAACAGCCATGTCTCTCCCCACTTCGAGCACTTTGGTTTACAATGGCGTCAGTTTCACATTTTTGGAGGGAAAGAAGCAAGTTTTAATAACTCTTTACTTTATCAACATATGAGTTGATACAAACCAAACCATTAGGAATATTCATGGCTTGCCGTGTCGATGTCCAAGCGCTGGAACTGATGTATCAATTGGAACCCTAGAAAATCTGTGTAAAATCAGAGATTGTTAAAAGTCAGGGGTACGGGGAGGAAAGAGAAAGGTGAAGGAGGGTGGGGACACCCATGACAGTTGCTGTACATAATATAAGCATTTCAGCATAAAATTAGTAATTTTTCCAAAGAACATTTGAATTTTTTTTCTTAAATGCCTGACTGTTCTATTATTTATTAGTTTCACATTTAATCTCTTTCTCGTGCTACTTATTGTTACCACATTCTACTGATTCTCTCAACTTTTGTTAATCTCTTTATTTGAGAGAACAACATTTTGACCTTTTCTGACTTCTCACAAGCATCGATCAGATTTAACTGCTTGAGTGCCTTAAGGTTAGCTAATAAATCAACACCCTGTTTTGTCTGGAGGCATATCAGCGGAACATTAGTACCTGCTGATTGCTCAATCAGTTGTCTCCTTGCTTTTAACTCCTTCTGCAACCATTCAAATTCAGAAATAATCATTTGTCCCAACTTTTCTTCCAAATTGGACTCTTTAGTATCCTTCTTAGTTTTATCATTTTAACAATCCTTTGGTGTTGAAGGTTTTGTGATTGGATTTGAGTTTTTACCTTTGCCCCTTCTTTTACCTGTAGAATTAACCTGTCCTATTATTATGATGTTCTTATGTCCTGTATGTCTTTTAAACCTTGCAGTTAACCATTGTTGTTCTGCACCTTTTCAGACTGATCCTCTATCAAGGCTGCTACTGTATGTTCCTTTAATTTTTTTGTTGCCTCTCCCAGTCTAGCTTTCCATTGTATGGGTAATGTGATCTTTTGAACATTCATCACAGTCTCCAATCTCTCCTTTTGTTGGAGGGTTAGCATCATAATTAGTTTATCTGTATCAAATTTGAATTAGTTTATCCAATTTTCAATCAATGGAAGAGGGATTAGATGCACTATACGATGGTGGATCACGTCGACCAGATTCTGGTTGTGTTTCTTGTTGGCACACTCCTGTACTTTAAAGCCCTCCAAGCCCTCACACCATTCGACATCCGTGACCTCCTATTCCCTTAACAACCTGCCTGCCCACTCCGCTCAGCAGGCTCTGGCGTGCTCCACCCCCCCCGACCCATCCACCCAACAATTGGCAGGCGAGCCTTCAGCCACTCTGCCCCCAACCTCTGGAACTCCATCCCGCAGTCCCTCCGCTTCGCCCCCTCCCTGGCCTCGTTCAAGTCTCGCCTAAAGACTCTCCTCTTCAATGGACCCATCGGCAACTCATTATCACCCCCTGTCCTCAGCTCGGATCTGAAGCAATCACTGTCCAGCTCCTTCGGACATCCTCCTGACTTGAAAGGCACTAACCAAATGTAATTTTATTATTGTACGCAACCTAGGCGCCAGGTTCGACCCCTAATTATCCTTCCTCCCTCACATCCAGTCCCTCACCAGCACCGTTTTCTCCACCAATATCTCACCCCAAAAGCCACCAACCATGCTGTTGTCACCTCTTGGCTGGACTATTCAAATGCCCTCCTCGCCGATATCCCCTCCACTACCATTCAAAAAATCCAGGTTAACTAAAATTCTGCTGCCCGCATTCTGAACCGAACTCTGCTCCTGGTTAACCCAGTTTTTGATAGATTGCATTGGCTCTCTGTCCCGGAGAGGATTGATTTCAAGGTTCTCACTCTTGTTTTCGAAACCCTCCACTCCTCTGCAACCCTCTACCTTTCTGACCTCTCTCCTCACTCCTCATAACAGTACACGTTGCCTTTGCTCCACCGAGTCTGGCCTCCTCCTTGTCCCCCGAATCCTCCACTCCACCATCATCTAAATGCTCCTATTGCTCTTTTTTAATCATATACTTAAGATCACAAATGGTATATTGGCATAATTGAATCTCTGTCTCCTTCTCACGCAGGATATCCCAAAGTTTCAATTCCTTAACTTTGACTTCTGCCTCTTTCTCCAAGGCATTCTGAAGTTTAAATTAAAATTCTTCCTCTCTGACTTCTGCTTCTCAGACAAAGGCAGTGTGAAGTTATTTCACTTCTGCCTCTCTGACCAAGGCATTCTGAAGTTCAATTTTAAATTCTCTCTCCCTGACTTCTGCCTCTCTGATCAAGGCAGTTTGAAATCCTCTTATTTCTGCTTCTCTGGCTAAGGCATACTGCAGTTCAAGTTTAAATTCTCTCTCTCTCTGACTTCTGTCTCTCTGGCCAAGGCATTCTCTCTGACTTCTGCCTCTAACCGCTTTCTCCTTCCTATTCTAAATGTAGAGTTAAGAAGGAGTAAAAGGATGGAGCCCAGGAAATCCCCGAGGATGGTTAGGCACATAATTAACTCCAACCCGCTAACACAACTATTAATCTTCAACACGCTAAACATATCATTTCAAATTCACACCAATACTTAATTTCTAACCAATATTAAACATTTTTATTTATCGCACTTCAACATAACAGGGTCAATTGTAAGGATTGATTTAAATTTGTGAACCTGCAGTGAAGTAAGGACTGACACAAATGTTGTACAATTGACATGTATGTTTATTAATTCAGGTTAGTAATAGATATAAGTGCAGTAATTAAAAGTATTCATCGCAACAATGCTTACATATCGATGCATAGCTCACAATCATTTAAATTGACAAAACCAACTGCTGTGGGTGAGATAGAGTAGCAAGGTCCAATTTAATCTCCATATTAATCCAAATATAAATCCATCAAAAGGTATCCATCCACGTACTGTTGTATGGTTTCCAGTTCGACATCCGAAAGTATCCAGGTATTATTATACTGTTCCCAGTTCGATATCCAAGTACCATTGTACGTCTAGAGTTGCTCCACTCATCGTTTTGATCTTTTTTTCCAAAGCTGGAACATGGATTCGCAACTCCAAGTTCCAATTTCTCCTTCCTGCAACTTCTTTGTTGAATCGATCTCTCGTTATCCAGTTCATTAGGTGACCTCTCATCCTTTGCAAGATGGTTCCTGTGCAAAAGCAAATGCAACACAACTCCCTCTCCAGCTGCAGACTATTTCTCCATTAGAAAATTACTGGCAAGGACTGAAAACACTTTGTTGTTTATACACAATTTTTTGTTTCTTCTGCAAATCGAGTCACAACCAGCGATTGATTACATATGTCTCAAATATATGTATATTGCTAATATAATTTGAGATATTATTTAACACATTAGTTAAAATCCTACCCCACTGTGTTGGAGTACTCCCCAAATGCCTCCATCAAATACTTCTAGAAGCCTCTCTGATCCATCAAATTAGTGACCTCGTCAAAATATTCAATTAGTCAGACATGACCTTCCGTTCACACATTCATGCTGTCTCTCTTTGATTAGTTCAGACTTGTTCAATCACTCTGTCCCTGATGAGAGATTCCAGTAACATCTCCACAACTGAAGTTAAACTGACATCTGTAGTTTCCTGGTTTCTCCCTTTTCTTAAATAATGGAGTGACCTTCAAAATCCCCCATGGCCTCGCTCCTACCTAGTTCTGTGATCTCCTAATCCTCTACCAACCTGCCCGCTCCCTCTGCTCAGCGCTCTCTGGCCTGCATCATGTCTTTCGCCTCACCTATTCCAACATTAGCGGCTGGGCGCTCAGCCACTCTGTCCCCACCCTCCAACCCACAGACCCTCTGCCTCGTCCCCTTCTTCACCTCCTTCAGCACCCACCTCAAGTCCCTACTCTTTGACAGCCTCTTCCCCCATTGCCTGCACCCTCCCTCAATCCCTACTCCAAGATCAGATCCGGAATACTGACTCCCCAAGACCTTGGGATGTCCTCCCAATGTGTAAAGCACTATAAATATAATTTAGTTTTTGATGTTGTTGCACGACAAGTGCTCTAATCACACAGGAATCTGTGGTTCAGTGGTCAGAGCACAGGAGGATGGATGGAAGGATAGTGAGAGTTGTGATGGGAGGACAGTGTCTGGGTGTCTGAACTAAACCAGTGCTGATATCTCTTGTATTTTGTATCTAAATGATGAGCTAAATAATAATACTTGTCACATCTGAAAGAGCTTCACATGAAATACTGTGTAATACTGTCAGTGTCGCTGTGTGACAGAGCTGTGACTGTTTCTCCCCTTTTCTGTCTCTTCCTCTTTCTATGAGTAAACAGGATCTTGTTCAACAGGCAGCAGGAAATTGCCTGAGCTCCATCACAGATTCTCCACATCATTTCACATCTAACCTGAGCATCGCTGAGATGAGAAAAAGTGTCTTAACTGTGAGCCTGCTCGTCTGGGTGACTGCAGGTCAGTGGGTGAGGGAGGGAGGGGTGGAAGAAGGGAGGGATGGAAGGATGGGATGGAACGAGTGAGTGGGTGGGCGAGTGAGTGAGTGAGGGAGGGAGGGTAGAGAGGGAAGGGTAAGTGAGTGAGTGAGGGAGGGAGGGTAGAGAGGGAAGGGTGAGTGAGGGAGGGGGCAAGCGAGTGAGGGGGCAAGCAAGTGAGGGGGCAAGCGAGGGAGGGGGCAAGCGAGTGAGTGAGGAAGAGACGGAGTGAGGGAGCAAGTGAGGGTGTAAGTGCGAGAGGGAGGGAGAGAGGGTTAGTGGGATGGAGGCAGTGAGGGAGGGTTGGTAGTGTTAGAGAGTGTGTCTCAGTGAGGGAGTGAGGGATGAGGTGATGCAACAAGGGAGGGAGTGAGTGAGTGAGTGAGTGAGGGAGGGAGGGAGGGAGGGAAGGAAGGAGTGAGTGAAGTAGCAAGGTAGGGAACGTGGGATGGAATGGACCAGCGAGTGAGTGAATGAGAGAGGCAGCAAGTTAGGGAGTAGTGTGGAAGGGAGGGAAGGATAGTGGGAGGGAGGTAGGGACGGGAGAGGAAACGAGACAGGGAGTGAATGAATGAGGAAGGAACATGGGTGGGAGTGAGGAAGGAGGTAAGGAGGTTGGGAGGGTGCAATATCTGTTGATGTCTATAATGGCTTCACATGTGGCAATGTATGAGCTGTTCCCAGTGTCAGAGTTGGGAGAGAGGACGGAAGGTAAGGTTGGAGTCAGTGTGATCTGAAGACAGGCTGGTCTGATGGGGTACAGAGTTTAGTGTGGGTAAGGATACAGTCGTGAAGGGTTGGTGCTGGGGAGAGGGACGAGGAAGGCATTGGAAATATGGAGTTGGCAAGTGAGGAATGGGTGGATAAGGGATTCATTGCATTGGGTATGAGATGTGGGGGAGGCAGGAGATATGATTGGATCAGAATCCCGTGGTTTCAAACCCCTTGTTGGACCTTGAGCTCTTGTCTCAGTTGACATTCCAGTGTAGGGGTGGGGGAGGGCTATCTTGTCAAGAGTTGCCGTCCTTGGAACATAGGAGCAGGAGGAGGCCATTCAGCTCCTCCAGCATGTCCCACCATTCCATTAGATCATGGCTTATCTGTACCTCAACTCCAATTACCCACCTTTGCCCCAATTCTCTCTCTCAATCACCCCCTTTCTCTTGCACAGTCTCTCTCCCTCTCCAGCAAACACACTCCCTCCTTTCACATTATATCCCTTCCCCATTCCCTCTTCCCCTTGTTGAATCAACCTATCTCTGTTGGTCTATCCCTCTCTCACAGTTACATGTGACAGAGACTGTGTCAGGACAGCAGCTGAGGTTCCTCTTGCAAACAGTGAATAGGTACAGAATAATGTCGGCCATTGCTGTGTGCAATTGGCTGCCATGTTTCGCCCACATATACACAGTTAAATCACATTACAGTATATTCTGTGAAGCACTTTGAGACATTGATAAGATGTGAAAAGCGCTATATGCAAGGATTATTATCTTCCACTGTCTCATTCACTCTCTCCCTCTTTCTCAATCACTCTCTCTTCCAATCACTACATCTTCCAATCCTTCTCACCCTCTCTATCAATCACTTTCTCCCTCTCTCAATCAGTCTCTCCCTCACTCAAACACACTCCCTCAATCTGTGAATCACTCCATCAATAACTACCTCCCACTATCTCAATCACTCTCTCTGAATCACTCTCTCTCCCTGTCTCTCAATTCCACTCCCCCAATAACTCTCCCTGTTAACCAATCACACTCTCTCTATCTCCCAATCATTCTCTCTCCCTCTCTTTCAGTCCCTCATTCTGCCTTTCTCAAGATCCACTCATCCATCATGTCTTCCCAACATGAAAGGCGCTCTATAAATGTAGTTTTGTTTCTCTCAATCACACACCCACCCTCTCAATCACTCTTTCCCTGACTCTATCACTCTCCCTCTCTCTCTTCTTTCAATCAGCCACATGGGTCACTATGTGCAGTGACAGGAGCTGGTGGTTGGTAAGGAAGCAGTGGATAAGGAGACCAGTTTACCCCACCACCCCTGGCTCAGGTACACGCTGCAGTAATGGCTGACGTTATTCCACTTTCCACACGGCGTCCTCCCAACTCCTGGCTCCTGCAACTGCCCTGGGAGGATGTCACCAGGAGGGAGGGAGCGGGCAGCCTAAAGGTCTCAAGCCAGATACCATCACCTGTTGGGCCGGATGTGGCCCGCGGGCCGCTTGTTGGACCAGTGTCCATTGTATCCTATGAACAACCTATAACATATACAGCCCTGATTAACACCATCTTTGTAGCTTTGATCAGAGACAAGGTGTTCAATCTGCTGCCCTGTGTGTGTGTCTCACTCCTCACCCTGTGACAGTCTGTACCTATTCACTGTTTACAGGGGGAACCCCAGCTGCTGTCCTGACACAGACTCCGCCACATGTAATTGTGAGAGAGGGTCAGACCGTCCACTCACTGTGTGTCTTGGGCGGCGCTGAGATGAAGCCAGTGCATCTCCACTGGTACCAGCAGCTACCTGGGGACAGCAGGAAACATATAATCACCCATTATGAGAATCACTTTGGGAGACAGAATGTTGGGAACCGTTTTGAGTCAAAGAAACACATCAACAACAACAGCTGTTCTCTGACCATCACTGATGTGAGACTCACAGACTCCGCTGTCTATACCTGTGGTGTGCATGGTACTGTCTACGGAGCTGGGACTGTGATTAATGTGACCAGTAAGTAACCCATCAACATCATCACATCAACAGAGAGTCACACAGGGAGACGGAGAGAAAGACACAAACAGGGAGAGAGAGACATACAGTGAGAGAGTGAGTCACACGGGGAGAGAGTCACACAGGGAGAGAGAGACACACACAGGGAGAGAGAGACGCACACAGGGAGAGAGAGACGCACACAGAGGGAGAGAGAGAGTCACACAGGGAGACGGAGAGAGAGAGACACAGAGAGAAAGAGAGTCACAAATAGAGAGAGTCACACATTGAGAGAGAGAGAGAGAGTCATACAGGGACAGATAGTGAGAGTTACACAGGGAGAGTGAGAGCTACACAGGGAGAGACAGAGAGAGAGAGAGTCACACAGGCAGAGAGAGTGAGTCACACAGGGTGTGTGGGGTGGGGGGCTGTAGGAGAGAAGGTTTGTTGGTCAATATTCAGGCTGAACTGTAACTGAAGGAAATGTTTCCCTTAAAGGTGAGGCTGTTCCTCTCCTGGTTCAGTCCCCGAGCCTGGAACGTGTCACAGAGGGACGCCCGGCCCGGTTACAGTGCTCCATGGAGAAGGCCAATGTGATCAGCACCGATGTACACTGGTACCGACAACTCCCAGGACAGCAGAGAGAGTGGATTTTAACACATGATACAAATGACAGGATAACAGGCTCCGAAGGTTCCACTCAGCGTCTCCAGCCGTCCAGAGTCACCTCCAATAACACCTACATTCTGATCCTCCCAACCGTGACGCTCAGTGATGCTGCCGTCTATCACTGCTGTGTGTGGGGAGATGTCTGTGGGGACGGGACCGGGCTGAACATAACCAGTCAGTACATGTTATATTCTCTCAGTGTCCTGGCCAATAATCCCCAGATAAAATCACTCTGTGACCTGCTAACTCCATATAGATCTGTCCGCTCCCTCCACTCAGTGGGCTCCGGCCTGCTCCTTGTCCCCCGCCCACCCCACCCCAGCATTGGGGCTCAGGCTTTTAGCCCCTCTTTCCCCATTCTCTGGATCCCTAGTGCCTGTGTTAACCTTTGACTGTTTGCCATTAACAGGTGCGAGCGAGGACCCGGTGCTCACTCAGTCTCCGGCAATGCTGAGGGTACCAGAGGGAGCCCCAGTGCAGATACACTGCTCCATGGACAGGGCCGCTGTGGGAGAGGCTGATGTGCACTGGGACTGGCAGCTGTCTGGAAATGAGAGCCAGTGGGGGCTCAGTCTCTTCACCAATGACACCGTCAGCAGGTCCCACAATGTGAGCCAGCGTTTCCAGCCTGTCAGGAACGTGACCAGTAACAGCTACATTCTGAGCATCAGCAACACGTCAATCAGTGACTCCGGCCTCTATACCTGCAGAGTGTGGGGCTACATCCGGCCAAGTCAAGGCATCCGGCTCATTGTAACCAGTGAGTACAGCAGCACTCAGCCATCAAGTCCATTCATTCCTTCATCTGACATGGACAACAGGATAGATGCCCAGCCCCTCCCATTGTTATTGTCTCATCTCCCCCCCTCCTCTGTGACCATACTGGGCTCCACAACCTCCCTGTCACGTCCCTGTTAACCAGCCTCTGTGGAAATCCAACAGTCACAAACAGGCTTCTCGTGGCATCTCCACCTCTTTCACAATCCTCCCCCCAACCCTCCTCGCCTCCTTCTGGTGGGAATGAGGAACTTGCTCCGGCATGGAGTAGTTGAGATCAATGGAATTGATCTATTTAAGGGGAACAACAACAACACAATTACATTTGTAGTGTGCCTTTCATATCAGGAGGACGTTCCAAGGCATAGTCAGACCGCTACCTGTGCCCGTTCAGGTGAATGTTAACTCACAGTCTAAACTGATACTCCAATGCAGTGCTGGGGGAGAGTGGGGGCTGCACTGTTAGAGGTTCCATCCTTCAGGTGAGACAAAGTTCTGGCTGCCTGTTGGGTGGATGTTTAATATCCCTTGGCATCATTGGAAAATAGAAGGGAGTTTGTCTCTGCCAGTGTCTTGGCCAACAATCCTCAGATACAATTGTTCACTCTCTCTGTGGCTGTTTGTTGGACATTGCGATGGTAAATTCACCTGCATTATACACAGCCACTACACTTTGCAGTAAATCCCTTGAAGACATTGTCCCGATGTGAAAGATGCTGTTCAAATGCAGATTAATAATAATACACAAGGTGACCAGCGGGTGGCAGCGCTGCTCTCAGACCTCATAAGAACATAAGAAATGGTAGACAATAAAAGGCCAAGGGCCATCCGCTTCACCTTCCTGATGGTCACGTGTACATATGTCCCAAACTACCCATGTACTGTATATGTCCCATTATGTTATTTCCTAAATGAAAACTCTCCTCTGTGTTTGACAGAATCAGCATTTCCTGCTTCAACCATCTCCCCAGGGAGCCTGTCCCACAGGTTCACTATTCACTGACTGAAATAGTGTTTGCGTAGATTCATTCTGAATTTACCCCCCTTCAATCACGGGCCGTGGCCTCTGGTTGTACTATTGTGGACAAGTAGAAGCAGCCGGTAGTGATCTATATTGTCTTGCTCCTTTAGAATGTAAATACCTTCCTACCCCTGCTCCTGGCTCGGTGCCGGGATCCGCTCCTGTGAAGCACTCTGAGACGCTGTCCAGCGTGGAGGGCGTTATATAAATCAAAGTTGTTGTTGTTGCTGTTAAATACAGCAACCATGTCCCCTCTCAACCTTCTCTTGTCCAGTGTGAACCTGCCCAATTTACCTATTCACTCCCCATAGTCCAGTCCCTCCATTGCCTTAATCGTTTGGTTGTCCTCCTCAAATTCTCTTGATTTCTCCAGTATCCTTTCTGTACTAGAATCATAGAATCATAGAATTTTACGGCACAAAAGGAGGCCATTCGGCCCATCTAGTCTGTGCCGGCTCTTTGAAAAGAGCCGGCACAGATCGAATCAGCCTCCACCACCTTTTCAGGCAATGCATTCCAGATTCGAACAACTCGCTGAGTGAAAAATGTTCTCCTCAGCTCCCCTCTACTTCGCCTTGAAACTATTTTAAATCTGTGACCACGAGTCACAGATTCACCCACGAGTGGAAATAGTTTTTCTCTATTTGCCCTGTCGAAACCCCTCATGATCTTATAAACCTCTATTAGGTCTCCCCTCAATCTTCTCTGCTCCAGAGAGAATAACCCTAGCCTATCTAGCCTCTCCTCATAGCTGAAGTCCCTCAATCCTGGCACCATCCTAGTAAATCTTCGTTGTACCCTTTCCAATGCCTTCACATCCTTTCTGTAGTGTGGTGACCAGAATTGAACACAGTATTCCAGCTGAGGCCTCACCAAAGTCCTATAGAGGTTAGTCAGCACTTCCTGACTTTTGTACTCTATACCCCTATTTATAAAGCCTAGTATCCCATATGCCTTCTTAACAGCCTTGTCTACCTGTCCTGCCACCTTCAACGAGTCACTAACACAAATCCCCAGGTCTCTCTGTTCCTTTACACCATTTAAAATTGTACTATCTAGCCTATATTGCCTCCCTTCATTTCTTCTCCCAAAATGCATCACCTCACACTTCTCTGCATTAAACTTCATCTGCCATGTGTCTGCCCACTTTACCAATTTGTCTATATCCTCTTGCAGATGGCTACTATCCTCCTCACTGTTTACTATTCTCCCTAACTTAGTGTCATCTGCAAACTTGGAAACTGTACTCCGTACACCCAAGTCCAGATCATTGATGTAGATTACAAACAGCAATGGTCCCAAATCCGATCCCTGTGGCACACCACTGCTCACTTCCCTCCAATCTGAAAAACAGCCGCTCACTACAACTCTCTGCTTTCTGTCTCGCAGCCAGTTGTGGATCCACGCTGCCACTGTCCCTTTTACGCCATGGGCCTTTAATTTCCTAATAAGTCTCTCATGTGGCACTTTGTCAAATGCCTTTTGAAAGTCCATGTAAACTACATCAACTGCGCTACCATTATCCACCCATTCCGTTACCTCATCCAAAAATTCTATCAGATTTGTAAGGCAAGATTTGCCTTTAACAAATCCATGTTGACTGTCCTTTATTAGCCTATATCTTTCTAAGTGAAGATCTACCTTGTCCCTGATTATGGACTCTAGAAGTTTGCCCGCTACCGACGTTAGACTGACTGGTCTGTAGTTACCAGGCTTGTCCTTCTGCCCCTTTTTATACAAGGGAGTAACATTAGCTATCCTCCAGTCCTCTGGCACGACCCCTGTGTCCAAGGAAGATTGAAAGATCGTGGCCAGAGTCCCTGCTATTTGCTCCCGTGCCTCACTTAGTAACCTAGGGTGCATCCCATCCGGACCAGGTGACTTATCCACCTTGAGCGATGTCAACCTTTTTAGCACTTCCTCTCTGGTTATAATTATTCTATCCATTTCTCCTACCCTCTCCTCTAATACCATGGCATTGGCTGTATCATTTTCTTTTGTGAAGACAGAGGCGAAGTACTCATTCAGTGCATCAGCCATGCCCTCTGCCTCCACAATGAGATTTCCTCCTAGGTCCCTAATTGGCCCCACCCTATCCTTGACCAACCTTTTACGCTTAATATGTTGGTAAAAAACCTTAGGGTTCCCCTTAATCTTACTCGCTAATTGTTTTTCATGCAGTCTCTTTGCCCCTCTAACTTCCTTTTTTAGTTCTATCCTACACTTCCTATATTCTGCTTTGTTCCCTTCTGAATTTTGAGCCTGACACTTATCATAAGCCTCTTTTTTTTGTTTTATTTTGGCCCCGATTTCCTTAGTCATCCAGGGAGGTTTGGATGCCTTACATTTCACCTTTGTGGGGATGCTTTTGACCTGTGCCTGAACTATCTCCTCTTTGAACGCTGCCCACTGCTCGTTAGTTGTCTTACCTGCCAATTTTTCTTTCCAATCCACCTTGGCTAGGTCCCACCTCAACTCATTGAAATTAGCCCTTTTCCAGTTGAGTGTCCTCACCTGTGATCGTTCCTTATCCCTTTCCATAATTATTCTGAATCTAACGATATTGTGGTCACTATTCCCTAGATGCTCACCTACAGAAACCTGTTGAACTTGCCCTACCTCATTTCCCAAAACTAGATTCAGCAATGCTTCTTTCCTCGTTGGACTGGAAACATACTGATCAAGAAAGTTGTCCTGCACACACTTCAGGAATTCTTCTCCCTCCTTGCCCTTTACTCTACTATTCTGCCAGTCTATGTTGGGATAGTTGAAGTCACCCATTATCACTACTCTATTAGTTCTGCATTTCTCCGTGATACGCTTGCAGATCTGCTTGTCTATCTCCTCCCCACTATTTAGTGGTCTATAGTATACCCCTAACAGTGTAACTGCACCTTTTTTATTCCTCATTTCTAACCAGATAGATTCGGTTTTTAGTCCTTCTTCCACCTCGTTCCTTTCTAAGGCAGTCACTGAGTCCTTAACTAAAATTGCCACCCCGCCCCCTTTTCTCCCTTCTCTATCCCTCCTGAATACATTATAACCAGGAATGTTCAACTCCCATTCCTGCCCATGCTGGAGCCAAGTCTCTGTTACTGCTATAACATCATATCGCCTCGCAGCAACCTGAGCCTGCAGCTCACCAATTTTATTTCTCAAACTTCGTGCATTTACATACATGCACTCTTACTACGGCAACCAGAACTGTGCACAGTACTCTAAATAAGGCCTCACCAATGATTTATACAGTGGCAGGATTACCCCACTATATTGACTTGCTGTTGATCTTTTGATACATCTCAACATCTGGTTTGCTTTACTCACTGCTAATGAGCATTGTTGGGAGAGCTTCAATTTATTGTCAATCAGGACCCCCAGGTCCTTTTCATTTTCCAAAAATGTTATTCCCTTTCCATACAAATAATAGAATCATAGAATCTTTCGGCACAAAAGGAGGACATTCAGCCCGAGGCTATGCCAGCTCTTTGTAAAGAGCAATTCAATCCCATTTCCCAGCCCTCTCCCCATAACTGTGCAAACCCATCCTCCCCAAATAAATGTCTACCTCTCTTTTAAAAATTGTTATCCAATTGGCCTCCACCACCTTTTCAGGCAATGTATTCCAGATTCGAACAACTCACTGAGCGAAAACATTTCTCCTCACCTCCCCTCTGCTTCTTTTAGAAACTATTTTAAATCTGTAACCTCGGGTTACCGACACACCCAACAGTGGAAACCGTTTTTCCCTGTTTATCCTGTCGGATTCCCTCATGATCTTGAAAACCTCTATTAGGTCTCCTCTTAACCTTTTCTGCACCAATGAGAATAAACCTCGCCTCTCTAGCATTTCCCCATAACTGAAGTCTCTCATTCCTGGTACAATCCTGGTAAATCTCCTCTGCACCTTTTCCAAAGCCTTAACGTCCTTCCTAAAGTGTGGTGACCAAAATTGAACACAGTACTCTTGCTGAGGACTTACCAAAGTTTTGTGGAGGTTAGTCAGAACTTCCTGACTTTCATTTTCTATGCCCCTATTTATAAAGCCTAGTATGCAGTATGCTTTTTTTTAAACAGCCTTGTCTACCTGTTCTGCCCACCTTCAAAGATTCACTTACACAACCCCCCAGGTCTCTCTGTTCCTTCACACCCCTTAAAATTGTACTATCTAGCCTATATTGCCTCTCCTCATTCCTCCTCCCAAAATGTATCGCCTCACATTTCTCCACATTAAACTTCATCTGCCATGTGTCTGCCCATTTTACCATTCTGTCTATATCTTCTTGCAGATAGCTACTACCCTCCTCACTATTTACTATTTTTCCTAACTTTGTGTCATCTGCAAACTTGGAAATGGTACCCCCTATACCCAAGTTCAGATCATTAATATCAATTAAAAAGAGTAGTCCCAATAACAATCCCTGTGGGATGTCACTGTACACTTCCCTCCAGTCAGAAAAACAGCCGTTCAACACAACTCTGCTTTCTGTCTCCCAGCCAGTTGTGGATCCATGTTGCCACTGTCCCTTTAATGCTGTGGGCTTCTAATTTCCTTATGAGCCTTTCATGTGGCAGATTGAATTTCATCTGTCACCGATCCGCCAAATTCCCAAGTAGGTTCAAATCCTCCTGTAACCATCTTGTTCAGTTTTGCAATCCACCACCTTCATTAGCTTGGTGTCATATGTAAACTTAGCCACTGTACTTGAAACTCCTAGGTCCGGATGATTTATAAAAATATTCAACAAAACAGGTCCCAAACTGATTCTTGTGGAACTCAACTGGTAACATTTTCCCAGTCTGGTCACATTCCCTGTACCACCACCCTCTGGGATCTTCCAGTCAACCTGTGGTGTATCCATTGTAATAAACCTCCACTGACGACCTGTATCAAAGGCCTTACTGAAATCCAGATACTGTATATATCATCCATTGACTTGCTCGGTCAAAGAGCCAGCACAGACTCGATGGGCTGAATGGCCTCCTTCTGTGCGTTAACATTCTATGATTCTATGATTCACAGCCTTACCCTTATCAAGTTTCCTTGTCACACAAGCAAAGTACATTGGACTGGCCAGCCCTTCCCTTCATGAACCCTTATTGGTTATTTTTTATGATTTTATTTCTGTCTAGATGATACATGATTTTAAAATAGAGTCCCGATCATTTTACCTACAATGGACTGCAAACTTACTGGTCTGTAGTTCCCCAGGTCCCTCTTGTTACCTTTGTTACAGATAGGAGTAATATCTGCCGTTCTCCAGTATTGATCTCCAGTATTCACTGATTTTAAAAAGATTTGTGCCGTGTTTCTGTGACTTCCTCCTTTAGTTTTGCCAGTCTCCCCTCCACCACAATCCTTAAAATCCAACTCATTTAAACTCTGCTGCCTACATTCTCATCCACAAAAAACTTCGCTCCCCCATTACCCCACTCCTTGCCAGACTTCACTGGCTCCCTGTCCCGGAGAGGATCGATTTGAAGATCCTCACCCTTGTTTTAAAATCCCTCCTCTGCACCCCCCTACCTCTCCGACCTCCTCAAACCAGCACCCATTGCCTTCACTGGGTCTGGCCTCTTCCTTGTCCCGCAAATCCTCCGCCCCACCATCGGCAGCCATGCCTTCAGCCACTGTGCTCCGAGGCTCTGGAACACCCTTCCTCACTCCCTTCGCCTCTCCACCTCTCTTCCCAGTTTCAGGTCTCAGCTAAAGACCTTTCCCTTCGACCGCGCCTTCGGTCACCTTTCTCCCCCTGCCCCTGGCTCGGGCCCGGGATCCGTTATTACAAAGCGCTCTGAGAGGTCCGGCGTCCGGCGTAGAGGGCACTACATAAATCGAAGATGTTGATGTTAGTTACTTAAGAATCCTCAGTTGCTATTCTTCTGGTCCCTAAGGTTGCTTTACCAGTGAGATGAACAGTGTCACAACTTTTCTCTGTAACATCCTTGAGTTCTCTTTCTTGATCAGATGGTTACCCGTCTCCTCCTTGGTAAAGACTGATTAAAACATTTTTTTAACACTTTTGCAGCTTGTGCTGGACTATTTGTCACGTTGTCTCCCGAACGCACCTCCAGTGGCCCTGTTCCATTGCTTGTTTTCCTTCTACTCACTATTCTGTGAAGTGCTGATGATTTTGTTTGTAAATTGCAGGCCCTGGAGCAAGTTCATTGCTTTATTTTTGGGGGGGATTTAGCATCTTGAGGCTGGTTCTCCCCCGGCCCAGTTCTTTCCTCAACAGGGATCATGGCCTTGGATCCATTGGCCACTCAAAGCCTGAGCTCTGTGGGGAGACACTGCTCTTGGTGGCCACTATACTGTGTTTGCTGTCATTCTTTCCACACTGATTTCACACATAAACTTGCAAAGGGATTTATAACCTTGCCATTTATAATAATCTTTACATTTGATATATTGCCTTATCCCGAGATAATTCAAAACGCTTCACAGGATATACAGTAAATTGCTGTGTATTTTGTGGGTAAATCCTGGAATCGAGTTAGCACACGGCAGTGTCCCACAAACAGCCATGGAGTGAGAGACCAAATTTATTTGAGGGATTCTTAGCCAGGCCATCAGGGTAGGCAGAGAGAGAGGGTGAGGGAAATTCCCTTCTCTTCTCTTGGGATATTTAACATCCATCTAAAGGATGGCATGGCTCAGGATGCATTTCTTCCCCTGCACAGCACTGGGCGTTAGCATAGTTGAAGGTTCTCATCGGGGTGAGGGATGTTGCTTTAATTCACGTCTGTGTCCAGGACTGAGCTGTTACTGTTGCTGAAACCCATGTGTGTTTGTGAATTGTTACAGTAGACACCAGCCATCCACACAGCCCTCATCGCATCAAAGTGATCATAGGCTCCTCTCTGGCATGTCTCCTGCTGCTCTGCACCCTTCTCACAGCTCTCTTCTGCAGGAAACGTCTGAGCAGTAAGGCCCACAATGACAGGTAAATCTGGGTTCCCAACAGCAGAGATCAGAGCCTTGGGTGACTGTTGTACCAGGTGGATTTCAGGGGACCAGGGAATTAACATTGGTGGAGACACTGTTGTAATTTGTCAATTGTTGTCATTTGTCATTTGTTGTTGTCATCCAGGAGAATTGTGATCTCAGCTTCCTTGTCCTCCCTTCCCTCCCGGTCTAACCCTAACCTCAACTGTCCCATTGCTCACTCTCTCCACACAACTGTCTCTGACAAACACCCCTTCTCCTCCCTCATCCACAGCCTCCCCAACTCTCCCTGCATCTCAAATTCCACATTCATGTATCCTTCATGACCCCAAATCCTCTCTTTACCGCTCTCTCCTTTATCCCATCCCCACCCCAGCAAACCTATCTGCATTTGTATCCAAAATGCCGCTCCTTCTCCAATGAAGCCCTGACTATCCATGACGTCATTCTGAATGAGTATTCTTGGGCTCACAGAAACATGGCTCTCTCCCAGACTTCGTCCCCCTCATCCTGGTCTCCCATCCTGGCTGCAGTTTTCACCTTTCCCTCCTCCGCATCCTCCTGGCTTCTTCCTCACTGACATCTCCTCACTCCTAATCCTTGACCCTCTGCATGAAACACCTGCTCATAATGCGAGATTTCAACCTCCACCTAAACTCCTCTTGCACGCATTTCACTGCACTCCTCTCCTCCCTAAACCCCACCCTCCACATCAACTCACTGACTATGGTCTCTCCCTTTCCCAGGACTCCAATGTCATCTTGGAGATTAAAAAAAATCGAAAGATATTGTTTACCATTTTCCATTACCTCCTCTATGGACCCCATCAAACTCCCTCTATCTTCATAATAAACCTTGCGTTTGACATAGTGCTTTTCATGTCTGCTAGATATTTCAAAGGGCTTTGCAGAATACACAGTAAAGTGAAATGACTGTGTATATGTGGGTGAAACATGGCAGCCAATTGTGCTCAGTGAAAATCACCAATATATTATTGTTTTTTTGCATGGGATTATTATTAGCTGTGCGGAGTAAGGAAACTTGCCCAAGGTTATACTGTGCCTGGAATCGAACCCAGGTCTCTCGCTTGCAAGGCAAGTGTTCCAACAACTGAGCTGCAGAACTCCACATCAGACGCCAAGTGCAAAGAGGGACTAGAATTCTTTGCCTCAAAAACTGAAAACATCCGCATGGCTGCATCAACCTCCCCACCCCCATGTCACCTTCCACCACATCCATACCATCATCTACCTATGCCATGATTCCAGCTACTCTCCCCTACCTACATTCCTTTGCACCATTACTCCCTCCTCCCTCTCAACCACAATCACCAGGATGAAGTTCACAACTTGCTGCCTCCAACCCCAACCCATCAGCTGTGACAGCGCTTGACAAAGTCACAAATGACATTCTCTCTCTATCTGTGACCAGGGCTCCCTCTGCCTCCATATCCTCCTGGATCTCTTTGTTGCATTTATCAGTTGACCCCACCATCCTCCTCCACCCCCTCTACTCCCTCATCTACCTCAGTGGGATCACACTCACATGGTTCAAGTACTACTTTAGCAAACCTCCATTGCATCTCAGCAAATGGTTTCTCGTCCCGCCCCAGTCCATTCACCTGTGGGGTTTCCCAGGGCTCCATCCTTGACCCTCTTGTTTTCCTTGTCTATCTGCTCCCTCTAGGTGATGTCTTCCACAGAGACGGGGTAAACCGTATGAGGATGATAAATCTATTTTGCCTCAAGTAGCATCTCCAGGGCCCCTGATGTTCTATCAGCTGGCAGACATCAACAACAGCAACAAAATGACTTTCATGTCGGGAGGACGTCCCAAGCTGCTGAACATTCAGTTGGGACGCGAGCAGGGTGGGGAGGGTTAGGGTACGGGCAGTGGGACAGAGAGTAGGAAAGGGGAGAGAGTTAGAAGGGCAGCAGAATGCACTGTTGAAGAGGAAGGTCTTGAGACCGGCCTTGAACGAGGAAAGGGAGGAAGCGAGGTGAAGGGATTGTGGGATGGAGTTCCAGAGTGTGGGGACAGAGAGGCTGAAAGCCCAGCCACTGATGGTATGGCGGCTCGGGCAGCGGACATGGAGCATGCCAGAGCCCACTGAACGGAGGGGACGGGCGGGCTGATAGGGAGACAGTAGTTCGGAGAGATAGGTGGGGGCAAGGACGTGAATGGCCTTGAAAGTGAGGATGAGGATCTTGAATTCAAGGCCTGGATGAGTGTAAACTTTGTGCAGCTGAACATGGATAAGATGGAAGCCATACTCCTTGGCTCCCGTCAATGTCTTCACTCCTGTGGTTCTAAACTGCTAAACCTCCCTGGGCTCTCCCTCAGTCTCAATGACCCGTGTGAAACCTAGGGTCCAATTCGACATTCAGCTGTCCTCCCTCACCAACATCTTATCCTTGACCAGGACAACTTTCTTCCACCTCCTCCACATTGCCCTCCTCTAACTATACCTTACCCCAAGTTCAGCCTGAACCCTTGTGCATGAGTTTGTCTCCTCTCGCCTGGATTCCTCCAACACTCTCCTCGCTGGTCGCCCCAGCTCCACCATCCAAACGATCAGCTGATTCAGACTTTGCTGCACACATACTGACCCGGACCAAACTGTGTACCCACATCTCACCAGTTCTGGCTCCACCCAACGGATCAACTTCAAGATCCTCAAACTCATGATCAAATCCAGTCACTTCGTGGCACCACACGTCCTACCTCCCTCTCTCTGACCACCATCAGAGGTCGCCCTTTCCACTCCTTGCTTTGGTGTAATTTCAGGGCAGTGTCAAACTCCTCGGCCCTCAATCCCTCCTCCTTGCCCCTTCACTCCCCTTTTTCAAGCGCAAACTGGATAACTTCTGCTTCTATTGTGCTTACAAATACCTCCTCCAGCTGCCCACCACCCCCAGCTCAGAGACAGGCTCTGCACACTGTTAAGCACTATAAGAAGCTGCCTGGTGTGGAGGGTGCTATATAAGTTATTGATCAGAATGTGAGCATCACGTCCATGGGGAGTGAGCAGGAAATGGGGTTAGAGTAGAGCAACAGAGGGGAGCAAGAATCAACTGAGACATGATGGCAGAGAGAACAGGGAATGGGGTTAGAGTAGAGAGCTCCAGTGGGGGAAAGAGAACCAGCACAGACACAGTGGGGGAGAGAGCAGGGAATGGGCTTAAAGTAGAGAGCTCTAGTGGGGAGCGAGCACCAGCACAGACACAATGCAGAGAGAACAGGGAATGGGGTTAGAGTAAAGAGCTCCAGTGGGGGAATGAGTACCAGCACAGATACGATGGGGAGAGAGCAGGGAATGGGAGCAGGGAATGGGGCTAGAGGATAGAGCTCCAGTGGGGGAGTGAGCACCAGCACAGACATGATGTGGGGAGACAGAGCAGGAAATTGGGTTCGAGTAGAGAGCTTCACATGCTGCATGTTCAGCGCTGGAGAGAAATGATTGTTTCTTCTGATTTTAGGAAACTCGCTGGTGTTGTGAACAGCAGGTGTGATGGTGAGTAACTCAGTCCCACGATACACAACAGATCAACACAGCAGTGTTGGGGGAGGAATGCCGTTGTTGGAGCTGTGGTCTTGTAGATGTGGTATTAAACTAATGGTCCTCTCTGCCTAATGCATGTTAAAGGTCCTATGATGCTACTGGAAAACAGAAGAGAATCTCTCGTGAGGCGCTGGGTAAATGTCAGACTGTAAACCTTGTGTTGTGTATCAATAATCCTTGTTTTGGTGTAATTTCAGGGCAGTGTCAAGCTCCTCGGCCACAGACAGCCAGCAGCTCTGAGGTAAGCCCATGTATCACACCCCCTGTATCACACCTAGTTTGTGTGGCTTGGTGATGGCTGTGTGTGACTGTGTGGCTCTGTTTCAGGAGCCGGAACCGGACGTGCTTTACGCTGACGTGCAGTTTGTGCCACGAACCAGAGGCAGCGACACCGTGAGAGAGAACCTGGACTGCACGGAGTACGCTGAGGTCAGGCGGGCCTGAGCAACACCCTCCCCTGCCTTCCCTCTGCCCCACCTTCTGCCTCACCCTCTGCCACACCCATAACACTCCATCTAGCCCTCTCTCCCACTCGCCTATACCCCTCTCTCTTCCCTTCCTTGTGCCTGACCCATACCCCTCCCTCTGGCTCTCCCCTGCCTCTCCCTTTGCCTTGCCCATACTATTGCCTCTGCCCCACCTTCTGAACAGTTTATTTTTGTGCGTGATCAGTGGTCAGGTTGGTGGTTGGGGCTATGGGTAGGTTGTTGGGTGGGGTAGTGTGCATGTTGGTGGGTGGGGCACATGTTGGCTGAGGCTGTCTGAAGATATTGCTCTGAATGTGTTATGTGGAAGTATATAAATCAATCTGAGATGTTGTTTCTCATTCTGTCTCTTTTTTATGTAAAATACTAAATCTTTTCAATGAAACAAAGTCCTGGAGCTTTTCTGCTTGGATTTATCTACACACTGTTGGGATATGGAGGTACTGTATTAAAAATTATAGTTAGTTCCAATCAGGCACCAATTAAAACAATCTATCCACAACACAGGCATGGTCAGTAACCTTGAGCAAAAGGGAGAGATACAACTTGTCTACACAAAACACCAGGTACATATTCCCCTACGCTGAGACAACCTTGGGTACTGGTCCGTGCCAATAATCCAAGGAGCACAATAACATCAATAGCTTCTAGGATAAATAAAGAATTGAAGGAGAGCGGCTCAAGATATAGATAGGGACAGAGGATTCAATTAACAAAGGCGCAAAGGAATGTACCCATTTGGGAAATTGCCAAGTGAGTAGCTGGACAGCCATCTCAAGGTCTGGGAAAAGAAGGGAGGCAAACAACTCCCTATAACTCTGGCCTTTAGATAGTCTAATTTTGACATCGCTTCTGGACAATGTCCAAGTGATCAACTGGCTGAGTTAATTATGGTGGAGAAGTATAAAGATAGGAGAGAAAGAGTGGCTCATTACAACAGTTGGGGAGTCTCAAGGTAAACTGATGTCTCCAGCCTGCCACTGTTGTCCAGAACTACTGGAATGGGTCATGGTTCCAGTTGTTTTGTTTTACAGGCAGAGAAGGGTCAGTTAGAGAAGGAAAGTTAGAGAAGGAAAGTTAGAAGGAGTGAGTATTGTGAGAAGCCTGAACCTGACTTAAGGTGTAACAGCCTGAATCCAGCATTGTATTCTACATAGAACTGGTAGTTTGATTATTTACTCTTTTATTCTATCATTCTAAATTGCTTATAATCATTAAATCACTATACCTTTATTAAGGATTGTTGGGTCATTATTTTGAAATCCCCAAATTCTCACAACTCAAGTGTCAACAAGTTTTTTTTAACCAAATAGATATTTATTGAAAATATATATTTATTGTATCCATAAATAATTCAAATCAAACCATTCCCATAACAGAAGACAAAATTTGCAAAACAAAACACCCTTCAAACCGTGACAAATCACAAATCTGCCCCTTCCTTCAGTTCCCCAAGCGAATATACATACAACACATTCCACTTGCCTCGTGGTTAGTAAAACATCACCATTACACACAAACACCCATCCATTTCAACCTTTCCAAAAGAAGACCATTAAACTTGTGCCGGACGCTAGTGTCGCCCACTTTCCTGACGTACAGGGACCAGGACCTCCTCACTTCTCCATTCCCTTTATTTACAGGGAACAGTTACACTTGGGCTATTCCCAGCTCTGCCTTCCTTCACTTACCGGATGGCAGGATACAATCCCCACTCTGTCTCACCCAACTTTATGGGGAGAGATGTTTCCCACCCAAACACAAACACATCACATTGTGGGACACTCTCTGGTTACATGTCTTTTTCCGCACCAGACAGGGAATCCTGGGGGCGTTGTGCTCTCGATGGCCTTCTCACAGTACAGGTCTGCATAAAAAGACCTTGTGATCCTTCACATGCCTTCCTACTCTGCACACACTGAGCCATTCTCATTCTTCAACCCAGAGATCACAGAGCTATCTCTGTTTGCTTTCTGGGAGAAGAAAGTCAAACACTTCTCATCCTGGTCTTTCTTGCGCACTCTGGAGCAGAAAATCGCATTGGAGGTTTCAGTAGCAAGGAGTGAAGATTGAAGTTCCAGAGGGTAGGAGTGAAGATTGCTCTCAGCTCCTTATGTTCCTTCCTAACCTCTGAACCTTCCAATTACAGCTTTAGCAGTTTTTGCAGCTCATTGTACAGCCTAACTATTCCTGACCTTAGCCAATCTTACCCCTTTCTGGACAAAGAATTCCTTCATTCTTACCTTTATCATTTCCCGCTATTCAGTCAAGGAGTCGCAGAAGACCCTCAAGAATTTCCACCCTTGATTGTCCATCTGTGACTCCTCAACACTTTCCCAGGTTATTAGTGTCACGTTCAAATTCCACGTCCCCCGACCCATCCTCCTGCTTTCCCTCACTTGCAGGTTAGTCAGCAGGAGGTGATGGTCAGTAAAGAACATCGGTTGAATGTCAGTAATTTTAAGCTCTAGACCTCTCAAACCGAATAGGAAATCTATGCGTGAACAAACTGACCCATCTAGCCTGGAAAAGGTAAATTGTTTGGGTGCCCCATCCGCTGGAGCTTTGAAAATGTTACGTATCTGCACATCCATCAGCAACTCTGTGGAGAAGCCTGGACGAGGTGTCTCTGTATAATCAGATCTATTGGATCTCATCTCTCTCCAATATACAATTAAAATCTCCTAAAATGACTGGTCAAGATGTGACGAACATGGAGACGGCATCTGGAACAGGGCCACATGTTCATTAGCAGTTAAAGTTAATTTGGGGTCACCAAATATTTCCAGTGTTGAAATGGGGTAGTGCTGGGAACAGGTTGGGAAGGGCTGCTCAAACTGGTCTGGTCTCCTCCTTGACCCCCAAATCCTCCGCTGCACCCCTCAGCCTGGGAGATTTATTGGGACATCCTCCCGACTTGAAAGGCACTCTACAAATGCCATTTTGTTGTTGTTATTTGGTGGTTGTTTCTAATTAATAAATACATATTTGATATAAACAAAAGGGAGCTCTATAATCACATGAAATGATTGGAAAGAGATGCAGAACAGAGAGACAGTGATCAGCAAACTACACATTTATTACCAGGTCCCTGACCAGTGACAGGCCCTCACCCTCCCCGTGATGACCCTCTGTAACTATGACCCACTGAGTAAAGACACAGACATATCTATGACCAGGACCCTGACCCAGTGTGCCGACCCACTGTTGACACTTGAACTCACATTGTCTAGGCTTGCACTCCATTGCAGAGCTGGGAGAGTTCCATTGTATGTCGTGATATCTCCCAGATGAAACATTTAAACAGGCAAGATCCCAGATCTATTTAAAACAAGAAGGGAGTTTCTCGCGGTGTCCTGAACATCAACCATCAAATAACAACAACAAAATGACATTTGTCTGCCTTTCACGTCGGTTAGATGTGCCAATAAATCTCCCAGGCTGAGGGGTGTACAAACCATCCTATCACCTGACCTGCTTGGGGAGGGTCGAGAAGACAGCTTCAGGTCCACATTGCCCTTTGACAATTGAAGGCCAAGTAGAGTTTGGGGGAGAAGATTGTCTATGAGGACAACACTTGTTTTCTAAGTGGAACATGTTGGTCTAATTCAGTTAATCAGGGTGTGTTCATCCACAAAATTCACTACAACTGCAAGTCAGTCAATGTTCAGCTTTTTTTTTTGCCCAGCCGGGTGTCTGACATATACGGAAACCCATCACCGTTGCTAAAGAGTCTCCAAACTAAGATGAGGATTCCATGTATTCCACCTACACATGGAAATCCCAGAGATAGATGAATGAACTTGAATGAACTCTCTATCTCTGGAGGGACACATCCCGCTTACCTAATTCCAGGGATTGTTAGCCACAGATTGGCAACAGTCAAGACTTGGGGAGCCCAGAGTGTGCATTGCTGTAACTGCTGGAGTCTAACCAGCTAAACCCAATTAGTTTGCCATTGATATCACTGTCTGGCCAAGCTTTCTCACTGATTGTGCCACTAGCACTATCTTACACATTAGGCTTTGCCATCTGGCAAAGGATTGTCCGACAGGCAAAAGGTGTGACTTGTGTGGAGAAATGGGGCACTTTTATTACACTTGCCCAAGGAGGAATGGGCAGAAATTAGTCCAGACCCATCATCACAGAAATCAGGTGGGCAACAGGTGATGGAGGGAAGCCAGGCTTCCGCAGCCAAAGACTGCAACAGGAATATGGCAGAATGCGGAAGCAACAGATTGTGCTACCTGCGGAGGGAAAGGTAACTCCTGGGCACGCAGGCGAACATAGAATTATCTCCTGATGGTTCCCCCTCTGAAGAAGAATGTAATCCATACGAGAGGGAAACAAGGGAGGAAGAGGAGGAGATGGAACTATCCCAAGGGAAAGTTTAATGCATCAAACCAGAAACAGGGATGGAAAAGAGAGACAGTAGTAGGTGGCTGGTAAATGTGCACAGAAAAGAAAGGCGGGGAAGAAGAAGGGAATCTGACCACAGAAAGTGGAAATACAGAATACAGACACGGTGAACAAGCTAGGGAGACAGGGAAAGGAAGAAACAATGCTTGAACCCCCAAATAGCAGCGACTTTTGGACGCAGTTTCTGCCAGTTCTGCCAGTTCCCCCAACACTTGTTCAAAAAACACTTGTTGACACTTGCGTTGCGAGAATTCATACAGTTTGGGTTTGAATTATTACAGTGTTCTGTGTGTACATAAATCCAAGCACAAAGCTCCAGCACTTTGTTTCATTCAAAAATGTATACTTTTACATAAAAAAGCGACAGACTAAGAAACAACATCTCAGATTGATTTATACACAGTACTTCCTTATAATACATTCAGGATAATATCCTCAGAAAGCCGCACCCACCAAACCATCCCACCAAATTGCACACTACCCCACACAACAACAACCTACACATACACCCACCCACAAACCCGCCCACCAACCTCCCCAGAGCCCCACCCACCAACCTGCCCATAGCCTCACCTACCTATCTGCCCAACTACCAACCTGCCCACACACCCACTCACAAACCTGTCCCCACCCACACACCTCCTCACTGCCCCAAACACCATCCTGCCCACATGCAGCAAACACACCCAATCTGCCCACCTGTCCACATACCCACCCAACCTACTCACATACCTACCTACCAAGCTGCCCCACCCACCTGTCCATTCCCTCTTTCACCAACCAGCGCCTTGGGATGCCCTCCCAATGTGAAAGACACTCTATAAATGTAACTTTGTTGTTGTTGTCACACACCCACAGGTCAAACCAGCCATTAACCCACGCACCACAGCCCCAAACACCAATCTGCCCACTGCTCCACCAACCAAATTGCCCATATCCGCATCCAACAACCTGTCAACACACCCACCCATCAACGTGCTCACACCTCCACCCTTCAACCTGCCCCCACCCAAACCCACCAATCTATCCACTGCCCCACCCAACAACCTGTCCACATCCCCACCAACCTAACTGCCCACAGCCCCACCCACCAACCAGGCACCATCTGCCCATAGCCTAACCCTCCAAACTGGCCCCACCCCCACACATCAACCTACCCACTACCCCACACACCAACCTGTCTCAACCTTGCCCACATCCCCACCCACCAACCTGCCAACAGCCCCACACAACAACCTGTGCACATCACTGCACACCAACCTGTTCACAGCCCCACTCACTAAACTGTCCATAGAACCACACACCAAGCTGCCTCCCGCACCCACCAACCTGCCCACAGCCCCACTCAACACCTGCCCATAGTCCCACACCAATCTGTCCATTGGCTCCTGTTAGGTTCAGAAATTTAGACAATCTGTAACTAGAAAATAGTCAGTCAATACAGTCAAAAACAAGAGGTAGGTAGGTTTAGCAAAAACGATTTATTCAACTACATGCATATAAGTCATCAATTAGTCTCATATGCCCATAGGGTCAGTTGTCTCTAAGGCAGACAAAAGACCTCGTGTCCAGCGTTTTCACATCTTTTATACAGAAAAAGAGATATATCTTGAGAAAGGGGTAGTCCCTTTCTTAAACCAATTACAATACAGTCACGTACATATCTTGAAACTGAAAATTACTAGCCCAAACTGCCTTTTTGCCTCCTGCACAATTTGTTCGTTTCACACAGTTTTATTATTCTCGCTTATCTCTTCTGTTGTACCCAAGGCCGTCTCTGCAGATCACAACCAAGGCTGCAGTTTTCACAGAAGAGACAATAGAGAAGCTGTTACGTCACCAATCGAACTAATCTGATTTCGATTATGGCTTTGCAAACAAGTATTAGTAAAGCATTCTATTTAATTAAAACATCTATCAGACTCACATGCTGCCACCAAACAAGTTTCTTGAAAATATAACATAACCATTTTCTCCTCTAACACTACCACCAAAGATAAACTATCCAGAGGGGCAGAGGGCAGGACAGTGGGAGGGGCAGAGTGAGGCAGTGGCGGCATGGGTGAAGCAGAGGTTGTATGGGGGAATGAGGCAGAGAATGAATTTATCATGAGTAGAGGATGAGTCAGTGGGAGGTGTATGGATGGGGCAGATAGTTGGGTAGAGGGAGGGGCAGAGGAAAGGCAATGGGCAAGGCAGAGGGTGGGGAAGATGGAGGGATATGGGTGGGGCAGAGGGTGAGGCAGAGGGAGGAGCAGAGAGAGGGATATGGACGAGGCTGAGGCAGAGGGAGAGTAGTGGTAGGGTGTTGCTCAGGCCCGCCTGACCTCAGCGTACTCTGTGTGGTCCAGGTCCTCTGTCACGGTGTCGCTGCCTCTGGTTCGAAGCACAAACTGCACGTCAGCGTAAAGCACGTCCGGTTCTGGCTCCTGAAACACAACCACACAGTCACACACAGCCATCACCAAGCCACACAAACTGGGTGTGATACAGTGGATGTGATACATGGACTTACCTCAGAGCCGGTGGCTGTCTGGCGAGGAGCCTGACAGTGCCCTGTACACTAACCTGTCCACAGCCCCACCCACCAAACTCTCCATAGACCCACATGCCAAGCTGACCCACGCACTCACCAACCTGCCCAGAGACCCACACCAATCTGTCCACTGGCTACCGTCCAACATAAACTGTCCTGAGGGGCAGAGGACAGGACAGCGGGAGGGGCAGAGTGAGTTGTATATGTGGGGCACAAGGTGAAGCAGAGGGGGCATGGGGGAATGGGCATTTATTGTTGGGGTAGATGGTGAGTCAGTGGGAGGTGTATGGATGGGGCAGATAGTGGGGCAGAGGGAGGGGAATGGGCGAAGCAGAGGGTGGGGAAGATGAATGAGTATGGGTGGGGCAGTGAATGGAAGAGGGCGGGGAAGAAGGAGGGGTATGGATGAGACTGATGGTGGGGCAGAGGGAGGGGTATGGATGAGGCAGAGGGTGGGGCAGAGGGAGAGTAGTGGTAGGGTGTTGCTCAGGCCCGCCTCACCTCAGCGTGGTCTGGGTTCTCTCTCACGGTGTCGCTGCCTCTGGTTCGTGGCACAAACTTCAGGTCAGCGTAAAGCACGTCCGGTTCCGGCTCCTGAAACACAGCCACACAGTCACACACAGCCATCACCGAGCCACACAAACTAGGTGTGATACAGGGGGGCGTGATACATGGGCTTACCTCAGAGCTGGTGGCTGTCTGTGGCCGAGGAGCTTGACACTGCCCTGAAATTACACCAAAACAAGGATTATTGATACACACAAGGTTTACAGTCTGATATTTACACAGCGCCTCACTATGGCGGAAGTTCCAAAGAACGGAAGCAGAAAGGCTGATTATGCGGCAGGTAGCCCGAGTGCTATAAAGCAGGGTTGGAAGGTTGTCAGGTCACAGGAGGAGGCCATTCAGCCAGTCTAGCCTGCTCTGCCAGGTCAGTCAGCACATCCTTTAATTCCATTCCCCACATTATTATCATTTTCCTCATTCCAAAATATTCAACAAAGACCCTGTTAAGAAGCGTCCATAAACAATGGTTGGTAAATGGGACTGAAAGGATTTTTCTTCAAAGAGGCATGATGGTAGTCTTCTGTGCTGTCTAATCCACTTTGATTTTCTTGAAAAGAGGTAAGCAGCTGCTACACCACCTAGGGAGCCATCACTTACTGGGATGGGACGTGTGCTCGGGCTGTGGACAGAAATATGGTGCCAATGCTCTGAGCCCACTGGGAAGCTTACAGTTCACATCTCCTTAACTTCCCAGTTCATTTCCTGAGATTGTTTCTAGCCTATCACCCTATCCTCCCGACATGAAAGGCGCTCTATAAATATAATTCAAATTCCTGATAACCTATCATGCTCCCAGGACCTTCCTCTCGCTGCCTACAGCCCCAGTCAACAACCCGCAAACAACCCCGAATACCTACTCATTAGGAATGACTTGAATCTCCATCATCAACTCTTCCTGCTGCAACTCAACTCTCCCCCTTACCCTCTGCATAAACTCCCCCATGGCCTCACTGTCGCCCATCTCGCCATTACTGACACTAACCACATCCTCATCTCCCTCTCATCCACACACCATCTTGGGATCCTGAACCTGATGTCTGCCAAGAATCAGTCAGGACAGCAGTGGTCCTGATATCAAGGGTGGATACAGAGAGATAGAGTTGGGAGTCTTGCCTTGCAAGTGGAAATCGATCGTACTTCCAATTAGTGACAGACAATGTCACGAAGGGAAGCAAGGTGACGATGGTGAAGAGGAGAGAACCAAGGTCAGCGCCTCACAGATCCAAGAGTGAAACCAGGAGAGGACAGAACCATAAAGGTGGAGCATGGAGGAGAGACGGTGGAGAAAGATGGAGTGGTTGACAATATCAAAGGCAGAGACTACGAGTGGGGATAGGGTGGCAAAGGGATGATTGCTAAAAACTAGAGATTCTCTTCTGTTTTCCAATAGCATAATAGGACCTTTAACATGCACTAGGCAGAGAGGACCATTAGTTTAACATCACATCTACAAGACCATAGGTCCAACAATGGCATCCCTCCCCCAGCACTACACTGCTGTTTTGGCCTGTTGTGTATCATGGGAATGAGTTACTCACCATCACAGCTGCTGTTCACATCGCCAGCGAGATTTCTAAATCCAGAAGGAATAAACAATTATTTCCAGAAGGAATAAACAATGTGGAACTCTCTACTCTAACCCCATTCCCTGCTCTCTCTCTCTCTCTCCATGGTGTCTGTGCTGGTGTATGCTCCTCCACTGGAGCTCTCTACTCTAAACCCATTGCTTGCTCTCTCCCCATCGTATTTGTGATGGTTCTCATTTCCCCACTGGAGCTCTTTACTCTAACCCCATTCCGTGCTCTCTCTCCATTGCATCTGTGCTGGTGCTCATTCCCCACTAGAGCTCTCTACTTTAACCTCATTCCCTGTTCTCTCTCCATTGTGTCTGTGTCTGCCCTCTGTAACTCTACTTTAACCCCATTTCCTGCTCACTAGCCATGGACGTGGTGCTTACACTCTGATCAATAACTTATAGAGCGCCCTCCACACTGGGCAGCTTCTTATAGTGCTTAATAGTGGGCAGAGCCTGTCTCTGAGCTGGGGGTGGTGGGCGGCTGGAGGAGGGTGTTTATAAGCATGGTCGAAGCAGAAGTTATCCAGTTTCGGCTTGAAAAGGGGGGAGCAAGGAGGAGGGATTGAGTGAGAGTGGAAAGGGCGACCTCTGATGGTGGTCAGAGGGAGGGAGGGAGGCAGAGTGGTGCCAGGAAGTGAATGGATTTGAAAATGTTTGAGGATCGATCATGAAGTCAATCCATTTGGTGATGGGGAGTCAGTGAAGCCGGAACTGGTGAAATGTAGGTACAAAGTTTGGTCCGGGTCAGTATGTTTGTGGTAATGTCTGAATCAGCTGATCTTTTGGATGGTAGAGCTGGGGAGACCAACGAGGACAGTGTTGGAGGAATCCAGGCGAGAGGAGGCAAACTCATGCACAAGGGTTCTGGCTGCATTTGGGGTAAGGTATAGTTAGAGGAGGGCAATGTGGAGGAGATGGAAGAAGGTCAAGGAAAAGATGTGGGAGAGGAAGGACAGCTGGATGTCGAATTGGACCCTAGATTGTGCACTGGATCATTGAGTCTCAGGGAGAGTCCAAGGAGATTGAGGACTTTAGAACCACAAGAGTGAAGACGTTGATGGGAGCCAAGTATGGCTTCCATCTTGTTGGAAGCCATACTATGTTATGTTCAGCTGAAGGAAGTTTACACTCATCCAAGCCTTGATGTCTGACAGACAAGCTGATAAAACATCAGTGGACCTGGAGATGCTATTGGAGGCAAAGTAGATTTGTGTGTGATCCTCACACATGTAAAAGTTTACCCTGTGTCTGTGGAAGATATCACCCAGAGGGAGCAGATAGACAAGAAAAAGAAGAATGTCATGGATGGAGCCCTGGGGAACCCCAGAGGTGACCGGGCTGGGGCGGGATGAGAAACCATTTGCTGAGATAAAATGTAGGACAAATCTGTGACAAATGCAACAAAGAGATCCAGGAGGATGTGAAGGCAGAGGGAGCCCTGGTCAGAAATGGAGAGGATGTTGTTTGGACTTTGCCAAGCGCTGTCACAGTGCTGAGGGCAGTCAGGGCGTAAGCCAGACTACAGGGGGTGGAGAAGGGAGGTGTGTGACCAGAGTTGACCTGTAACATGGGGTTCCAGGACTTTTGTCAAGGAAGTGTAGGTTGGAGATTGGGCAATAGTGAGAGAGATTAGAGGGATGGAGGGTGGGTTTATTGAGGAGAGGTGGGATGACAGCGGTTTTCAGGGTGATAGGAACAGAGCCTCAGGAGAGAGACTGGTTGATTGTGTCAGCAGCAGGGGAAGATGTGGGGGAGTTACAAAGGGTTACTCAAACGGTTGGGTGTCAGAGACATTTCTGTGGATAGAATGAGCAATGGGACAGTTGAGGTTAGGGTTAGACCAGGAAGGAAGGAAGGACAAAGAAGATGAGATCACAATTCTCCTGGATGACAACAACAAATGACATTGAATGACAGTGTCTCCACCAATCTCAATTCCCTGGTCCCCTGAAATCCACCTGGTACAACAGTCACCACGTTGTTAGCACATCCCAAGGCTCTGATCTCTGCTGTTGGGAACCCAGATATACCTGTCATTATGGGCCTTAATGCTGAGACGTTTCCTGCAGAAGAGAGCTGTGAGAAGAATGCAGAGCAGCAGAAGACATGCCAGAGAGGAGCCTATGATCACCTTGATGCGATGAGGATGTTGTGGATGGCCGGTGTCTTCTGTAACAATTCGCAAACACACATGGGTTTCAGCAACAGTAACAGCTCAGTCCTGGACACTGACCTGACTTAAAGCAGCATTTGATGAGATTTTACTCTTACATCCCTCACCTCGATGAGAACCTTCAACTCAGTCTATGCTGAAGCCCAGTGCCGTGCTGGAGCAGAAACATTGTGAGTCATGCCATCCTTCAGGTCGATGTTAAATATCCCAAAAGAAGGGAGTTCCCTCAATCACTAGCTTTCTCCCCTGGTGTCCTGGCCAAAATTCCACCAAATAAAATTGGTCTATCACTCCATGGCTGTTTGTGGGACACTGCTGTGTGCTAACTGGATGCCAGGATTTGCCACCAACATACACAGCAATTTACTGCTTCTACTTGTCCACAATAGTAAAACCAGGGTCACAGCCTGTGATTGAAGCAGGGGAAATTCAGATTGCATCTACGCAAACATTATTTCAGTCAGTGAATAGTGAATCTGTGGGACAGGCTCCCTTGGGAGATGGTTGAAGCAGGAACTGCTGATTCTATCAAAAACAGACAAGTGTTTTCTTTTAGGAAATAACATAATGGGACATATACAGTACATGGGTAGTTTGGGACACATGCACATGTGACCATCAGGAACGTGAAGTGGATGGACCTTGGCCTTTTATTGTCAACCATTTCTTATGTTCTCTGAGAGCAGCGCTGCCACCCGCTGGTCACCTTGTGTATTATTATTAATCTGCATTTGAACAGCATCTTTCACATCGGGACAATGTCTTCAAGGGATTTACTGCAAAGTGTAGTGGCTGTGTATAATGCAGGTGAATTTACCATCGCAATGTCCAACAAACAGCCACAGAGAGAGTGAACAATTGTATCTGAGGATTGTTGGCCAAGACACTGGCAGAGACAAACTCCCTTCTATTTTCCAATGATGCCAAGGGATATTAAACATCCACCCGACAGGCAGCCAGAACTTTGTCTCACCTGAAGGATGGAACCTCTAACAGTGCAGCCCCCACTCTCCCCCAGCACTGCATTGGAGTATCAGTTTAGACTGTGAGTTAACATTCACCTGAATGGACACAGGTGGCGGTTTGACTATGCCTTGGAACGTCCTCCTGATATGAAAGACACACTACAAATGTAATTGTGTTGTTGTTGTTCCCCTTAAATAGATCAATTCCATTGATCTCAACTACTCCATGCCGGAGCAAGTTCCTCATTCCCACCAGAAGGAGGCGAGGAGGGTTGGGGGGAGGATTGTGAAAGAGGTGGAGATGCCACGAGAAGCCTGTTTGTGACTGTTGGATTTCCACAGAGGCTGGTTAACAGGGACTTGACAGGGAGGCTGTGGAGCCCAGTATGGTCACAGAGGAGGGGGGGAGATGAGACAATAACAATGGGAGGGGCTGGGCATCTATCCTGTTGTCCATGTCAGATGAAGGAATGAATGGACTTGATGGCTGAGTGCTGCTGTACTCACTGGTTACAATGAGCCGGATGCCTTGACTTGGCCGGATGTAGCCCCACACTCTGCAGGTATAGAGGCCGGAGTCACTGATTGACGTGTTGCTGATGCTCAGAATGTAGCTGTTACTGGTCACGTTCCTGACAGGCTGGAAACGCTGGCTCACATTGTGGGACCTGCTGACGGTGTCATTGGTGAAGAGACTGAGCCCCCACTGGCTCTCATTTCCAGACAGCTGCCAGTCCCAGTGCACATCAGCCTCTCCCACAGCGGCCCTGTCCATGGAGCAGTGTATCTGCACTGGGGCTCCCTCTGGTACCCTCAGCATTGCTGGAGACTGAGTGAGCACTGGGTCCTCGCTCGCACCTGTTAATGGCAAACAGTCAAAGTTTAACACAGGCACTAGGGATCCAGAGAATGGGGAAAGAGGGGCTAAAAGCCTGAGCCCCAATGCTGGGGTGGGGTGGGCGGGGGACAAGGAGCAGGCCGGAGCCCACTGAGTGGAGGGAGCGGACAGATCTATATGGAGTTAGCAGGTCACAGAGTGATTTTATCTGGGGATTATTGGCCAGGACAGTGAGAGAATATAACATGTACTGACTGGTTATGTTCAGCCCGGTCCCGTCCCCACAGACATCTCCCCACACACAGCAGTGATAGACGGCAGCATCACTGAGCGTCACGGTTGGGAGGATCAGAATGTAGGTGTTATTGGAGGTGACTCTGGACGGCTGGAGACGCTGAGTGGAACCTTCGGAGCCTGTTATCCTGTCACTTGTATCATGTGTTAAAATCCACTCTCTCCGCTGTCCTGGGAGTTGTCGGTACCAGTGTACGTCAGTGCTGATCACGTTGGCCTTCTCCATGGAGCACTGTAACCGGGCCGGGCGTCCCTCGGTGACACGTTCCAGGGTCGGGGACTGAACCAGGAGAGGAACAGGTTCACCTTTGAGGGAAACATTTCCTTCAGTTACAATCCAGCCTGAATATTGACCAACAAACCTTCTCTCCTACAGCCCCCCCACCCCACACACCCTGTGTGACTCTCTCTCTCTGTCTCTCCCTGGGTGGCTCTCACTCTCCCTGTGTAACTCTCACTCTCTGTCCCTGTATGACTCTCATTTCCAGACAGCTGGGAATGAGAGCCTATGATCACCTTGATGCGATGAGGATGTTGTGGATGGCCGGTGTCTTCTGTAACAATTCACAAACACACATGGGTTTCAGCAACAGTAACAGCTCAGTCCTGGACACTGACCTGACTTAAAGCAGCATTTGATGAGATTTTACTCTTACATCCCTCACCTCGATGAGAACCTTCAACTCAGTCTATGCTGAAGCCCAGTGCCGTGCTGGAGCAGAAACATTGTGAGTCATGCCATCCTTCAGGTCGATGTTAAATATCCCAAAAGAAGGGAGTTCCCTCAATCACTAGCTTTCTCCCCTGGTGTCCTGGCCAAAATTCCACCAAATAAAATTGGTCTATCACTCCATGGCTGTTTGTGGGACACTGCTGTGTGCTAACTGGATGCCAGGATTTGCCACCAACATACACAGCAATTTACTGCTTCTACTTGTCCACAATAGTAAAACCAGGGTCACAGCCTGTGATTGAAGCAGGGGAAATTCAGATTGCATCTACGCAAACATTATTTCAGTCAGTGAATAGTGAATCTGTGGGACAGGCTCCCTTGGGAGATGGTTGAAGCAGGAAATGCTGATTCTATCAAAAACAGACAAGTGTTTTCTTTTAGGAAATAACATAATGGGACATATACAGTACATGGGTAGTTTGGGACACATGCACATGTGACCATCAGGAACGTGAAGTGGATGGACCTTGGCCTTTTATTGTCAACCATTTCTTATGTTCTCTGAGAGCAGCGCTGCCACCCGCTGGTCACCTTGTGTATTATTATTAATCTGCATTTGAACAGCATCTTTCACATCGGGACAATGTCTTCAAGGGATTTACTGCAAAGTGTAGTGGCTGTGTATAATGCAGGTGAATTTACCATCGCAATGTCCAACAAACAGCCACAGAGAGAGTGAACAATTGTATCTGAGGATTGTTGGCCAAGACACTGGCAGAGACAAACTCCCTTCTATTTTCCAATGATGCCAAGGGATATTAAACATCCACCCAACAGGCAGCCAGAACTTTGTCTCACCTGAAGGATGGAACCTCTAACAGTGTAGCCCCCACTCTCCCCCAGCACTGCATTGGAGAATCAGTTTAGACTGTGAGTTAACATTCACCTGAACGGGCACAGGTAGCGGTCTGACTATGCCTTGGAACGTCCTCCTGATATGAAAGGCACACTACAAATGTAATTGTGTTGTTGTTGTTCCCCTTAAATAGATCAATTCCATTGATCTCAACTACTCCATGCCGGAGCAAGTTCCTCATTCCCACCAGAAGGAGGCGAGGAGGGTTGGGGGGAGGATTGTGAAAGAGGTGGAGATGCCACGAGAAGCCTGTTTGTGACTGTTGGATTTCCACAGAGGCTGGTTAACAGGGACGTGACAGGGAGGCTGTGGAGCCCAGTATGGTCACAGAGGAGGGGGGGAGATGAGACAATAACAATGGGAGGGGCTGGGCATCTATCCTGTTGTCCATGTCAGATGAAGGAATGAATGGACTTGATGGCTGAGTGCTGCTGTACTCACTGGTTACAATGAGCCGGATGCCTTGACTTGGCCGGATGTAGCCCCACACTCTGCAGGTATAGAGGCCGGAGTCACTGATTGACGTGTTGCTGATGCTCAGAATGTAGCTGTTACTGGTCACGTTCCTGACAGGCTGGAAACGCTGGCTCACATTGTGGGACCTGCTGACGGTGTCATTGGTGAAGAGACTGAGCCCCCACTGGCTCTCATTTCCAGACAGCTGCCAGTCCCAGTGCACATCAGCCTCTCCCACAGCGGCCCTGTCCATGGAGCAGTGTATCTGCACTGGGGCTCCCTCTGGTACCCTCAGCATTGCCGGAGACTGAGTGAGCACCGGGTCCTCGCTCGCACCTGTTAATGGCAAACAGTCAAAGGTTAACACAGGCACTAGGGATCCAGAGAATGGGGAAAGAGGGCCTAAAAGCCTGAGCCCCAATGCTGGGGTGGGGTGGGCGGGGGACAAGGAGCAGGCCGGAGCCCACTGAGTGGAGGGAGCGGACAGATCTATATGGAGTTAGCAGGTCACAGAGTGATTTTATCTGGGGATTATTGGCCAGTACACTGAGAGAATATAACATGTACTGACTGGTTATGTTCAGCCCGGTCCCGTCCCCACAGACATCTCCCCACACACAGCAGTGATAGACGGCAGCATCACTGAGCGTCACGGTTGGGAGGATCAGAATGTAGGTGTTATTGGAGGTGACTCTGGACGGCTGGAGACGCTGAGTGGGACCTTCGGAGCCTGTTATCCTGTCATTTGTATCATGTGTTAAAATCCACTCTCTCCGCTGTCCTGGGAGTTGTCGGTACCAGTGTACGTCAGTGCTGATCACGTTGGCCTTCTCCATGGAGCACTGTAACCGGGCCGGGCGTCCCTCTGTGACACGTTCCAGGGTCGGTGACTGAACCAGGAGAGGAACAGCCTCACCTTTAAGGGAAACATTTCCTTCAGTTACAATCCAGCCTGAATATTGACCAACAAACCTTCTCTCCTACAGCCCCCCTACCCCACACACCCTGTGTGACTCTCTCTCTCTGTCTCTCCCTGGGTGGCTCTCACTCTCCCTGTGTAACTCTCACTCTCTGTCCCTGTATGACTCTCTCTCTCTCTCAATGTGTGATTCTCTCTCTCTGTGTTTCTCTCTCTCTCCGTCTCCCTGTCTGACTCTCTCTCTCCCTCTCTCTGTGTGTGTCTCTCTCTCCCTGTGTGTGTGTCTCTCTCTCCCTGTGTGATTCTCTCCCCGTGTGACTCTCTCTCTCTCACTGTATGTCTCTCTCTCCCTGCTTGTGTCTTTCTCTCCGTCTCCCTGTGTGACTCTCTCTCTCCCTGTGTGACTCTCTGTTGATGTGATGATGTTGATGGGTTACTTACTGGTCACATTAATCACAGTCCCAGCTCCGTAGACAGTACCATACACACCACAGGTATAGACAGCGGAGTCTGTGAGTCTCACATCAGTGATCGTCAGAGAACAGCTGTTGTTGTTGATGTGTTTCTTTGACTCAAAACGGTTCCCAACATTCTGTCTCCCAAAGTAATTCTCATAATGGGTGATTATATGTTTCCTGCTGTCCCCAGGTAGCTGCTGGTACCAGTGGAGATGCACTGGCTTCATCTCAGCGCCTCCCAAGACACACAGTGAGTGGACGGTCTGACCCTCTCTCACAATTACATGTGGCGGAGTCTGTGTCAGGACAGCAGCTCGAGTTCCCCCTGTAAACAGTGAATAGGTACAGACTGTCACAAGGTGAGGAGTGAGACACACACACAGGGCAGCAGATTGAGCACCTTGTCTCTGATCAAAGCTACAAAGATGGTGTTAATCAGGGCTGTATATGTTATAGGTTGTTCATATGGTACCATGGACACTGGTCCAACAAGTGGCCACATCCGGCCCAACAGGTGATGGTATCTGGCCTGAGACCTTTAGGCTGCCCGCTCCCTCCCTCCCTGGGCAGCGGCAGGAGCCAGGAGTTGGGGGAAGTGGAATAATGTCGGCCATTACTGCAGTGTGTACCTGAGCTGGGGGGGGTGGGAGGTAAACTGGTCTCCTTATCCACTCCTTCCTCACCAACCACCGGTTCCTGCCACCCTACATAGTGACCATTGTGGCTGATTGAGAGAAGAGAGAGTGATTGGGAGAGAGCGAGAGTGATTGAGATAGAGGGAGACAGTGACTGAGAGAGAGGGAGAGTAATTGAGGGAGAGGAAGATAAAGTGATTGGGAGTGAGAGTGATTGGGCAAGAGGAAGGGTGATTCCAAGAGAAGCATTGAGAGAGAAGGAGAGTGTGATCGAGATAGTAGGAGAGATGTTCTCTATCATCACGCTGATAGCGTGATTGAGAAAGTGATTGATGGAGATGGAGAGTCATTGAGAGAGAGGGAGAGAATGATTGGGAGAGGGAGTGAGTGATTGGGAGAGGGGGAAAGGGAGCGAGTAATTGGGAGAGGCGGAGAGTGATTGAGAGAAAGGGATGGTGAGATCGAAAAAGTGTCAGTTAGAGATAGGAAGAGAGTGATTGACAGAGAGTGATTGCGAGTGAGGGCAAGAGTGATTGTGAGAGGAGCAAATAATTGGGAGAGAGGGAGAGGGTGATTGGGAGAGAGTGATAGAGAGAGGATGTGGTTAAGAGAGAGAGAGAATGTGATTGAGGCAGAGGGTATGATAGAGAGACTGATAGAGAGAGGGTTTGAGAAAGGGGAAGAGAGGCATTCAAAGAGAAGGAGGGAGTGAGAGTGAGGTAAAAATTGATTCAAAGAGGGGAAAAGAGAAGTGGCGAGGGATAGATTGTGAAAGAAAGGAGTGTGTTTGCTGGAGAAGGAGAGGGACTGCGAGAGAAAGGGGAGAGAGTGGGATTGAGAGAGAGAAATGGGGCAAAGGTGGGTAATTGGAGTTGAGGTATAGATGAGCCATGATCTAATGAAATGGTGGGACAGGCTTGAGGGATTGAATGGCCTCCTTCTGGTCCTATGTTCCATGGACGGCAGTTCTTACAAGATAGACCTCCCCCACCCCTAAACTCGAGTGTCAAATTAGACAAGAGCTCAAGGTCCAACAAGGGGGTTGAACCTACAAGTTTCGGACCCAACCTCCTCGCCGGTCTCCTCAGCTCCAAACCACCACTGCCCGTATCCTTACTGACACTAAACTCCGTACCCCATTACCCAGGCTCTACTGATTCCCTATCGCACACACTAAACTCGCTCCCCCATCACCCCAGCCCTCACAGGACTCCACTGACTCCCAATCACACAAACTAAACTGATCCAGTAAACTGATTCCCTCCCTCCCTCATTCCCTCCCTCCCTCCCTCATTCCCTCCCTCCCTCATTCCCTCCCTCCCTCACTCACTCACTCACTCACCTCCCATCTCTCCATCCCTCTCTCTCCCTCCCACACACACTCCCTCACTCTGTTCCTCACACACTCCCTCCCTCCCTTACTCACGACTTCCCTCCCTCCATCTTTCTCTCCCTTGCTCACTGTCTCCCTCCTTTCCTCCCTGCCTCGCTTGCTCCCTCCCTTGCTTGCTCCCTCCCTCGCTCGGTCACTTACTCACTCTGTCTTGCTTCCTCACTCCCTCCCTTCCTGATTCACACTCTCCTTCCCTCCTTCATTCCCTCACAGCCTCCCATCCCTCCCTCCCTCACTCCCACATACACATACACTCTCTCATTCTGTTCATCATACACTCTCTCCCTCCCTTACTCACAGTCTCCCTCCCTCCTTCCATCCATCTCTACCTTGCTCACATCCCTCCCTCTCTCTCTTTCCCTCATTCCCTCCCTCCATCACACACTTCCTTGATTCCTACTTTCCTTCCTCCCTCATATCCTCCCTCCTTCACAACTTCCTTCCCTCCCTCCCTCAAAGCCTCCCTCCCTCGCTCCTTCCCTCACTTGCTCTGTATCTCGCTCGCTCGCTCACTCACTCACTCACTCACTCACTCACTCACTCACTCACTCACTCACTCACTCACTCACTCACTCACTCACTCACTCACTCACTCACTCACTCACTCACTCACTCACTCACTCACTCACTCACTCACTCACTCACTCACTCACTCACTCACTCACTCACTCACTCACTCACTCACTCACTCACTTCCCCTCCACTCCCTCCTTCCAGCGTTCACCTGTCTCTCAGCCTCCCTCCCTCAACCACTGACCTTCAGTCACCCAGAGGAGCAGGCTGACAGTGAAGACACTTGTTCTCATCTCAGCAATGCTCAGGTTAGATGTGAAATGAAATGGAGAAGCTGTGACGGAGCTCAGGCAATTTCTCACTGCCTGTTGCACAAAATCCTATTTTCTCATATAAAGAGGAAGAGCGAGAGAGAGACAGGCAGTGAGAGTGAGACAGACAGAGAGAGACAGACCGAATGGGCTGACTTGTCACACCAACACTGATCACAACTACTCAAACACCTCCTATTTGGTGTTTGGTGTATCTGAGTGAGGTCAGGTTTGTTGCTGAGGGAAAGCTTTCACACTAACACAGTGTCAATGGAACATTCTCACTCAGAGGCCAGAGAGATGCCACTGAGGGTTTGAGAACCGCTGAACCTCTCCGAAAGTTTTACAGAAAGGCCAGGGCACCGAGCTGGGAGAGGAGGAGGGAGAACTCAAGGTCCCAGTCACATACACACAGTTTAAGAGAGTTTTGAAGTCAGAGAGAGAAGGTGCAGAGCGAGGGATTTGGGGAGAGAGTTTCAGAGCAGCAGCTCAGTGTTTGAACGCTTGGCCACCAATGTGGGATAAAGGGAGTGAGGAACCAGCAGAGGAGCAAAGTTTAACTGTGTATCAGCCTGGCTCACTGGTTGCGCTCTCTGAGTCAAAGGATGTGAGGATGTCAGGACTTGGAATTACAGTCTAAGCTGAGGCTCTAGTGCAGCGCTGTGGGATGTTTCATTGTGGGAGGTGCCGTCCTTCGGATGAGATGTTAAATCCGGGTCCTGTCTGCCTGTTCAAGTGGATATTAAAGATCCTGCGGTGCTATTGCAAACAGGGAGTCTCTCTCTTTCTCTCTCCTGGTGGCCTGGCCTACAAGCCCCCAAATAAAATCAATCATTCACATCATGGGTACACGTAGGACACTGATGTGCACAAATTAGCTGCTGCATTTCCCCCACTAAACTCCCAATATTTAACGTGAAGGGTTTTGTGACATGATAAGGCCTTGTATCGAGCAAACTAATACTGTATTATAATTAGCAAAAATAGAAAAACAAGTTATTTTCTAGAAGGGGAGAGATTAGAAAGTGTTAGTGTTTAGAGGGATTTGGGTGTCCTTGAACACCGGTCACAAAAAGTTAGTTTGCAGGTACAGCATAGTAAGCAACTAAGAAGGCGAACAGCCTGTTAGCATTCATTGCAAAAAGTTTAGAGTACAAGAGAAGGGAAGTCTTGCTGCAACTGTATAGGGCCTTGGTGAGACCGCACCTAGAGTATTGTGCGCCGTTTTGTTCTCCTTATTTAAAAAAGGATATACTTGCCTTAGAGCTGGTGCTGGTTAGTTCCTGGGATGAGGGGCCTAACCTATGAGGATAGGTTGAATAGATGGTTACAGCTCGATAGTCCGAAGGTTCGTTAGTCCGAAGGTTCATTAGTCCAATGGTCCGTTAGTCCGAAGCTTCCCCTAACCCTAACCCTAACATTTGGACTAATGAACCTTCAGACTATTGCACCAAATGTTCGGATTAATGAAACTTATTTTCGGACTATTGAGCGTTACCGCTCAATAGTCCGAAAATAAGTTTCATTAATCCGAACATGGTAACCGCCCCGGGTATAGGAAATTTGTGTGTTCGGACTATCGAACCTTCCGACTATTGAACCTTCGGACTGTCGAGTGCCCCCCAAATAAAGGTCCGAACCGACAATGAAATAGGGTTTGTTAAAACAAACAAACAATACTCTATCAATTTGACTCCCAATCTTTTTTCCATTCCATTCTAACTGGTCGGCCACAAAGATCCTCACTCTCCCACCTAGCCTCATTCTGTATCTGCAATAGTTTTATTTTTCCGATTAGCCTTTCTTTGTCGGCCTTTGCTCAGTCCATGAGTTTGTTGGTACTCTAGAGGTTTTACTGTATTTTTGGGCGTGTGGGGTAGCATACTTCCTGTATCTTCATCGAATCCAATTATAGTTATGTGGTGTGAATAATTTGATATTCTGCTCTTTTTTGGTAATGTGGTTCATATCCACAATCTGGCTGCGAATGCAGTAGGGTGTTCAGATTTTCGCTGTTTGCAGCGAGACACTGCTTCTGTAGGGTCCCCTCTATTATCTCCTAACAGTTCTTGTAAGGCTTCATTTAACTGTGTTAACATTCCTCCTCCCGTTCTTAAATCTCCCGGCAGAACAGAGTGAATTTGATGTCCGACACAGTGTAGAACCAGTTTTCTTTGTTCTGGTTTGTCTAATCCATGTATCAAAGACTGTTGTCGAACACGTTCAAACAGTTCTTTAACACTTCCTCCCGGTTCACATCTGGGGATGTCTCTAGCTATATCTCACAACTGAGTTACAGAATACGGGGTGCTGTATCTAGTATCTACTGCTCCATTTGCATCACGGCGCTCAGTAACGATTGGAGCCATTTTAAGTGGAGGATCCCCTGGATTGTCCTCCTCATGATAATGGGCTGCCTGCTCGTCTAACCATTCCCAGTCGGGTTCGTAACTGTAACCCCCTCCCTCATCATCTTCCCCGTATCTACCCTGAAAAACGCATTCCTTGCTGAACACCCAATTGTTCTTCTAACCTCCGAATTTGAGGATTACATTTTGTGTGATCACTCTGCTCATATTTTTGAGAAGTAGCTGCTGCCTGAGTTACTCTGACAGTAGCTTTTAAATCTTCAATTGTGGCTTTTAGCATTTTTACTTCTTTTTCCTGTTCACTCTTGTTTTTAAGAGCATTATCTTTTTCTTTTTCAACGTGATCGGTAGTTCTCTAAATGTAGATGAGCATTTTGTGTTTGTTGCTCTCCTACTTTCAATTGTTTTTGCAATTGAATTATTTGCTCTTTGGGCGCTTTATTTTCTTCATTTTCAGCTGCCACTTGTTCTTTTAGGCTTTCTCTTTCTTGAGCGGTATACACTATTGCTACCGCTTTCTCGACCCTATTTAGTTCTTTCTTTTTTAATACAATTAATGCGTTCTGCCAAATTCCTATGCCTTCTTTCGTTTGGTTTACTATAATCTGCTTGTTGGTTGGTTGGTTGGCCATTTTTTTCTACAAAGTTGTTTAATATTTTTTCCCAAACGGGTGTCTCTAAGTTGTCTATAGAGGTTATTTTAAGTCGTACTCTTTTTATTTACTTCCTGCTTTTGTTTACAAACAGGCTTTCTCTCGCCTGTTTGTTTCAGTTGAGTACTTTGTCCAAATGCACTAAACTTTCTCCACCAACTCCACATAAGTAGGTGGTTCTTAGAACTCGATCAAACTATACTCAGTCCCTGACTTAAGTTATAGTTATATTTCGAGCCCACCCAGGGATGCCAAAATGTTGCCGAAATAACTATTGCAACTTAAAACGGAGGCCACAGTATAGTAAACGAATAAACAGTTTATTATATGCAAAAGCTTCTAGTCTAGTAAGTCAAAAAGTAGTACATAAGAATCATATGATACCCAAAGAGTCTAACTGATCAGGTTGACCTTCTGGGTTGTAGTCTTTTCTTCGGTTTTCTTTGTTGCTTGACGAAATCTCCGGAGTTCTCGCTGAAAATGGCAGTTTTGGGCGCCATACTTTATAATAGTCCAACAGCAATTCTATGTCCATATATGGAATTGTTTTTCTTACTTCTTCAACGTCTGCCATTTTAAAATATGATATTTAACCAACGGTCTTTGTTGATTGTTCCTTTATCTCACAATGTCCTTGACTTCAGGTCCTCTTTTTGTCAGTTCCAGTCGGTTTTGTACTGTCTTTTTGCCAATTGCCTTTATAGTTCATTTCTCCTTATTTGGAGTCTTGCTGTTTGTCAGGTATAAGGTGCAACAAGAGGGTAGTGAATTTATGGAATTCACTACCCCAGAAGGCTGTAGATGCTCAGTCCTTGAACATTTTCAAGGCTGAGACTGATAGATTTTTAAAAAATAGAGGAATTAGGTGATATGGGGCTAGGGCAGGTAATTAGAGTTAGGTCAGAGGATCAGCCATGATCTTATCGAATGGCGGAGCAGGCTCGAGGGGCTGAATGGCCTACTCGTGGTCCTAATTCTTATGTTCTTCTTCTTATTATTTAGCTAATAGTTTACATACAAAATACAGGAGATATCAGCACTGGTTCAGGTCAGACACCAGCATACTTTTCTCCATTCACCATCCCTTCATCCTCACCATTCTCACTATTGCTCACTCTCTCTGTCCCACTAGTGATAGATAAGCATTCAGCTATGATGTCCCCTTTCTCCAGTGCTCTCTCTCTAACCTTCTCTGCCTTCCTTAAAAACACCATTCTGTGTGGCTGTGCCTTTGATCGGTGTATCAGAGAGAACGGGCTGACTTGTCACAGCAACACTGTCCACAACTCTTCAAACACCTTCTAATTTGGAGCTTGGTGTAACTGAGTGAGGTTTGTGTTGAGGAGAAGCTATCACACTAACACAGTGTAAAAAAACATGCAGTTTGTACAATGGTTTACTTATCTGATGAACCTCTTAACAATCTGTAGAATTTCCGTAATTAATGTGTTAAATAATATCTTAAATTATATTTGTGATGTTTATATATATATGAGACATATGATCGATTTCATATGAGGGGAGCTGGTTGTGAGGAACATTGAATACAATCCTTTCTCGAGGAGAAACAAAAGCTATTTATACACAACTAAATGTTCTCAGTCCTTATCAGTCATTTTCTCAGGAAACATGGTCTGCAGCTTGTAAGGGTGGGTGTAAATTGTGACCTTGCAGTGAAGTAAGGACTGAAAACAGTTTTTTTTAAACAAGCACTGCTCTCCTCTGTCTCTAACAATGTGACCAGCCTCACTGCTCTCCTCTGTATTCAACACTATGATCAGCCCCACTCCTCTCCTCTGTCTCTAACATTGACGAGCTCAGTACATCTGCTTATAATGAGTGACTTGATCCTCCACCTTGTCTCCCCTTGCACCGCATCCTCAGACTTCATTGCCCTCCTCACCTCCCTAAACATCACTCTCCACATCAACTCTCCTACCCCCAACTGTATTCACCCCCTCAACCCCATCATCACTCATGGCCTCTACATTACTGTGCATCACAGACAAAGCCATCTCGGGACACTTCCTCATCTCCTTCACCTGTCGCATTCCTCTCTCCTCCATCAAGTGCTCAAGTATACTCTTCCACCCAAGGAAAAGGCTACCCCAGAGATCTTCAAAAAGGCCATCTCATCCTCTGACCTTCCATGCAGAGTGATCATAAAGCTGCCTTCAAGCTGCTCCATGATTGCCTCTTCTCCACCTTCAACTCACTCATCCCCCTGAAATCCAGGATCAACACCAAACCCACTCACTCTCCCTGGTACAACAACCATCTCCTCTCCCTAAAATCCCAAACACAGCCAAATGCCATCCTCCTCCACAGCCTCTCCTCCATCATCCACCTCAGTGGGACCGCACGCATTTGGTTTGAGTCCTACCTCACAAACCACAAGCGCTACATCTCTGCTAATGGTTTTTCTTCTCGTTTCTGCCCAGTCACCTGCGGGGAACCCCAAGGAATCCTTCCTTGGCCACATTCTCTTCCTCACTACATGCTCCATCATAAGAACTCCCACTCTTCTGGCTCTCACTAACTGACTTACCCTCCTCGCTTTATTTTCTCCACAAATCTGTTTCCTCCATCTTCAACTCCCTCGTCCCCCTCAACTCCCATACCACCTCTTACTCCCATAATTCCCCCTGGTACACCAGCCATCTCCAAACCCTCAAGGCGCAAGTGCGAGCTGTCGAACGCGCCTAGACCAAATCCAAACTACCTGTCCATTGGCAGATGTGACTGGATCACACTAAGACCTACCACTCAGCCCTTGCCTCCGCCAAATCCTCCTTCTACTTCAAGTTAATCTTGGAGGCCATGGATAGATGACACCAGGCTCCTCTTCTCCACCACAAACAATCTCCTCCGTCCACGCCTCACCCATCTTATCCTCCAACTCCAACTGGGAGGAGATGCTGGACTTCCTCGAATCTAAAATTGAGGAGGTCCATTCAGCAACCTCTACCCCATCCAACACTACCTCCCCATTACCTCTCCATCAGGATCCAACCCCTCCCACCCCCATTACACACCTTTGACCCCATCTCTCCCTCCACCCTATCTGCTCTCATCCTAAAAATGAAACCCACCACCAGCTCCCTCGACCCCTTCCCACCTCTCTCCTCATCTCCCAGCTCCACCTCCTAGCACCTCCTCCTCCCTCAACTGACATCATCAACCTCCCCCTATCCACCAGCACTATTCCCACCCCTTTGAGAACAGCTGCCATCACCCCCATCGTGAAAAAACCTGCACCCATCCTTACTCTCCAGCTCCCGCTCCATCTCCAACTTCCCATTCCTCTCTAAGGCCCTGGAATGAGTCGTTGCTTCCCAGCTTCACTCCTTTCTCTCTCGCCATTCCTTCTTCAAACCCCTGCAATCTGGCTTCTGTGCTTCCCACAGTATGGAGACAGGCCTGGTCAATGTCTCCAATGACATTTTAAACATCTGTGATCAGGGCTCTCTCTGCCTCCTTGACCTCCTTGACCTCTCTGATGCCTTCGACATTGTCGACCACTCCATCCTCCTACACTGCCTCTCCTCCCAGCTCAATCTTCACAGGCTTTCCCTCGCCTGGTTCGACTCTTACCTTTCTCATAGTCTCCACTTTGTCACTATCAATGGCTTCTCCTCCAGCTCCTGCACTGTTACCTCTGGCATGCCCCAGGGCTCTGTCCTTGCCCCGCTACTTTTTAACATCTACATGCTCCCCCTTTACGACATCCATCCGCAGACAAGGGGTCAAATTCCACATGTATGCAGAAGACACCCAACTCTATTCCAGGACCATTGCTTTCCTGATAGACTGTTTGTCAGATATCAAGGCCTGGATGAGAGCTAACTTTCTACAGTTGAACAAGACAAACACCCTCCTGATTGGATCGTGAAAGCATGTTCACTCATCAGGCCCTGGCAGCATCAACCTCCATGGTTGCACACTCAACCTCACCAAGCCAGTCAGGAACCTAGGTGTCTTGTTCAATCCTCAACTGTCTTTCCTCTGCCACATCTAAGTCATGACCTGCTCTGCCTTCCCTCACCTCTGCAATATTGCCCAATTCTGCCACTACCTGACCACTCAAGAGTGCTGAAACTTTCATTCAAGCCTTCATTACATCCAGGCTCAAATATGCCAACACCTCACTTGTCGACCTTCGCAATTCCTCCCTCCTTAATCCAGAACACTGTGGCCCGTGTCCTCTACCGCTCCAAGCTCCGTGACCCCATTTTCCCCCATTCTTGCCTGATTCTATTGGCTCCCCATCACCCACATTCAAAGCCCTCATGGCCTCGCCCCACCCTACATCTATGACCTTTTAACCCCCTACCAATTTGTCCACCCCGTCCGCTCAGCATGTTCCCCAACCCACCTGCCCCAACTTTGGCAGGTGAGTCTTTACCTACTCTGTCCCCAACCTCTGGAACTCCATCCTGCAGTCCCTCTGCCTCACCTCAAGACCTTCCTCTTCGACGGTCCCATCAGTCACCCCAAATCCCCCACTTTCCCTCCACTATCCCTCCCCGATACCAGCTCGGATGTGAAACATTGACTGCCCAGCACCATGGGACGTCCTCCTGATGTGGAAGATGCTATATAAATGTAAATATGTGTAATTTTGTTGTTTTTGTTGCTTCCTCTCAGTGATGTCATCTGCAGACACGGGGTTAACAATACAACAACACCCACAATAAAATTACATTTTTAGAGTGCCTTTAATGTCTGGACGACATCCCAAGGCGCTAACAAGACAATCAAGTCAGGAACCAAGCAGGGGGGACGAGCATAGTAGGAGGGATGGGAGCAAGAGAGTTAGGAGGGCAGCAGAAGGCACGATCGAAGAGGAGCATCTTCAGACCGGCCTTGAAGGAGGCAAGGGAGGAAGCGAGGTGAAGGGACTGTGGGATGGAGTTCCAGAGTGTGGGGCAGAGAGACTGAAAGCATGTCCACCAATGGTAGGGCAGGTCAGGCAGGGAACATGGAGCAGACCAGAGCTCGCTGAATGGAGAGGGCAGGCAAGTTCATAAGGGGACAGCAGGTCGAAGAGATAGGAGGGGGCAAGGATGTGAATGGCCTTAAAAGTGAGGACGAGGATTTTGAATTCGATCCTCTGGGGGATGGGGAGCCAATATAGCCGGGCGAGGGTGGGAGTAATGTGGTAACTTCCACATGTATGCAGATGACACCCAACTCTACATTTCCACATCCAGTTGCGACCCCCTAGTCCCCTGTTAGCTTCTGTGTCGGACATCAAGAGCTGGATGGGCGCAAATTTCCCGCAGTTAAACGTCAACAAGACATTTAACTCTGTTGACATCTTCTGTCCCAAAGCAGAGCAGATCGGCTTGAAGATCCTTACTCTAGTGTTTAAATCCCTCCACTACTCTGCATCCCCCACCACTCTAACCTCTCTCCTCACAGCAGCACCCGTTGCCTCCACTCTACTGGGTCTGGCCTCTTACTTGTCCCCCTGAAACATCTGCTCCACCATTAGCATGCGTGTTTTTAGCCACTACACCCCGAAACTAGGGTCCGGCGATATATCAATATATCGCTAAAACCCGATATAATTTTCAGATCGATACGCCGATATAGGCATTTCGAAAATATTGATATATCGAGGTAAAAAATCGGAATGCGCGCACACTGAACTACAAGACCCAGAATGCTCATCTCTCTACACAATGCACAGACCGAGGTGCAAAGCCACCATATTGTATTCATACTCCTCGAATACAAAATACAGGTATGCAAGAGGTGGGAGGGGGAGAGAGACGGCTGGGGTGGGGTGGGGGGGGGAGAGATGGCTGGGGGGAGGGAGGCGGAGAGAGACGGCTGGGGGGGGGTGAGGGGGAGAGAGATGGCTGGGGTGGGAGAGAGACGGCTGGGGGTCAGAAAAGCACAGAGATGGAGAGAGTGAGAGACACAGAGAGAGAAAGATATTTACCTCCTGAGGAGATAGGCCCCGAATGCGCGCACACCCGGAATGCGCGTGCACCCCGAATGTGCGTGCTGCGCGCACATGCGCAGTATGAAAACACCGAAAATATCGATATTTCGGTATATCTCGATACGAGCCGATCGATATATCTAAATCGGAAAATTTCCATATCGACGGACCCTACCCGAAACTTTGGAATTCCCTCCTTCAACCCCTTCATCTCGCTCTCTCCTTTACCATCTTCAGGTCATGCCTGAATACCTTTCCCATTGACTGTGCTTATGGTCACCTTCGTCCTCCCCAGGCTCAGCATTGGGTTTGACCACTGTGAAGCACTCTGAGGCACCTCCCAGCATGGAGGACGCTATATAAATGCAAGTTGTTGTTGTCGTTGATCTCTACGTGTCTTCTCCCGCACCCGGCTCAAAGATTTGTCATAAAACCTTCAGTTTCGCTAATCCCCACCATTGGTGGTCAGGCCTTCAGCCTCTCTGCCCGCACCCTCCGGAACTCCATCCCACATTGCCTTTGCCTCCTTCAAGGCACAACTCAAGAACAGTGCTTTCAGTCATGCTCTTACCCCTCCACCCTCCTAACCCCCACCTTCCTATCCTCCGCCCTCCAACCCCCCACACTCCTAACTCACTCCCACCCACCTAACCCCCACTCTCCTACCCCACACCATCCTACCCTCCACGCTCTTTCCTCCGAAACTGCGACCACAATTGTACATTTCGTATGTGTTAGTCTGAAAGCTTCCCCTCAGCACAAACCTGACCTCACTTGGTTACAGCAAGCACCAAATTAGAAGGTGTTTGAACACTTGTGGTCAGTGTTGCTGTGACAAGTCAGCCCATTCTCTCTGATACATTGATCAAAGGCACAGCCACACAGAGAGATTCTAATGGTGTTTTGAGGCAGAGAAGGTTAGAGACAGAAGGTAGGCAGAGAAGGTTAGAGACAGCGAGCTCTAGAGAAAGGAGACATCACAACTGAATGCTTGTCTATCGCTAGTGGGGCAGAGGGAGTGAGTAATAGTGAGGATGGTGCGATGGTGAAGATGGAGGGATGCTGAGGGATGGTGATGGGAGGAAAGTATTCTGGTGTCTGACCTGAACCACTGCTGATATCTCCTGCATTTTGTATGTAAATAATAATAATGTTCTTGTATTTGATACAATGCCTTATCACATCTTAAAACGCTTCACGTAAAATACTGTGTTTTGTGGGGGAAACACAGCAGCTAATTTGTGCACCTCAGTGTCCCACACATACCCATGAAGTGAATGACCAATTTTATTTGAGGACTTGTTGGCCAGGCCACTGGGAGAGAGAGAGAAACTCCATCTGTTTGCAATAGCACCGTGGGATCTTTAATATCCACCTGAACAGGTAGATGGGACCTGGGTTTAACATCTCATCCGAAGGACGGCACCTCCCATAATGAAACACCAGCACTGCACTAGAGCCTCAGCTTAGATTGTGATTCCAAGTCCTGATGTGGGGTTTGAACTCACAGCCTTTGACTCAGAGACGAGAGCGAGACCACTGAGCCAGACTGACACAGTTAAACTCTGCTCCACTGCTGATTCCTTACTCATCCTGTCCCACATTGGTGGCCAAGCCTTCAAACACTGAGCTGCTGCTCTGAAACTCTCTCCCCAAATCCCTTGCTCTGCACCTTCTCTCTTTTGACTTCAAAACTCTCTTAAACTGTGTGTGTGTATGTGACTGGGACCTTGGGTTCTCCCTCCTCCCCTCCCAGCCGGTGCCCTGGCCTTTCTGTAAAACTTTCTGAGAGGTTCAGCGGTTCTCAAACCCTCGGTGGCATCTCTCTGGCCTCTTGGAGTGAGAATGTTCCATTGACACTGTGTTAGTGTGAAAGCTTTCCCTCAGCAACAAACCTGACCTCACTCAGTTACACCAAACAGGAGGTATTTGTGGTCAGTGTTAATGTGACATGTCAGCGCATTCTCTTTTTCTCTGGTTGTCTCTGTGACTCTATTTTTCTCTCTGTCTGTCTCTCCACCTGTCTGTATGCCAGTGTCTTTCTGTCTGTCAGGCACTGGTAGGAACATAGGTGTCTTGTTCGATCCTCAACTGAATTTCCTCACCTAGGTCCAAGCCATGACCAGATCTGCCTTTCTTTACCTCCGCAATGTTGCTTCACCCCTCAGGTCACTGAAATCTTTATTCATGCGTTCATCATATCCAGACTCGACTACGCCAACTACTCTTGTCCCACCCTATCCTACTCTCCCACTTCCCCCTCTGCCTACCCCGTCCCATTCCCCCCTCTGCAACTCTCCCGCTCTGCCCTCTCTCCGCCCTTCCCGCCTCCTATCCCCACTTGACCCTCCCACAGCCTCCCTCCCTCTGCTCCAGCCTGCGAATCCTCCGCCGGGCTCACCATGGCTGTACAGCAGCAACCACACCGACTGCCCCACTCCCCATCACCGCTGCCAGCCACGCCCGACACAGATCCAGGGGGCTAACCTCTCTTCTCTCATCCCCATCCCCTCCACCCCAGCTGCCCAAACCAGTCCCCCCTCACATCCCTCTGCCAACTGCTCCCTCCGCGTTGGTCTCCAAAATGTCCGCTCCCTCTGTAACAAGACCCTGGCCATCAACGATCTCATCCTCGATGAGAACATTCACATCATGGCCCTCACTGAAACCTGGATCACCTCAGGGGACACCTGCCCCCTCACAGAGGCCACACCACTTGGCTGCACATCCCACCACGTCCCTTGCCACAACCGCCGCGGCGGTGGCGTGGCCCTCATCTCTAGGAAGCCACTTGCCCTATCCCCCTACTCCTCTGGTTCCTTCCCATCTTTTGAGCACCTCGCCCTCTCCCACTCCTCCCACCTCTCCCTCAAAATCTTCCTGGTATACCGTCCCCCAAAACCCTCCCCAACCTTCATCTCTGACCTTTCCACTCTTGTTGCCTCCCTCTGTGCCTCCTCCGATCGCCTTGTCATCCTCGGCGACTTTAACCTCCACTTCAACCCCTCCTACTCCACCTCCTCAGAATTCTCCTCTCTCCTCTTAACCTCTCCCTCCACATCCACTCCTCCACCCACGTTCACGGCCACCCGCTTGACCTGGTCCTCACCCGGGGTCTCGGATGTCACCATTTCTGACAAGGCCATCTCCGACCATCACTTAATTTCTTTCAACTCCTCTAACCCTCTCCCCTCTATCCCCAAACCTACCACTATCTTCTACCGCCCTTGAAGAAGATCCCCCCACAAACTCTCTCCGCTGCCTTGGAGTCCTCCAAACTCCTCTCCCTCTGGTCCACCTCCTGCACTAACCCATCCTCCGCACTCACCCTGCTCAACACCCTCTCCACCACATTCAAAACTCTTGCCCCCCTCACTTCCCGAACTGCCTCCTACTACCAAACCTCTGGTTTACCATCCACCTCCATTCCCTCAAGGGCCAGGTGCAGGCCGCTGAACGCACCTGGTTCAAATCCAGCCTCATGGTCCACTGGCATATCTGGCTGGACCTCACATCTTCCTACCACTCCACCCTACCCTCCACCAAATTGTCCTTCTACTCCAAGATAATCCTGGAGGCAAACAAAGGACAACCCCCAGCTTCTCCTTTCCACCAACCATCTCCACCGTCCACTTCGCCTCGCCTCACGGATCCTCTCTTCGAACTCCTGCTGTGAGGAGATGCTGGATTTCCTTGTGACCAAAATCAAGGGAATCCGCTCTGCGGTCACTGTCCCCCCAACTTCCACCCCCTCCCCACCTCCCCCCCACACCCTGTCTCCATCTCTCTTTTCACACCTTCGACCCCATCTCCCCATCCTCCGTCATTGAGACCATTCCCTCAATGAAGCTCACCACCTGCTCCCTTAATCCCATCTCCACCCCTCTCCTTACCACCCAGCTCCACCTTCTAGCCCCTCTAATCACTGACACTATCAACCTGTCCCTCTCATCCGGGTCTGTTCCTACTCCCTTCAAAACCACCAACCCGTCCAATCGGGTTTCAGTGCCTACCACTACATGGAAACTGCCCTGGTCAAGGTCACAAACGACATCCTGACCATCTGTGACCAGGGCTCCCTCTGCCTCCTCGTCCTCCTCAACCTATCCGCTGCCTTCAATACCGTGGACCTGTCCTCCCCCACCACCTCTCCTCCCTCAACCTGCAAGGCTCTGTCCTCGAATGGTTCCGGTCCTATCTCTCCCACCGCCTTCTTTGTCTCCTCCAATGGCTTCTTCTCCAGCCCCCGCACAATCACATGCGGCGTTTCCCAGGGCTCTGTCCTTCGCCCCCTGCTCTTCACCCTCTGCATTCTCCAACTGGGTGACCTATCCGCGTCAACCCTCGATTCCAGGACCATTGGCGTTCTGACTGCATGTCTGTCCGACATTGAGTCCTGGACGAGGGCAAATTTCCTACAACTCAACATCAACAAGACAGAAGCCCTCATGATTGGCTCACGTCAGTGCCTCCGCACCTCAGGCACTGACAACATCAGTGTTCAAGGCTGCTCTCTCCACCTCTCAAAGCCAATCAGGAATCTGGGTGTCTTGTTCGACCCTGAACTGTCCTTCCTCTCCCACATCTGCTCCGTGACCGGCACAGCCTTTCATCATCTCCACAATATTGTCAAACTCTGCCACTACCTCACTCCCCTACTCCCCTAACCACCAAAACTCTCATCCACGCCTTTATCACTTCCAGGCTCGACTACGGGAACAACTCGTCGGCCTCCCCAGTTCCTCCCTTTACAGGCTGCAGATCATTCAGAATTCTGAAGCTCGTGTACTGTCCCATACCAGGCTTTGCGACCACATCATTCCCAACCTCGCCCGTCTCCACTGGCTCCCCGTCACCCAGAGGATCAAATGAAAAATCCTTGTTCTCACTTTGAAGGTCATTCACGGCCTTGCCCCCGCCTATCTCTCTGACCTGCTGTCTCCCTATCAGCCTGCCTGTACCCTCCGTTCAGCAGACCCAGGCCTGCTCCGCGTCCACCGCCCTAACCGCCCAACTATCGGCGGCCGGACTTTCAGCCTCTCTGCTCCCACACTGTGGAACTCCATCCCGCAGCCCCTCCACCTTGCTTCCTCCCTTTCCTCCTTCAAGTCCGGTTTCAAGATCTTTCTCTTCAACCGCGCCTTCGGCTGCCCCACTAACTCTTCCCCCTCTCCCACTCTCCTTCCCCTTCCCCGACCGTCACCCCCCACCCCCCCCCCCACTCAGAGTCCCGATCTGACTGTTCAGCGCTTTGGAACATCCTCCCGACGTGAAAGGCGCTTTACAAGTGGAATTTTGTTGTTGTTGTTGTTCCAAACTCCTCCTTCCACAGGTTGCAGATAATCCAGAACTGGCTGCGAGACAGAAAGCAGAGAATTGTGGTGAGTGGCTGCTTTTCAGACTGGAGGGAAGTGTGCAGTGGCGTCCCTCAGGAATCAGTTTTGGGACCCCTGCTCTTTTTAATATACTGTACATTAATGATTTGGATTTGGGTTTAGGGAGTACGGTTTCCAAATTTGCGGATGATACTAAGTTAGGGAGAATAGTAAATAGTGAGGAGGATAGTAGCCATCTGCAAGAGGATATAGATAAAATGGTAAAGTGGGCAGACACATGGCAATTGAAGTTTAATACAGAGAAGTGTGAGGCGATGCACTTTGTGAGAAGAAATGAGGGGAGGCAATATAGGCTAGATAGTACAATTTTAAAGGGTGTGAAGGAACAGAGAGACCTGGGGATTTGTGTGAGTGACTGTTTGAAAGTGGCAGGACAGGTAGACAAAGCCGTTAAGAAGGCACATGGGCTACTCGGCTTTGTAAATAGGGGTATAGAATACAAAAGTCAGGAAGTGCTGATTAACCTCTATAAGACTTTGGTTAGGCCTCAGTTGGAGTACTGTGCACAATTCTGGTCACCACACTTTAGGAAGGATATTATGGCATTGGAAAGGGTGCAGAGGTGATTTACCAGGATGGTACCAGGAATGAGGGTCTTCAGCTACGAAGAAAGGCTAGATAGGCTAGGCTTATTCTCTCTAGAACAAAGATTGAGAGGAGACCTGATAGAGGTTTATAAGATTATGAGAGGTTTTGACAGGGTGAATAGGGAAAGACTGTTTCCACTGGTGGGCGAATCAGTACTCGTGGTCACAGATTTAAAATAGTTTCAAAATGAAGCAGAAGGGAGCTGAGGAGAATTTTTTTCACTCAGCGGGTTGTTCGAATCTGGATTGCATTGCCTGAAGAGGTGGTGAAGGCAAATGCCATGCTGGTCGGCCTTCCCAATTCTTCCCTCCACAGGCTGCAGATAATCCAGAACTCTACGGCCCGTGTCCTTTACCGTTCCAAACTCTGTGACCCCATCTCCCCCATCCTTGCCTATTGGCTTCCCATCAACCAGGGGATCCAATTCAAGATCCTGGTTCTCACATTTAAAGCCCTCCACAACTCGCCCCACACTAAATCCGTGACCTCCTATCCCCTTACCAACCTGCCCACTTGCCCCCTCCGCTCAGCAGACTGCTCCACTTTCCTGGACCCACCCACCCCACCATTGGCGGGCAAGCCTTCAGCCACTCTGGAACTCTATCCCGCAGTCCCTCCACCTCGCCCCCTCCCTGGCCTCCATCAAGTTTCGCCTCAAGACTCTCCTCTTCGATGGACCCATTGGCAACTCCTTATTCTCCCCTTCCTTCCTCCCCACTGTCCTCAGCTCAGGTCTGAAGCAGTAACCATCCAGCGCCTTGGGACGTCCTCCTGACATGAAAGGCGCTATACAACTGTAATGTTGTTGTTGTTGTCTGTCTGTCTCTTCCTCTTTATATGAGAAAACAGGATCTTGTGCAACAGACCGGGGGAAATTGCCTGAGCTCCATCACAGCTTCTCCACATCATTTCACATCTAACCTGAGCATCGCTGAGATGAGAACAAGTGTCTTCACTGTGAGCCTCCTCCTCTGGGTGACTGCAACAATAATTACAACAAAATTACATTTATAGAGTGTCTTTCACATCGGGAGGATGTCCCAAGGCGCTGAACAGTCAGGGGTCAGGACTCGATCAAGCGGTTGGGGCAGGCTAGGGGGAAAGGGAGGGAGAGAGTTGGGATGGAGAGAGTTTGAAGGGCAGCAGAAGGCACGATTGAAGAGGAGGGTCTTGAAACAGGCCTTGAAGGAGGCGAGCGAGGGAGCGAGGCTAAGGTAATGTGGGATGGAGTTCCACAGTATGGGGACAGAGAGGCTGAAAGCCTGGCCACCAATGGTAGGGCAGATCGGGTGGGAGACATGGAGCAAACCGGAGAATGCTGAATGGAGGGAGCGGGTGGTTGGTAGGGAGTCAGCAGGTCAGAGTGGGGAATGCTGTGAATGCCTTGAAGGTAAGGTCAGTGGGTGAGGGAGGGAGGGAGATATCTGTTGATGTCTATAACGGCTTCACATAGGGCAGTGTGTAAGCTGCTCCAGTGTCAGAGATAAACTCTGAGTCGGGGAGAGAGTATGGGAGATGAGGGTTGAGTTGGAAGATCTTCAGGTGTGACCTGAAGACTGGCAGCGGGGAGGGTGAAATGGAGGGATTGAGGCAGAGTTCCACAGTGTAGTCAGAGCAAAGCCGCTGATGGTGGAGTGGAGGGATGTGCAGGCCAGAGCTGGCTGAGCCAAGAGGGTGAGGAGTGGGGTGTGAGTGGGTCAGAGAGGTAGGAAGGGGCCAGGGCATCAAGTGATTTGTACATAAGTGTGAGGATCTTCAACTCAATCCATTCTGGAGATGAGGGCTGTGTGTTGGTGCGGGGGTGGGCTGTGTGTATGGGGAGATGCTGTATATGTGGGGGGGGGTGGGGGCAGTGTGTGTGGAGAACAGTGTGTGGGGTCGGGGGCTGTGTCTGTAAGAGGGGATGGGGGCTGTGTGTGGGGGGGCTGTGCGTGTGGCAGATGAGGGCTGTGTGTGGAGTGGGGGCTGTTTGTGGTGGGGTGGGGGCTGTGCGTGTGGCGGATGAGGGCTGTGTGTGGAGTGGGGGCTGTTTGTGGTGGTGGGGTGGGGGGCTGGGTGTGTGGTGGGTGAGGGCAGTGTGTGGGTTGGGGGCTGCGTCTGTAAAACGGGATTGAGGCTTTTTGTGGAGGGGGGCTGGTGGGGGCTTTGTGTGGTGGGGTGGGGGCTGTGTGTGGTGGGGGGCTGGGGAGGGAGCTGCGTGTATGGTGGGGGGCTGTGGGGGTGGGGGCTGTGTGTGTGGGGGGGCTGTGTGTGTGGTGGGGGGCTGGGTATTTGTGAGTGGGGGGCTGTGTGTGGGGGGGGGGCTGGGGGGGCTGTGTGTGGGGGGGGGCTGTGTGTGTGGGGGGGGGCTGGGGGGGCTGTGTGTGGGTGGGGCTGGGGGGGGCTGTGTGTATGGTGGGGGGCTGTGGGGCGGGGGTTGTGGGTGGGTGGGGGGCTGTGTGTGGGGGGGGGGCTGGGTATTTGTGAGTGGGGGGTTGTGTGTGGGGGGGGGGGCTGTGTGTTTGAGTGGGGGGTGGGGGCTGTGTGTGGGGGGGGCTGTGTGTATGTGGCGGGGCTGTGTGTGTGTGTGGGGGCTGTGTGTGTGTGGCGGGGCTGTGTGTGTGGGGGGGGCTGGGTATTTGTGAGTGGGGGGCTGTGTGTGTGGGGGGGGGGGGCTGTGTGTGTGCGTGGGGGGGGGCTGTGTGTGTGTGTGGGGGGGGGGCTGTGTGTTTGAGTGGGGGGTGGGGGCTGTGTGTGGGGGGGGCTGTGTGTATGTGGCGGGGCTGTGTGTGTGTGGCGGGGCTGTGTGTGTGGGGGGGCTGTATGTGTGGTGGGGGGCTGGGTATTTGTGAGTGGGGGGCTGTGTGTGGGGGGAGGCTGTGTGTGTGTGTGGGGGGGGGGGGGGCTGTGTGTTTGAGTGGGGTGTGTGTGTGTGTGGGGGGGGGGGGGCGGGCTGTGTGTGGGGGGGGGGGCTGTGTGTGTGGGGGGGCTGTGTGTGGGGGGGGGAGGGCTGTGTGTGGGGGGGGGGGGCTGTGTGTGTGTGGGGGGCTGTGTGTGTGGGGGGGGGCTGTGTGTGTGTGTGGGGGGGGGGGCTGTGTGTGGGGGGAGGGCTGTGTGTGTGTGTGGGGGGGGCTGTGTGTGGGGGGGAGGGCTGTGTGTGTGTGTGGGGGGGGCGCTGTGTGTGTGTGTGGGCTGTGTGTGGGGGAGGGCTGTGTGTGTATGGGGGGGCTGTGTGTGTGTGTGGGGGGGCTGTGTGTGTGGGGGCTGTGTGTGGGGGGGGGGAGGGCTGTGTGTGTGTGGGGTGGGGGGCTGTGTGTGTGGGGTGGGCTGTGTGTGGGGGGGGGGAGGGCTGTGTGTGTGTGGGGGGGGTGCTGTGTGTGAGGGGAAGGCTGTGTGTGTGTGTGGGGGGGGGCTGTGTGTTTGAGTGTGGGGGGGGGGCTGTGTGTGGGGAGAGGGCTGTGTGTGTGTGGGGGGGGGCGCTGTGTGTGTGTGTGTGGGGGGGGGGCTGTGTGTGTGGGGGTGTGGGAGGGCTGTGTGTGGGGGGGGGGCTGTGTGTGGGGGAGGGCTGTGTGTGTATGGGGGGGGGGCTGTGTGTGTGTGGGGGGGGGCTGTGTGTGTGGGGGGGGCTGTGTGTGTGGGGGCTGTGTGTGGGGGGGGGAGGGCTGTGTGTGTGTGGGGGGCTGTGTGTGTGGGATGGGCTGTGTGTGGGGGGGGGAGGGCTGTGTGTGTGTGGGGGGGGTGCTGTGTGTGGGGGGAAGGCTGTGTGTGTGTGTGGGGGGGGCTGTGTGTTTGAGTGGGGGGTGGGGGCTGTGTGTGTGGGGGTGGGGGGCTGTGTGTGTGGGGGGGGGGGCTGTGTGTGTGGGGGGTGGGGCTGTGTGTGGGGGTGGGGGGCTGTGTGTGTGTGGGGGGGGCTGTGTGTGTGGGGGGGGAGGGCTGTGTGTGTGTGGGGGGGGTGGGGCTGTGTGTGGGGGTGGGGGGCTGTGTGTGTGGGGGGTGGGGCTGTGTGTGGGGGTGGGGTGCTGTGGGGGTGTGTGGGGGGTGGGGCTGTGTGGGGGGGGGGGCTGTGTGTGGGGGGGCTGTGTGTGTGGGGGGGCTGTGTGTGTGGGGGGGGGGGCTGTGTGTGGGGGGTGGGAGGGCTGTGTGTGGGGCGGGGGGGGCTGTGTGTGTGTGTGGGGGGGAGGGCTGTGTGTGTGTGTGGGGGGTGGGGCTGTGTGTGGGCGTGGGGGGCTGTGTGTGTGGGGGGCTGTGTGTGTGGGGGTGGGGGCTGTGTGTGGGGGGTGGGGCTGTGTGTGGGGGGGGGAGGGCTGTGTGTGTGGGGGGTGGGGCTGTGTGTGGGGGGGGGAGGGCTGTGTGTGTGTGGGGGGTGGGGCTGTGTGTGTGTGGGGGTGGGAGGGCTGTGTGTGTGTGGGGGGTGGGGCTGTGTGTGTGTGTGTGGGGGGTGGGGCTGTGTGGGGGGTGGGGCTGTGTGTGTGGGGGGTGGGGCTGTGTGTGTGGGGGGTGGGGCTGTGTGTGTGGGGGGGCTCTGTGTGTGTGTGTGTGTGTGTGTGTGGGGGGGGGGCTCTGTGTGTGTGTGTGTGGGGGGGGCTCTCTGTGTGTGTGTGTGTGTGGGGGGGGGGGGTGCTCTCTGTGTGTGTGTGGGGGGGGCTCTCTGTGTGTGTGTGGGGGGGGGGCTCTGTGTGTGTGTGTGTGTGTGGGGGGGGGCTCTGTGTGTGTGTGTGTGTGTGTGGGGGGGGGGGGGGTGCTCTCTGTGTGTGTGTGTGTGGGGGGGGGGGGGCTCTGTGTGTGTGTGTGGGGGGGGGGGGGGGGGGGTTGCTCTCTGTGTGTGTGTGGGGGGGGCTCTCTGTGTGTGTGTGTGGGGGGGGGGGGATGTCGGGCCTGGGGGGCTGGGGGTGTCTGAAGGAGGAGTTGTGTTGCTCTATCTGTCTGGAAGTCTACACTAACCCCCTGACCCTCTCCTGTGGCCACAGTTTCTGTTCCGGGTGCCTGGACCGGCACTGGTCGGGCGAGGGGAGCCACAGGTGCCCCGAGTGCCGGACCCGCTTCTCCCAGAGACCCCAGCTCAGCAAGAGCATCAGTCTCGACCGCCTGTGTGCCGTAGTGGGGGCCGCACCCGGCCCGCGGGCCCGCCGGCCTCTGCCCGCTGCACCACCGCCGGCTGGAGCTGTACTGCCGGCCTGACCGCAGCCCCGTGTGTGCGGAGTGCGGCATCCGCCAGCACCGCAACCATCAGCTGCTGACTGTGGAGGAGAGAGCGGCGGAGTGCGGGGTAACTACAGCCTGACTGTGTGTCTGTCTGTGTGTGTGTGACTACAGCCTGACTGTGTGTGTGTGTGTAACTACAGCCTGACTGTCAGTCTGTGTGTGTGGCTACAGCCTGACTGTGTGTCTGTGTGTGTGTGTGTGACTACAGCCTGACTGTGTGTGTGTGTGTAACTACAGCCTGACTGTCAGTCTGTGTGTGTGACTACAGCCTGACTGTCAGTCTGTGTGTGTGGCTACAGCCTGACTGTCAGTCTGTGTGTGTGGCTACAGCCTGACTGTCAGTCTGTGTGTGTGGCTACAGCCTGACTGTCAGTCTGTGTGTGTGGCTACAGCCGGTCAGTGTGTGTAACTCCTTCCTCTTTGACCTTATCTTCGATTACCCAACATCCTGCCCTGTGCCCTTCCCTCCCTCCCTGATCCCCGCTCTCCCTCCCTCCCTGATCCCCGCTCTCCCTCCCTCCCTGATCCCCGCTCTCCCACCCTCCCTGATCCCCGCTCTCCCTCCCTCCCTGATCACCACTCTCCCTCCCTCCCCCGATCCCCGCTCTCCCTCCCTCCCTGATCCCCGCTCTCTCTCCTCCCTCCCCAACCCCTGTCCCTCCTCAATCCCTACCAGATCCTAAACACCAATTGCCTTGGGACATCCACTCTCAGTGATGGGAATTCCCTCCCTCAGTGATGGGAATTCCTTCTCTCAGTGACGGGAATTCCCTCCCTCCCTCAGTGACTGGGATTCCCTGTGTTATTCTCCACAGAAGCTGATCCTGAAACGACAGGAGGAGGTGAAGGAGAGGCTGGATCTGACCATCAGACTCTCAGCGCAGAGCACAGCCAACCAGGTCAGGCTGGGTGGGGGTGGGGGGGAGTGGTAACCAGGGTCTCCTTACAGCTGAACTGGCCCCTAGATTTCCCAACGGATTGTTGGAATCGAGCCCCCCTCCCCACGTGAGGGTCTCCACCTTGATTCTTGAGCTAGGAGCGTCCGCAGTGTATCCAGGGCTCTCTCTCTCTCTCTCACTGTTGATGACACACAGTTCAGACCCAGCTCATCAGCAGAATCTGGAAGGGCAGACCAGTCACTGGGGGCGGGGAATCCTCCCACTCAACTCCTGTTAACCCTGCAGCCAAAGCCTTAACTAACGCGTAAGATGGTCCTAGCTGGACAAGCAGTGATAAAGCTTGGCCAGACAGTGATATCAATGGTAAGCAATGTGGGTTTGGCTGGTTAGACTCCAGCAGTCACCCCAACACACACTCTGGGCTCCCCACCTCCTCCCCTCCCCCCAAGCCATGGCGCTCGCCAACCTGCAACTAACATTCTCCGGAATTAGTTAAACAGGGGGTGTCATTTCAGGGAAAGACAGAGAGAGAGAGAGAGCGCATTCCATTCCAGACGCTGGGAAATCTCCATGTGACTGTGAGGATGTGGTGATGGTCACACACACACCTGTCACCGTGATCAGCCAGGTGTCTCTCACACACACTCACACACACACACCTGTCACCGTGATCAGCCAGGTGTCACACACACCCCCCCACACATACCCACAAACCCATCACCGTGATCAGCCAGGTGTCTCACCCCCACACACACCCGTCGTCATGATCAGCCAGGTGTCACACACACACACCTGACAATTGTCTTTCTCTCTGTCCTCAGACCTGTTTGGAAATGGCTGAATCGGGGCTGGTGGGCAGCCAGGGTGAGGGAGAGGAGCCAGGGTTCAGGGAGCGGGAGGGGAGAGCGGGGCTGAGCAAGGTGACTGTGAGAATGGACAGACTGGAGCAACAGAGGGAGGAACTCAGACGGGAACTAGAACAACTTCAGCAGCTTCTCAACACAGAGGACCTGCTCCAGCGCATCCAGGTACAGAGTGGTGGGGAGAGGAGGGGGGAAGAGAGGGGTGGAGAGAGGTGGCTGGAAGAGAGCAGGTGGGGGAGAGGGGGGGAGGGGGGGGGGAGAGGTGTGGAGAGAGAGGGAGGGGTTGTGGGTGGGGGGGTGGTGAAAGAGAGAACACGGAGAGAGAGAAAGGGAGAGTGGGGAGAGGGAGAGAGAGAAAGGGAGAGTGGGGAGAGGGAGAGAGAGAAAGTGAATGGGGAGAGAGAGTAAGAGCTCCTACACAGCACGGGGAGCAAGGTCTAGCCGAGACACGATGATTGTCGGGAAGTGTAGTGACTGTCCTGACCTCTGGTTGCCATGGTGCAGGGGTGGTGGGGGGTAGTGACTGTCCTAACCTCTGTTGTCAGGATGTGTAGTGACTTTCCTGACCTCTGGTTGCCAGGCAGTGTAGTGACGTTCCTAATTTCTGGTTGCTGGGGAATGTAGTGACTGTCCTGACCTCTGGTTGCCAGGGTTACCATGATGTCTGGGACGTGGCTGAGGGCCTGAGGCCAGGGACTGACTTGAGAACAGACATTGCAGAGCTTTCTGGACCCTTGGCCGATCGGCTGTCAGTGACTCCCAGCCCGAACCCTCCCTCAGGTCAGCCCCTCACTCCATCCTTCTCTTTCTCTCTTTCCTTCGGTCTTTTTTTCTCTCTCTTTGTTCTTCTTTTAGTCTCCCTGTCTCTCTCTCTCTCTGTCTCTCTGTCTCTCTCTCTCTCTCTGCCTCTTCACAGAATATATTGTAATTGACTGTATATTTGTGGGCAGAATATGGAAGCCAATTTCAGTGTCCCCATAAACAGTAGTGGTTCGAAGTGACCAAACTAGTGATTTTTAAGGGCTTATTATCCCAGAAAAGTGTCTCAACAAACCAGTCCCTATTTATACCTGTAAACACAGGTGTGTAAGAAACTTGCCTGAGATGTCGCCTTTCCCGGGAATCAAACCCAGGCCCTCTTTTTTTGTGAGGCTCTAACCAACAACAACAACTTGCACTTGTTTACATCGGTATGGAAGTTTTACTGTCTGTGTCTATGTTTGTACAGCGGAAACTTACAACAGATACTGCATTTCACCATCAAGAAAACTCGAATATCCAATCTACAACCGCACAGTCCTCCGACAATGTAAGAGCCCGTGTTTAACCCTGTTACTGTCACTAACCTTGTTAATGTGTCTCTAACCCTGTTACTGTGTCTCTAGGGGGTGAAGATGGTGTGGCAGGGGCGGGTCGGTGTGGCAGGGGGCAGGTTGGTGTGGCAGAGGGTGAGGTTGGTGTGGCAGGGGGTGAGGATAGTGGGGCAGATTGGTGTCTCAGTGGGTGAGCATGGTGTGGCAGGGGCAGATTGGTGTGGCAGGGGTGAGGACGGTGTGGCAGGGGCATGTTGATGTCTCGGGGTGAGGATGGTGTGGCAGGGGCAGGTTGATGTCTCAGGGGGTGAGGATGGTGTGGCAGGGGGCAGGTTGGTGTGGCAGGGGCGAGGACGGTGTGGCAGGGGCATGTTGATGTCTCGGGGTGAGGATGGTGTGGCAGGGGCAGGTTGATGTCTCAGGGGGTGAGGATGGTGTGGCAGGGGGCAGGTTGGTGTGGCAGGGGGTGAGGTTGGTGTGGCAGGGGGGAGGTTGGTGTGGCAGGGGGTGAGGTTGGTGTGGCAGGGGGTGAGGTTGGTGTGGCAGGGGGTGAGGTTGGTGTGGCAGGGGGTGAGGTTGGTGTGGCAGGGGGCAGGTTGGTGTGGCGGGGGTGAGGTTGGTGTGGCAGGGGGTGAGGTTGGTGTGGCAGAGGGTGATTCACTGATTGCTGTAATGGAAGGATGGTGCTCTAGGCTGGTAGGTTATGTCCTTACATTTACATCCTTTTGTCGAGACGTCTGAAAGCACTTCAGAAGATATTGTTTTGTTGGTGAACTTGTGGCTAGTTTGCACAAAACAAAGCCCACAAAAATAATAACAATAGTAATCTTTGTATTTGATATAGCACCTCATCACACCGTAAAAGATTAATTAACTTTGGAGTCGTCTCAAAGCGCTTCGCAGAATACACTGTTAAGTGTAGTGACTGTGTATATTTGTGGGAGAAACGCAGCAGCCAGTTGCGCACAGCGGTTTCCCATAAACAATTGCAGATTGAGTGACCACTTTTTTTGAATTGACTATTTCCCCTGGAAATCGCCCCAATAATTGACACATTACAGTATATTCTGTGAAGCCCTTTCCGACGTCTCAAAGATGTGATAAGGTTCTATGTCAAATACGAGGCTCATTATATCAATATTTTAATATATTATGACATCAGGATATTATTATCATATTATTGTTATGATATTACTATATTATGGTGATGCTATTAGAGAGCAGGCCAGGGATTGGGAGTTGATTGATGGCTGTGGGGTGAATCTCTGCTCTTTTGGTGACAGATCTGGTGCAGATCAGGTTTGACCCTGACACGGTGTCGGAGCAGTTGCGTTTGTGTGACGGTGACCTGACCTTGAGGAACGTGTACCCACTCGTGGAGGATCATCCGGATCATCCTGACAGATTCCAGGACCACAGCCAGGCGCTGGGAAAGCCAGGCTTCTCCTCCAGCTGGGCCTACTGGGAAGTGCGGCTGGAGTGCTGTGGGAAGAGGAATGTGAAGGTTGGGGTGGCGAGCGCGGACATGAACAGGAAAGGCCGGGGGATGGGGAGCATGCTGGGCAGGAACAGCCTGTCCTGGTGCCTCCACCTGACTGAGCACAGCCTGGTCGTGTGGCACAACGACCAGCGGATAACCCTGGAGCCTGACCATGTCCAGGCCTGCGGCCTGGGGCCAGGGCAGGGCAGGGAATGTACGCTGGGGTTGCTGCTGGATTTTCCTGAGGGTCGGTTGTCTTTCTACAAGGTGACACATGACCTGCGGCTGATACACAGTTTCCAGCTCCAGCCTCACGGCGAGATGTTTCCTGCCTTCCTCGTCGGCCGAGAAAACACCATCCACCTCAAGCCCTAACAAGATGGGGCAGCACGGTGGGGGGGGAAGCCCAAAGTGTGTTTTGGAGTAACCGTTGGTGTCTAAGCAGCTAAACCCACACAGATTGCCATTGATATTACTGTCTGGCCAATCTTTCTCACTGCTTGTCCAGCTAGGACCATCCTATACGTTAGTTAGGGGTTTGGCTGCAGGGATAACAGGAGCTGAGTAGGAGGATTCCCTGACCCCAGGTACTGGTCTGCCCTTCCAGGTCCTGTTGATGAGCCAGGGCTGGGGCTGTGCTGTCATCAGAGAGTGAGGGGCAGGGGATGGGGTGAGGGGCAGGGATGGGGTGAGGGGCGGGGGATGTCAGGGATGGGGACATAAAATGCCTTACAATTCAAAGATTTGAACGGTTGTTTACTGACTGGAGGGAAGTGAACAGTGGTGTTCCCCCAGTGAGTTGTTGGAATCTGAATGCATTGTTTGAAAGGGTGGAGGCCAATTCGATAACAGCTTTTAAAAGAGAGGTGGATGGTTATTTGGGGAGGACAGGTTCGCGTGGTTATGGGGAGAGAGCTGGGGAGTGGGATTGAGTTGCTCTTTTCAAAGAGGAAAGCCTGACACAGACTCGTTGGGCCAAATGGCCTCCTTTTGCGGTAAAATGTTATGATCTGTGATAAATCCTTGTTTGACCAATCCCCACCATCGATGGTCAGGGCTTCAGCTTCTCTGTCTCCACCATCTGAATAATAGTAAGAATAATAATCCTTACATTTGACATAGGCATTTGACATAGCGCATTTCACGTCGTTTAGACGTCTCAAAGCGCTTCACCCAATATACAATACTGAAGTGAATTGACTGTATATATTTGTGGGAAAAACAGCAGTGACCCCAAATGTGGATTGAAATGACCAATTCTAGAATTTTTTTTGAGGGATTATTATCAGGCGTGTGGACTAAGGAAACTTGCCCAAGGTTTCGACCTGACCTGCCTGAAATTGAACCCAGGTCTCTCGCTTGTAAGGCGAGTGCTCTAACCACTGAACTACAGGACACCACTGAATGACCTCTTGTTACTATGTAACATTGCTTGTGCTTTATGGTGATGGTAATAGAGTTAAAATGTAAGAGTATTTTAATGTGTGACAGACAGAAAGGCCGGGCTGCTACACAAGAAACCCGACTCTCCCCAACAGGAAAGAACATGCACTATCACAGTATTGTCAATAATGATACAGCTCGGATCACACATGGCAGCATCTCACAGCTTCTCTGAAACAGGTTTTCAGTCATTGTATTTTATAGATAAACGCGGAAGCCGTTGTTGTCAAATTGCGGAAGAAAGCAAACTCCAGGCAGGAGGTGATTGTGATTAACCTGGGGATTGTCAGCCAATACATTGTCATCTGTTCATTTGTTAAATTGTATTGCAGGATTTTTAAGATACACCTGGACAGGCACTTCAGTTTAATGGCTCGTTCGTGTGTTGGGGTGACTGCTGGAGTCTAACCAGCCAAACCCACATAGCTTACCATTGATATCACTGTCTGGCCAAGCTTTCTCACTGCTTGTCCAGCTAGGACCATCCTACGCATTAGTTAGGGCTTTTGCTGCAGGGTTAACAGGACCTGAGTGGGAGGATTCCCTGCCCCCAGTGACTGGTCTGCCCTTCCAGATCCTGCTGATGAGCCAGGCTGGGGCTGTGCTGTCATCAGCAGTGAGAGAGAGAGACAGAGAGAGCCGTGGATATACTGTGGATGCTCCTGGCTCAGGGACCGGACTAGAGACCCTCACGGTGGGGCTGGATACTGACATTCTGTTGCCAAATATGTTCATCTCTGAGCAAACCCCGGTTACCAACTCCACCCCCCCGCCCCCTCCCCCACCAAGTAGGGGCAGAACATGTCCACGTTGGGGGAGGTTCGGGTAAATGCCTTAAAATTCAAAGATTTATGATAAATCGTCGTTTGACTAATCCACCGCATCGATGGTCGGACCTTCAGCCCCTCTGACCCCACCCTCTTGTAAATCTTCTGTGGAGTCCTATACCTCAGTGGTTAGAACACTTGTCTTGCAACCAAGAGACCTGGGTTCGATTCTAGGCAGGGAGAAACCTTGGGCAAGTTTCCTTACTCCATACACCTGATAATAATCCCTCAAAAAAACAATAATACAAAATTAGTCTTCTCAATCCATGACTGTTTGTGGGACACTGCTGGGAGCAATTGGCCGCCACGTTCTGCTGACAAAATATACATTCAATTCAATTTAAAGTCAACCCACCCACATTTCCCTTCAAAATATCCGTTCTCTCTCAAATAAAGCCCTCAGCATCAATTACCTCAACCTGGATGAGCACATCGACATTCTTGGGCTTACAGAAACCTGGCTCTCCCCCAATGGCTCGGCCCCAGGAATCATTATTGGGAAGCGCTCTGAGACACCGTTTGGTGTGGAGTGAGGGTACTATATAAATCTAAGTTGTTGTTGTTATGCTGACAGTAATAAAGAGTTGAAATATAAGAGTGCATTTTAATGTGTGACAAACAGAAAGGCAGCCGCTGGCCGGGCTGCTACACAAGAACCCGACTCTCCCCAACAAGAAAGAACATGCACTATCACAGTATTGTCAATAACAATATGGCTCGGAATACATATGCCAGCATCTCACAGCTTCTCTGAATCAGGTTTTCACCGCTATTGTATTATAGGTAAACCCAGAAGCCATTTTTGCCAAATTGCAGAAAGTAAGAAAGCACAACTCCAGGCGGGAGGTGATTGTGATTGACCTGGGGATTGTCAGCCAATACATTGTAATCTGTTCACTTGTTAAGTTGCATTGCAGGATTTTTAAGATACACCTGGACAGGCACATCGATTTAATGGCTCATTTGAAGGACAGTGTCTGACAATGTGATGCTCTCCCAGAACTACGCTGGAGCGTCAGCCTAGACTGACACAAAATCCTCTGACATGACTCGGGCAGGATATTATTTCTGTACATAAAATGTGCCCAGATATTTGGCAGTGATGGAACATAAAAACAGGAGGAGGCCAGCCTGTTCCACCATTCTAATAGATCATGCCTGATCCGCACCTTAATTGCAATTACCACCTACTAACTCTCAGCTACAGTTCAGTTCTGGGTACCACACTTTAGGAAGGATATTAAGGCATTGGAAAGGGTGCAGAGGAGATTTACCAAAATGGTACCAGGAATGAGAGACTTCAGTTATGAGGAAAGGTTAGAGAGGCTAGGTTTATTCTCATTGGAGCAGAGACGGTTACGTGGAGACCTAATAGAGGTTTTCAAAATCATGAGGGGATTCGATAGGGTAAACAGGGAAAAACTGTTCTGCTGGTGGGTGTATCAGTGACCTGAGGTCATAGATTTAAAATAGTTTCTAAAAGAAGCCAAGGGGAGGTGAGAAATCTTTTAACACAGCGAGTTGTTTGAATCTGAATGCATCGACCCGGTCTAGCCTCCTCGTCCCCCGAATCCTCTGCTCCACCATCGGCGGCCATGACTACAGCCACTACGCCCGAGCCTCTGGAACTCCCTTCCTCACTCTCTTGGCCTTGTGCCCTCTCTTCCTACTTTCAGGTCTCGGCTAAAGACCTTTCTTTTCGACTGCGCTTTCGGTCACCTTCTTGCCCCTCCCCCTGGCTCAGCCCCCAGGATCCATTATTGGGAAGCGCTCTGAGAAGCTGTTCAGCATGGAGTGAGGGCACTATATAAATCCAAATTGTTGTGGTTGTTGAATTCCTGAAAAGGGTGGTGGAGGCTGATTCGATAACAACTTTTAAAAGAGAGGTGGATGGTTATTTGGGGAGGGTGGGTTTGCGGGGTTATGAGCGAGAGAGACCTGGGAAGGAGGATTGATTTGGAAAAGCTCTTTTGAAAGTGCTGGCACGATGAGCCGCACGGCCCCTTTGAAAAATTCTATGATCCTTTGTATCTAACCCTCTCTCAGGCCCACTGCTCCTCTTCGAGTGAGGAGAGCTCTCTGAAGGTGGCCAGCTGATCCACCCTCAGGCTGCTCTGGATGGCCTCCGTCTCCAGGGGGGTGGGGGGTGGCAAAACGTGCTCCAGGGCACGTTCAATGGTGTCCATCCTCTGCTGCACTTTGCTCTCAAACTCTTCCTTGTGGCTGAGAACCAGCAACATGATCATCTTCCTGGCCTGGTCACAGCCTTGGTGCAGTTCGCGACGTTGGGCCTCAAAAGTGGGGTCTCCCGGCTCCAGGGTCAGCAGGGTTCCCAGCCTGGTGACCTGAGGCATGAGGTGCTTTGTGGACACCTCCATGTAGGTGCTGGCGATCACATGGACCAGGTTGGAGATGTTCGTGGCCTGGAAAACCTGCACATAGATGAGATCTTTGAGGAAGGTCTCCTGGCTGTATCCTGGGAGTTCCTGGAGGACCTGGGTGTGGCTGCTGAACTGCTGCAGGGTCTTGTTGAGACAGATCTTGATCAGGCTGGATACCATCTGGAAGAAGTTCATCATCTTGGTCCACTGCTCCCTGACCTTGCCCAGAGCCTGCAGGCCTTGGGTCAGGAGGGCCAAGGAGCCCTCAAAATCCAGTTCCTTCACCTGACACCTGCTCATGGTCGCCAGCACCTCATCCAGCTCCTTGTTGGTGTCTCTCAGTTCACGGAAGCTCTCGTCAAAGCGGGTGCGACTGCTGTCCAGCTGGGCCTTGGCATTCTCCATTTTGAAGCGGGCCTGGGCCAAAGCTGCCTTCGCCACGCTGGGCTCTGCCGGCTCACCCGCTGCCTGGGTCGCCCGGGTCAGGTTGGGAGCGGCTTGGCTCAGCACGGGGGAGCCGGTGCGGATGGTGCTGCCGGCGCAGAACTTGAGGGTTTTGGCGTACAGCTCCTTAATGCCCATCTCCACCTTCTCCTCCACCTCCGAGCCGCTAGCCTCCAACCCCTCCAGCTGCCGGCAGACGGCCAGGCCGTGCTCACACAGGCTCAGGGCAGCCTCCTTAGGGCCACAGGCCTCCTCCTGGCTCACGGCCATTTTAACTTTGTGGAAGAGCTTCTCAGAGTTGAGCCAGAGGCCGAGGCCTGAGGACTGGTCTCGGAGCCGCCCAGCGCTGCCCCTGCCCCCGGCTGCCACCTCCTGGAGGCTCAGGACGGCCACCAGCAGCTCGGTGTCGGAGGCCAAGACGCGGGCGGTGGCTCCAGGGTTGGGCTGAGGTCCCACGGGTGGACCTCGCGGCTTCTCCCGGATGCGCTCGGCGATGGCGCTGCCGGCCCCGGCCACGGCCTCTACCACCCCGGCCGCCAGGGTGGCAGGCTCCGCCGTCACCATGGATACCAGCGCTGACACCAGGCCGCTCACCGTGTTGATGGAGGCCTCGGCGGCGTGAAGCCCGAGGGCCCCCCAGTGTCCGGGGGACGAGGACAGGGCCCGGCGATAACCCTCGTGAGCTTCCTCCACCTCCCGCCCCAACCGCTCCAGGTGATCCTCCAGCTTCAGCTTCTCCTCCTCCATCCGCTCCCGGTGCCTGGCAGCCTCGGCCAGGGCCCCCCTCGCAGCCTCAGCCTCACGCCGGTACTGCCCCCTACTGCTCACACAGGCCTCCAGCAGCTCATGGGTCAGCTCGATCAGGCTGGAAAAGGCGGCCTGGACCTCACTGGCCAGCTCCAGGCACTGCTCCGCGGCCGCCCCGATGCTGCCGAGCTGCAAGGGGAGGAGCCTGCGGGAGGCCGGGGTGACTGGGCCCAGCAGAGAGCTAAGCGCCGCCCGCAGGTGGCTCGGGATACTGTGCGAGTGCAGCCGGATCTGCTCCATGTTGGCGTGCGCGGAGTTGAAGGCTGCCCAGCCCTGGTTACTCAGCTGCATGAGGCAGGCCCGGAAGCTCTCGGGATAGCGGAGGAAGCGGAAACTCCTGCCCGCAGCCTCCTGGCTCAGAGCAAAGTCGTCGGCCGAGGAGATGGTGACCAGCTGCCCCAGGATCGCGATGGAGATCGGAGCCGGGAGCAGGAACTGCTCCCAGTTAGCGTGAGGCCTCATCATCAACTCCATGTCTCTCTTCACCTCCTCGGCCTTGGTCAGTCTGAGCAGCACCTGACTGACAGCGGTCACTGGCTGTGACTGAGCCTCGGGGGCTGCCATCTCACCTCCTGCTCCAACAACAACAACAGCAGTGCAATGCTTTTTATTAATCAGAATCATAACGTCTCAAGACCCTCTTTGGCCAACCCTCCTCCCCCACCTTCACTCTCCTCCCCCATTCTCCCTCTTATCACACACCCTCCCGCTCCTACCCTACCCCTCCTACCCCCACCCTCCCACTCCCACTCCTACCCTCCCTACCCTCTAATTGTGGACAGTAGTGTCCCACAAACAGTCGTGGATTGAAGTCACCACATTTTTTTTTCTTGAGGGATATTTATCAGATGTATGCAGTCAGGAAACCCTGCAGAGAATAAAACTCAGATCCCTTGCTTGCCAAGCACGTGCTCTAACCACTGAGCTGCAGGTCTCCACTAGTTTATTGGGATGTCACCAAGACTACAAATTTCACATCCTGAGGTGGGGCTCAAACAGCCCAGCCCAGCTCATCAGCAGGACCTGAAAGGGCAGACCAGTCATTGGGGGCAGGGAATCATGTTAGCCCCTCTTATTTCCTTTTTCAGTTCTTTTTCACTTCCTATATCCTATTTACTTGTCTTCTGAATTTTTGACCTGAAATTCGTTGTAAGCCTCCTTTTTTTGTTTTACTTAGTCCCAATTTCCCTAATCATCCAAAGAGTTTTGGAAACCCTACATTTTCCCTTTGTGGGAATGTATTTGTTCTGTCCCCAAACTATCTCCTCCTTGAAGACTTCCCATTGCTCTTTAGCTGTTTACCCGCCAATCTTTCTTTCCAGTCCACCTTGGCTAGGTCCCTTTTTTAACTCACTGAAAGGTGGTTTCGCTGGTTAGACTCCACCAGTTATCCCAACACACATTCTGGTCTCCTCTCCCCATGCCTTGGCTATTGTCATCCTGAGCCTAATACTCTCCAGAATCAGGTAATGAGGGAGAGAGAGAGAGACAATAATCTGTCTGGGGTTTCCATGTATAGGTGGGATACTTGGAATTCTCGGTTGGGTTAAGCGTGTGAGAGGTTTCCACATGTGTCACACACACAGCTGACCCCTCACAACACACACAGCCTGCAGACTGGAAGACAAACGTGTGACAGACTGAGCCACAAGCACTAGCAGGGTGCACACTCGCAGGGTGTGCAGAGCAACACTCGGGGCTTAAAGCTCCATCAATGTGTTCTGGCAATGATTGGGTTACACATGAGATTTACATCTGGCTGCTCTGCCAAAGATGGTGTTTGAGATAAAGACAGACAGCAACAGAGGGAGGGAGCAGACAAAGAGAGAGAGACGTTAACAGAGGGAGTGGGGGAGGAGGGAGGCAGAGAGAGACAGACAGACAGCAACAAGGGGAGGCAGACAGAGAGAGAGAGTGACAGTAACAGAGGGAGGGGGGCAGACAGAGAGATAGAGACAGTAACAGAGAGAGGGGGAGGAGGGAGGCAGACAGAGAGAGACAGATAGCAACAGAGGAAGGCAGACAGAGAGATAGAGATGCACAGACACGGATCAAGATTAAGATCGCTTGGCAAGGGAGAGGACCTGGGTCTGATTCCTGGGTGGGGCAAACTCGTGGGCAAGTTCATACGATAGACCCTTAAAGCCGCGTCAAAGATATGATACGGCGCTGCGTTGTAGTTATTGTTATTGGTAACAATAATAATAATAGTAATAATGGCGCCTCACCTACTGTATAGTCTGGGGGAATCACCAGCCAACACGAGGAGTGGGTCACCACCCACAGGGGGCAAACTGCAGAGCAATGTCACCACAAGATGCCCTGAACATCAGTTCACATATGCCCAGAGAGACTGAGAGCAAGGCAGGCAGGCAGACAGACAGGCAGGCAGACAGACAGGCAGACAGGCAGGCAGACAGGCAGGCAGGCAGGCAGGCAGGCAGGCAGGCAGACAGGCAGGCAGACAGACAGGCAGGCAGGCAGGCAGACAGGCAGGCAGGCAGACAGACAGTAACTATGGCCGGGGAGGTGTTGCCGTCTATCACCAGCTCAGCATCTCTCTATCTCCGTGTGTCTCTGTGGTTACTGTTTCCGCAAACGCCCCATCAAACCATCACATGTGTAACCCTATCATTGCCACAACACAGCAGCTGTCCAGCCACAAGATCCTCTCACAGCCCCCCCCCCCACACACACACTCACTCACACTGTGTCTAGGGCACTCACTTACACACTCACTCACACTGTGTCTAGGGCACTCACTTACACACTCACTCACACTGTGTCTAGGGCACTCACTTACACACTCACTCACACTGTGTCTAGGGCACTCACTTACACACTCACTCACACTGTGTCTAGGGCACTCTCTTACACAGAATGTCCAAGGCACCGCACCCACACACACTGTGTGCAGGAGATGTGTATGACTGAAGGGCAGTGTGAGGTGGTGTCCCCCAGGGGGCGGTATTGGAGTCCCTACTGTTTCTGGTCTGCGGTAAACCCTTGATGGCGCGAGGTTAGCTCAGTGGTCCCCACACCACGCGAGCGGACACCAAGTGAGTTGGAAAAGCTCCGCCCCGTATATAACGTGATCTGGAGAAGTCCCGCCCCTACACCACGTGAGGTGCAAACACAGCTCTGATGCGAAACAATGGCCGAGCGAGCTCCGCCCACAGCGCCGGACGACAGAGCGGCGGCCAAACCGGGAACTACAAGTAATCATTTAGTTTATATACAGGCAGCTCTTCCCAACTTCAGATTTGCCGACCTCGGAAAATATCTAAAAGAATAATAAGATCACACTGTGTAACGCCTTCCACATCAGGAGGACGTCCCAGGGCGCTGGACAGTCAATATTTCAGATTTTGTTGCAGTTTGAAATAATAATAATCCTTGCATTTGATATCGCGCTTTTCACATCTTTTAGATGTCTCAAAGCGCTTCACAGAATATACAGTACTGAGAAATAAATTGATTATATATTTGTGGGTGAAATACGGCAGCCAATTGCACATCGCAGTGTCCCACAAACAGTCATGGATTGAATTGACCAATTTATTACAGGGTTTTGTTGACAGATTATTATTAGGTGTGTGGCGTAAGGAAACTTTCTCAAGGTTTCTCCCTGACCTGCCTGGATTTGAAACACGGGTCTCACACTTGTAAGGAAAACGGTCTAACCATTGAGCTACAGGAGCTCCTACACTTCGATATAGGGAGTACAATTTCCAAGTTTGTAGATGATGCAAAGTTAGGAAAAGTAGTGAACAGGGAGGATAGGACATAGACAGACTGGGAAAATGGGCAGACACATGGCAGATGAAGTTTAACGTGGATAAAGGTGAAGTGATGCATTTTGGAAGGAGAGGCAGTATAGGCTACATAATGCAATCTTAAGGGGGTGTGAATGAACAGAGAGATCTGGGACACATTAAACAAATCTTTAAAGGTGGCAGGACAGGTAGATAAAGCTGTTAAATAAGCATATGGGATACCAGGATTTATCAATAGGGGCATAGAGGACAACAGTCAGGAAGTTATGAACCTTTATGTAAAACATTGGTTAGGCCTCAGCTGGAGCCTGTGTTCAGTTCTGGGCACACTTTAGGAAGCATAGGAGAGGGTGCAAGGGTCTTGAAGGAGGTAAGGGAGGGTGGGGGAGGCAAATGGACTGTGGAATGGAATTCCAGAGGCTGGGGGCAGAGATAGTGGTGGTGGTGGGGAGGGGGGAGGGGGCAGGGCAGGGGAGGCAGGGCCAGGCATGGTTAGGGAGGCAGGGCAGTAAATGGAGACCAAGTGGGAAGTTTATCATTTCATTCGTTTATTAAGAAAAATACAAAAGCTGCCAAGTTTTGCCAAGTGTAGGAAACAGAACAAGGAAACACAGCGAAGATGTTGTCCGCAATGCATTGTTTCTTAGTTATCTCTCCCTGCTCCCACCTCCCCTCTCGTCAGTCTCTACCCCACCTCCCAGTCTCTCCGTTTCCCCTCCCCCAGTGAGTGGAAATAGAAATGAACAGTTTGTGTAACATTTCAGATCAAAACAGAAAAACCCTTTTCTAAGATTTGATACTTTTTCATTTGACAACATCAAGATAATTATGTTGATGATATTTGTATCGAGCCTTGCACATCGGGAGGACGACAAAAGCACCTCATCATGTCTTCTATAATGTGGAATACTGTAACTTACTGGTTAGAGCACTCGCCGCGCAAGTGAGAGACATGGGATTATTCCCAACAGGTCAGGACGGAATTTAGCCAAGTTTCGTCCCCCAGAGGATCAAATTCCAATCCTTGTCCTCAATTTCAAGGAAATCCATGCCCCCTCCTATCTCTCCAACCTGTTGTCTGCCTACCAACCTGCCCGCCTCCTCCTTTCAGCGGGTTCCGATCTGCTCCACGTCCCCAGCCCAACCAGCCTTACCATCAGCGGCCGGGCTTTCAGCCTCTCTGCCCCAACACTGAGCCTCGCTTCCTTCCTTGCCTCCTTCAAGGCTAGTCTCAAGACCCTACTTTTAGATTGTGCCTTTTGCCACCCGCCCAACTCTCCCTCCCCTCTCCCTTGCTCGTGACCTGACCTGACAGTTCAGCGCCGTGGGATGTCCTCCCGATGTGAAGGACGCACTATATATGTAATTTTGTTGTTGTTTCCTTACTCCACATGTCTGCTAATAATCCCTCATGAAAATAAATTGGTGAATTTCCTAGCTCAACGCACCACTGTTTGTGGGGACACTGCTGTGCGCAATTGGCTGCAGCATTTCGTCCACAAATATTCAATTCCTTCACTTTACAGTATATTCTGTGACATACTTTGAGATGTCTAGAAGATGTGAAAAACGCTATATCAAATGCAACGATTATTATTATTGTATAACAGTTGTAGGGTCCCTGTATTGATCACTTTATTACACACACAACCGCTCAGCGAATGGACAGAAGCTTTGTCAGACTGTAACTGCCCAACTTTTGCCCCCTTTGCCCGCCTCTTCCACACCCCACACACAATGCTCCCTCACCCACTCCTTGCCCTGGTGTCTGAGGGGCTCAGACGAGGAAGATGATGAGATCAGACGCCATGATCTGGTTGTCCTCCTGCATCCTGGCCAGGGCTGCCCTGACCTCGGCCGGGGAGAAGGCCGTCCGGCTCTGGCTGTCGGCATTGATGGCCGTCAATAAAGCCTCCATCCCAATGGCCTGTGTGTGGGCAGCCTGGAAAGCCTCCAGCAGGGCAGCTCGGAACTGCCCCAACCTGTGGCGAAACAGAGGGTCAGGAGCCGGCAGCCCAGGTCCTGCCCAAGCCCCCAGCCCCCAACCCAAGCCCTGCACCAACCCCCAGCCCCCACCCTCAGTCAACCCTGCCCCAGGATAGTGCCCCTCCCCCACACACCTCTGCTCACTCAGCTGAGCCCTGGGGCTGCCCTGGCTGGGGTACTCACCCTCCTGTGTGTGTGAGAACTTGTGATCAGGAGCTGGGCCTCGGCACCGAGAGAGAGAGAAATGTCATCCTCTGAGCAAAACATGCCCAGCCCAGCCTCACCTACAAACCACGTGCCCCCCACCACACATATACACCCCTTCCACACACACATACCCCCACCCACACACTGCTAGCCCAGCCCCACACACACACCCCTACTGCCAGCCCAGAGCCTTCTACAACCCCCACACACACTGCCAGCCCAGTGCTGCTCACTATTGTGCACAAACACAGAGTTGCTCACCACCGTGTACACACACACACACACACACACACAGCAACAGTCACTCCACCTACCGTCAGGCATGTCAGTCTCAGTGTCACTGAAGTCATATGGAGCGGATTCTGTGGCTCTCTGTGACTCCCGCCATGGGGGAGTGTCTCTGGGCTGAGATTTCCTCCTGTGAGGAACACCACAGCTCGTCTCCCTCAGCAACAACAGCAGCAACAACAACAACAACATTACAGTTGTAAACTTCCCTTCGCATCAGGAGGGCAGTCAGGGGTCAGCCTGAGGGTGGGGGGCAGCGTTGGGTTGAGGGAGGGAGAGAAGTGGGAGGGCAGCTGAGGGCACGGTCAAAAAGGAAGTTCTTGAAGGAGTAAGTGAGGCGAACGAACTTTGGGATGGAGTTCCAGAGTGTGGGGCAGAGAGGCTGAAAGCCCATCCACTAACGGTAGGACAGGGGACATGGAGCAGACCGGAGCCCGCTAAATGGAGGGGGTGGGCAGGTTGGAGAGGTAGGAGGGACCATGGAGGGCCTTGAAAGTGAGGACAAGGATCTTGAATTCAATCCTCTGAGGGATGGGGAGCCGATGGAGTCAAGTAAGGGTGGGTGTAATGGGATCATGGAGCCTGGTGAAGAGAGGACACAACCTGCAGAGTTCTGGATGATCTGCAGATTGTGGAAAGAAGAGTTGGGGAGGCCCACAAAAAGGGAGGTAGCATAACCGAGCCTTGAGGTGACAAACAGGGTTTCAGAAGCCTGGGGGGGGGTGGGGGTGAGGCAGTGACGGAGATGGGTGATGTTACGGAGGTGGGGAAAGGCTAAGTGGGTCATGTCACGGATATGGGGGAGGGAAAGGACAGTTGAAGGTTGAACAAGGTTCCTGAGTGGCTTGGTGAGGTGGAGTGTGCAGCCGTGGATGCAGATGCTGCAGGTGCCTGAGGTGTGGAGGCGTTGCTGTGAGCCAATCAGGAGAGCCTTGGTTTTGCTGCCATTCAGCTGCAGAAAGTCGTCTCTCATTCAGGACTCGATGTCTGACAGGCAGTCTATCAGGACACCAGTAGTCCTGGAGTTGAGGGTGGAGGTAGGGAGGTGTGTCATCCGCACACATGTGGAGATTTACCCCATTTGATAAAGTGCCGCAAGAGAGGCTTATTAGGAAAGTAGAGGCTCACGGCATTAAAGGGACAGTGGCAGCAAGAATCCACAACTGGCTGCGAGACAGAAAGCAGAGAGTTGTGGTGAGCGGCTGTTTTTCAGTCTGGAGGGAAGTGTGCAGTGGTGTCCCCCAGGGATCAGTTTTATGACCACTGCTCTTTTCAATATATATTATTGATCTGGACTTGGGTGTAGGGAGCACAGTTTCCAGGTTTGCAGATGATACTAAGTTAGGGAGAATAGTAAATAGTGAGAAGGATAGTAACCATCTGCAAGAAGATATAGATAAAATGGTAAAGTGGGCAGACACATGGCAGATGAAGTTTAATGCAGAGAAGTGTGAGATGATACATTTTGGGAGAAGAAATGAAGGGAGGCAATATAGGCTAGATAGTACAATTTTAAGAGGTGTGAGGGAACAGAGAGACCTGGGGATTTGTGTTAGTTACTCTTTGAAGGTGGCAGGACAAGGTAGACAAAGCTGTTAAGAAGGCATATGGGATACTAGGCTTTATAAATAGGGGTAAAGAGTACAAAAATCAGGAAATACTGACTAACCTCTATAAAACTTTGGTTAGGCCTCAGCTGGAGTACTGTGTCCAATTCTAGTCACCACACTATAGATAGGATGTTAAGGCATTGGAAAGGGTTCAAAGAAGGTTTACTGGAATAGTACCAGGATTGAGGGACTTCAATTATGAGGAAAGGCTAGATAGGCAAGGTTTATTCTCTTTAGAACAGAGAAGGTTGAGAGGAGACCTGATAGAGGTTTATAAAATCATGAGGGGATTCGACAGGGTGAATAAGGAAAAAACTGTTTCCACTGGTGGGCGAATCTGTGACTCGTGGTCACAGATTTAAAATAGTTTCAAAATGAAGCAGAGGGGAGATGAGGAGAAATTTTTTCACTCAGCGGGTTGTTCGAATCTGGAATGCATTGCCTGAAAAGGTGGTGGAGCCCGATTCGACAACAGCTTTCAACAGAGAATTAGATCTTTATTTAGGGAGAACAGGTCTGTTAAGTTATGGGAAGAGAGCTTGGCAGTGGGATTGAGTTGCTCTTTTCAAAGAGCCGGCAAAGACTAGATGGGCCGAATGGCCTCCTTTTGTGCCGTAAAATTCTATGTCTGCAGATGATATCACCGAGGGAGGCATGTAAAGGAGGAACCCTGAGGAATGCCAGTGCGGGGGCTGAAAGAGAAACCATTGACGGTGACAAAGTGGAGTCGGTGTGAAAGGTAGGACCTGAACCAGTCAAGGACAGAACCTTGAAGGTTAAGGTGAAAGAGGAGGTGGAGGAGGATTGAGTGTTCCATAGAGTTGAATGCCGCGAGGGAGAGCAATGACTCACAGGGTAATGTGGGCAGTGAGGGGGCTGGGGGCTGGGCTGGGGAGGTGGATGGGGACAGTGATGCGGAGAGGCTTTGGGAAGAGGATGAAATGGGAGCTCAGTAAAGCTGTCAGCACGACCCAGGCTGAACACCAGCCTCACTCATTCACCTTCTCTCGTGGCCATCTTCCTGGCTTCCCTCTCCTCCTCCTCCTCCTCCGGGTCCTCTCTTCGCTTCTTCTCTCTCTCCAAAACCTGCTCTCAACAACAACAACAAAGTTACACTGATATAGCGCCTTTCACACAAAGCACAGTTGCTACACAAGCAGCCAGCACAAGTCACAGTCACTACACAAGCAGCCAGCACAAGGTAGACAATCACTACACAACAACTTCTATTGGCCGTGGAAAATATCAAAATATCTCTCTCACACATAGACAGTCACAGACACAGAGATACACATAGACAGACAGACATAAACAGACAATAAGAAAATTACATTTATAGAGCCCTTTTACATTGGGAGGAAATACACACACTCACAGACGCACACACAGACACACATTCACAGACACACATTCACAGACAGACAGAGAGAGACAGACAGACACACAGACACACAAACACACAGACCTTCTTGAAGTAGAAGTGGAGCTCCTGTGGCTTAGTGGTTAGAGCACTTGTCTTGCAAGCTGGGGAGAAGTGGACAAGCCTGACTGCGGCCTCTGTGTCTGGCTGCTCAATGGCTTCGCTCATCGCACAAGGTAGTCAGTCACTACACAAGCAGCCAGCACAAGGCACAGTCACTACACAAGCAGCTGTCATGAAACAGTGACTGCCCAGTGCCTTGGGATGTCCTCCTGACAAAGGCCCCATACAAGTGTAATTTTGGTAGTGTTGTTATTGTTCATGCTGCATACGGTGGTGTTAAGCAGTGAGGTGCAGATAGGTGCAAAAATAATACAATAAAAGCCTTTTTATCTGTGATCCGATCAACCGGATTGTTCAACCCCCTCCCAGGGCAATTCCCCATTCCAGCAATCGCGAGTATGCTCACTTTGCACAATGTGTGCACTAGTGTCCAGCGATATATAGATATATCGGTTATATCAGTATAATTTTTCATATCGATATGCCGAAATTGGAAATTTTAATATATCAGTATATTGAAAAATGTGGAATAAAAAAAATCGGTATATCGCAAATATTGGTATATCGTGTCCGGCAATATATCGATATATCGGTTGTATCGGTATAATGCAAACTGTTTTCAACTTACCTTGTCGCCGGCATTGCAAATCTCCTGGGCCTAGAGCACGGGATGCGCGTGCATATCGGAATGCGCGTGCATCTCTGAATGTGCGCACATGCACAGTATAAAAAAAACCGGTGATATCGATATATTGGTATATATCTATATGAGCCCACTGATATATCGATATCGGAAAATTTCCATATTGACGGACACTAGTGTGTGCATGCACACTTATTAAACTTATGAACTTGGAGGTTTTTACCGATGGGTAAAAGATGCTTTTTTACCGATTGTTTTACCGAGTGTGCTGGAATCTTTATTGGTAAGTAGCTATTAAATATTCTGTTACTATTTAGTGTATTATTAATATGGTATGCTTTAAAATAAGAAAATTTTTGGTGTTGGGTTTTCGGCAACTTGCCGTCTGATTATCCAGCACAGTCAATTAGTCAACCCCCCAGAGGGTGCCGGATAAAGGGTGCTTTTACTGTAATAATAAATAATAATCCTTGCATTTGATATTTCGCTTTTCACATCTTATCAATGTCTCAAAGTGCTTCACAGAATACTGTGTACTGTAAAGTGAATTGACTGTATATTTGTGGGTGAAACGCACCAGCCAATGGCACACAGCAGTGTCCCACAAACAGTCATGGATTGAAATGACTAATTTTTATTACATGTGTTTTACATAACATTACATAATGGGTTTTTTGGGGATGGATTATTATCAGGCGTGTGGAGTAAGGAAACTTGCTCAAGGGTTTGCCCTGATCTGCCTGGATTCGAATACGGGTCTGACACTTGTAAGGCGAATGCCTTACATGTGAAGGGAGGGATTGAAGGGGTCGGAGATTGATGGAGGGTGAGATTGGGAGGGAGTGGCAGTTGGGAGGGTGGAGGCAACGTTTGGTCGGGTGCTGTTACACTGACAGTCTCTGTACCTGGTGTAAACACAGCCTAACCAACCACAACCAGACTCTCCCTCCTCCCAGACAACCCCGCTGCCCCCTAGGTGGAGCACATCCAGTCTATACAGATACGGACATACTTTTGCCAACATGTCACTTGTGGCCAGTTCAGCACCAATCAGACCCCACTTACCAGTTTCACCCCTGACACGGATGGTCGCCTGTTGTATGGTAGATTTACTGACTCGGTTTCTCTGTTTGGTTTATTCCCTGAGATTTTTGCACTGATTCCACCCCCCCCCCCTTTCATACTTTCATCCCCACCTCCCTGACTTCAGTCACAAAAATAATCACCTCCATGAAACCCACAACGTGTTCATTGGACCCCATCCCCACCCCCCTCCTCCGCACCCAGCCCCACCTTTTGGCCCCGCTCATTTCTGACACCATCAACCTTTCCCTCTCCTCAGGCACCGTCCCTACCTCCCTTAAAACAGCCACCATCACCCCTATCCTGAAGAAACCCTCCCTTGATGCGTCGCAGCCATCAAGCTATCGACCCATCTCCAACCTCCCGTTTTTATCTAAGGTCCTTGAAAGAGTGGTTGCCTCCCAGCTCCGCTCTTTCCTCTCAACTCACTCACTCCTTGAACCCCTCCAATCAGGTTTCGCCCTGCTCACAGCACAGAAACTGCCCTGGTCAAGGTAACAAATGACATCCTAACCGCCTGCAACCAGGGCTCCCTCTGCCTCCTCGTCCTCCTTGATCTGTCTGCTGCATTCGACACAGTCGATCACACCATCCTCCTCCAACGTCTTTCCTCCCACTTCAACCTTCAAGGCACAGTCCTTGACTGGTTCCATTCCTACCTGACCCACCGCCTACATTTTGTTTCTTCCAACGGTTTCTCCTCAAACCCCCGCACAGTTTCTCATGGCGTCCCCCAGGGCTCTGTCCTCGGCCCCCTCCTTTTCACCATTTACATGCTCCCTCTGGGCGATGTCATCCGCAAACATGGGGTAAATTGCCACATGTATGCAGACGACACCCAGCTGTTCCTTTCTGCCTCATCCCTCAACCCCCAGACGATGTTCTGACAGCATGTCTGTCTGTCCGACATTAAGTCATGGACGAGGGACAACTTCCTCCAATTGAACGTGAGCAAGACCGAGGCCCTCCTGATTGGCTCAAGCCAGCGCCTCCGCACATCGGGCGCTGCCAGACTCAACATCCAAGGCTGTACTCTCCACCTCACAAAGCCAGTCAGGAAACTCGGCATCACGTTCGACCATAAACTCTCCTTCCTCCCCCACATCCGTGCCTTGACCAGCACTGCTTATTTCCACCTACGCAAGATTGCCAGGCTCCGCAACTACCTCACCCCCCACGCTGCCGAGACACTCGTGCACGCGTACATCACCTCACGGCTGGACTACGGAAACGCTCTCCTCATCGGCCTCCCCAGCTCCTCCATTCACAGGCTGCAGGTCATCCAAAACTCTGCAGCCCGTGTACTATCCCGAACCTGCCTCCGCGACGACATAACTCACACCCTCGCCGTCTCCACTGGCTCCCCATCCTCCAGAGGATCGAGTTCAAGATCCTCGTCCTCACCTTCAAGGCCTTACATGGCCTTGCCCCGCCCTATTTAACCAATTGCCCCATCCTACTTAACCAATCTACTCTCCCCCTACTCGCCCACCCGGACCCTCCGTTCAACAGGACTTGGCCTGCTCCAAGCCCCCCGCCCGAACCGCCCCACCATCGGAGGCCGGGCCTTCAGTTTCTCCGCTCCCACCTTATGGAATACCATCCCTCAATCCCTCCGTTTCGTCTCTTCCCTTTCCTCTTTCAAGGCCAGTTTGAAGACTTTCCTCTTCAACCGTGCCTTTTGTTCCACCCCAAACTCTTTTACCTCCCCTTCGTGTTTCACCCCTTCCCAAACACTCCCCTCCCAGCTCGGGTCACACGCCTCCTGTTCAGCGCCTTGGGACGTCCTCCCGACGTGAAAGGCGCTCTATAAATGTAAATTGTTGTTGTTGTTGTTGTTACTCTCCCCCTATAAGCCCACCCGGACCCTCAGTTCAGCAGGAATTGGCCTGCTCCAGGCCCCCCGCCCGAACCGCCCCACATCGGAGGCCAGGCCTTCAGTTTCTCCGCTCCCACCCTGTGGAATTCCATCTCCCAATCCCTCCGCCTTGTTTCCTCCCTTTCCTCTTTCAAGGCCGGTTTGAAGAGTTTCCTCTTCGACCGTGCCTTTTGCTCCCCCCCGAATTTTTCGACCGCCCCTACGTGTTTCACCCCTTCCCGAACAGTCCCCTCCCAGCTCGGGTCACATGCCTCCTGTGCAGCGCCTTGGGACGTCCTCCCGACGTGAAAGGCGCTTTATAAGTTTAAGTTGTTGTTGTTGAGTATCAGTGACATGTTCCCACCAGCAGAGAGCAGCGACACTCCACACTCACACCTGATAATAATCATTTTACAGTCAGTTCAGAGTTTTTCTCATTGGAAGGACATCTCAAAACACTTCTGCTGCTGTGACTGTTTGTGGATGACCAAATAGCTCCACATTCAGAAGACGGCCTTTCAGCTTGTGTCTACACAGCCTCAGGTCAGGAAGAAGTCCCAAGGCACAGGACAGTCAAGGAGATGGGGAGGCAAAGGAGTGGGAGAGTGGGTGAGGGAATGGGGGGTGAGGTGAGGGAGTGCGGGGGTGAGGTGAGGGAGATGGGGGCAAGGGAGTGGGGGGACGAAAGTGTGGGAGGTAGGCAAGGGAATGGGGGAGAGGCGAAGGAGTGGTTGGGGCAAAGATGTGAGGGGAAGTGAGGGAATGGGGGGAGGCGAGGGAGTGGGGGGGATGGGAGACAGTGGGGGAGAGGTGAGGGAGTGGGGGAGAATAATAATAATAATCCTTGCATTTGATATAGCGCTTTCCACATCTTCTCAACATCCCAAAGCGCTTCACAGAATATACTGTAAAGTGAATTGACTGTATATATTTGTGGGCGAATCGCGGCAGCCAATTGCGCACAGCAGTGTCCCACACACAGTTGTGGATTGAAATGACCAATTTTATTATTGTGGTTTTTTTTGGGAGGGTTTATTATTAGGCGTGTGGAGTAAGGAAACCTGCCCAAGGTTTCGCCCTGACCTGCCTGGATTCGAACACAGGTCTCCCCAGCTTGGTCTCCCAAGCTTTCAAGACAAGTGCTCTAACCACTGAGCCACAGGAGCTCCACAAGAGAAGCGAGGGAATGGGGGGGTCAAGGGAGAAGGGGAGGTGAGGGAGATGGGGGAAGAGGTGAGGGAGTGGGGGTTTGTGAGGGAGATAGGGGGGAGGCAAGGGAGTGGGGGGAAGTGAGGGTGGGGGTGACGAAGTTGGGGAGGGAGGTGTGGGAGTGGTGGGGCAAGGCTGTGGGGGGAGGCGAGGGAGTGGGGGGAGGCGAGGGAATGGGGGGACATAGAGTGGGGGGGGAAAGGGGTGGGGGGGTGAGGGAGTGGAGGTACAATGCGGGGGGATGTGGGGAGGTGGGCCTGGGTGGGCGGAGGGAGAAGGGGGGATGTTGGGGGGATGTGTGTAGGTGGTGGTCAGGACTCACTGAATTTTTGGATTGTAACAAAAACAGCTTTTAATCTAAATCTTTATTGATTTCCGTCTAGACAAACAGTTGACATTAATGTCAGGAAAATACAGTACAGTCACATTGAGAGTATCTGCACCCCACTCCCCCCACCCAATCTCACCTCAACACCTCCCACCCGCTCAAACTCTTTCAAACCAACCCCTCTCACCCCTTCTCACTCCACCCCCTCTCACTCCACCCCCCTCTCACTCCACCCCCCCTCTCACTCCACACACCCCCCTCTCACTGATCCCCTCTCACCCCAGCCTGTTACTCCCCCCATCTCTCCTCCCCCCATCTCTCCTCCTCCCATCTCTCCTCCCCCCATACCTCACTCACAAACTCCTCCAATCCCCCAACCACGAGCCCAGCACCGGGGGAATCTTGCCCGACATGGGTGCAAAACACCAGGATAAATTTGTGCAAAAAAAACACAGAATATTCCACTTGTACATAACATGGTGTGTGGGACTGTTGGGCACGAACAACTAATAATAATAATAATCCTTGCATTGGACACAGCCCCTCATCACCACTGTCAGGCGTCTCAAAGTGCTTCACAGAAAAGACTGTAAAGTGAATTGACTGTATATTTGTGGGTGAAACGCGGCAGCCAATTGCGCACAGCAGCGTCCCCACAAACAGTCGTGGATTGAGTGACAACATCATTTTGAAGGGTTTATTATCCCCAGAAAAGTGGGGTAATAAGACATTTACACTCAGCCCCACCCCCCCATAAACTGCGCCGCCCCCACACTCCTTCCTTACGCCCCCTCCAACCTGATTTTCTTGCTGGTTGACGTTGTGCCATTTATTGATTAGGTGTTTGATGGGATCTGTTTAAAAGACCTTGTTCAGCGAGAAGTGGCTTTTAATCTAGTGAATGCAAGAGATTAGCTCAGTGATGGCGACGGAGGGGGGGGGAGAGAGTCTGTGCCCTTTATACAGTAAAATACAGCAACGCACATCACATACACAGCCCCCACCCCCCACACTCACATGCTGCCCCCCCACCCCCCCACCCCACTCACTGAGCCCTCCGCCTCTGATTTCCCTGCTGGTTGGTTGATGATGTTTTGCAATTTATTGATTAGGTGTTTGATGGGATCTGTTAAAAATATCCCTTGTTCAGCTAGAAGCAGTTTATAATCTAGCGAAACCAAGAAATTAGCTCAGATTCTACACAGCAGAGCTCCCCACATCCCCACCTCCCCCACCACTCCTCCCCCACCAAACACCATCTACCCCAATCCCCACCGCCCCCACTGTTCCCTGGCACCCCACAACACCCCCAACCCCCACCAACCCCACCTCCCCACCTCAACAACCCTCTACACAACCCCTCCCCAACACCCCCCATATCAAACACCCCTACCCCAACCCCCACTGATCCCTGACACCCTCAACCATCCCCTACCCAAACCCCCCTCTGCTCCCCCCATCGCCCCCACTACCCTCTCTCTCCCTGTTATTTGAGGTAGTCGGGGTCCTCTGCTCTGAGGTGGAGTTGGTCGATGGCAGGGAGGAGGGAGGCCAGCTGGGAGGCCAGCCTGCGGGCTGGGGGCTCCTCACACACCAGGCTGGCCCCAGGTGGGGGCTGTGTAACCTGGGCCCCCAACTCCACCAGGAAGGGCAGCAGGGGGCTGAGGCTGTACAGGTGCTGGCTCTGGGCTTGTAGAGCTTTGGCCTGACCACCCAGGCTGCTCAGGTACTGAGTACAAACTCTCAGCCTGCTCTGTACCTGGGCCAGGCCAGCCCTGGTTTCCTTGACTCTCTGCTCCTCCTCACGAGCTTCCTCCAAGTTAACCCGGGTCTCTTCCAGCTGGGTGGACACCTGGGGCACCTTCAGGCCAAGCTGTGACAGTTTCTCCTCCGCCAGTGAGATGCTGCTCTTCAGCTGGGAATGGTCATCGGTCACCACATTCACCTCCGCCTTCCTGAACTGACGTTCCTTCTCAAAGGCCATTGCCATCGGGATCCCTGCACACAGACCAGAAATCAGCCCCCACACCCCACAGCCTCCAAATCAGTCTCCAGCACACACCCACATCAGACACACAGGGTGTCTGACACACACACACACACACACACACCTATCACCGTGATCAGCCGGGTGTCTGATACACACACAAGCCCATCACTGTGATCAAAATATCCAAACCACACCCAGTTCCTATCTGCTATGTGCACAGTGACATCTTGGTATCTGAAAGATAATTTTTCTCTCTCTGAAAGGACACATCCTGTTTACCTAATTCTAGAGAATACCAGGTGCAGATTGGCGAGAGGCAGGGCCTGGAGTGTGAGTTGGGGTAGCTGCTGGAGTCTAACCAGCTAAACCAACACAGATTGCCATTGATATCACTGTCTGGCCAAGCTTTCTCACTGCTTGTCCAGGTAGAACCATCCTGGTTAGGGCTTTGGCTGCAGGGTTAACAGGAGCTGGAGTGGGAAGATTCCCTGCCCCCAGTGACTGGTCTGCCCTTCCAGGTCCTGCTGATAAGCCAGGCTGGGCTGGGCTGTGCTGTCATCAGCAGTGAGAGAGAGCCCTGGATATACTGTGGACCCTCCTTGTTCAGGAACTGGACGAGAGACCCTCACAGAGGATGGACTTGTTTCTAAAGTTTTGTTGCCAGGCAGGTTAACTTAGGGCCAGTTGGGCTGTGAGCGACTCGCTCCCCCGGGTACTGTGATGGTTGCTTAGTCGGGACTTACCCACGCAGGGCAGGAGGAAGCTGAGGCCAATGCCAACGTCTCTGCCCGTTCTCTTCTCCCCCTTCTTGGCTTGAGCTGCTCTCAGACTCTCCTGTGCCTGGCGGAGGGAGGTCCTCTCAGTGTCCAGCTGGCCAGCGAGGAGGTCATGTTGGCTAGTGAGTGTCTGCAGCTCTCCCTGCAGACTGGCCAGACTGCCCTCTAGCCCTCGCCTCTTGCTGCTCAGCTTGGTGTACTTCACCGTCAGGACCTCGCACTCTGTATCCAGCCCCTCCATGAGCTCCCTTGCCATGCTCGCAGCCAACATAGCCTCCTTGTGGGCAGTGTCTGCCTGGCGGGTCAGTGTCTGTGCCTCTCCCTGGTCTGGCTCCCGCTCCCCCAGCCTGGCCGCCAGTGAGGTGAAGTCCAGGACCGCACTCACAGCCTTCACATAATGTGGCAGAGTGACCTCCGTAAAACTCCTCTCACGCTCCTCACTGCTCTTCTCACTCATACTCACTGCCAGGAGAGGAGAAAAACACACACAAATAACCATAAATATACGCATTTGATACAGTGCTTTATCATTGAGACAACAATAAAATAACGATGACACAGCACCTTTCACATCAGGAGGAAGTCCCAAGTTGTATTAGACAGTCAGCGATTTGTACCTGAGCTGGGGGTTGGGATTAGGGAGGGTGGAGGGTAGGAGGGTGACCAAAGGCAGTCAATATACAGTCAATTTTCCTATTCTTCTTTGTCCTGCCCAGACCCCCCCCCCCCCCCCCCCACTGCTCTTGTTCGTAGCTAACTGTACAGCGCCTTGGGACGTCCTCTCGACATGAAAGGCGCTATATAAATGTAAGTATTGGTTGGTTGCTTGGTTGCTTGATTGATTGATTGATTGCGCGGTCAAAGAGGAGGATCTTGAGACAGACCTTGAGGGAGACAAGGGAGGGAGTGAGACGAAGGGACTGTAGGTTAGAGTTTTAGAGGGTGGGGGCAGAGAGGCTGAAAGGCCGACCACCAACGGTAGGCCTGGATGGGGATGTGGAGTAAGCCTGTGATTCTATGATTCTAGCTGGAGAAATAGGAGTGAAGAGCAAGGAAACTTGCCTCAGGTTTCGCTCTGCCCAGGAATTGAACCTGGGTCCTCTCGCTAGCGAGGCAAGTTCTCTAACCACTTAACTACACAACAATAAAATGTCAAATACAGTAATAAAAAATAAAACAAACACTTGTTAAAATTATTTGATGATGTCATGAGGAACCGTACCAGGATGAATCTCAGTGACTTAGTGTGTTTTGTGAGCAAATGTGGCAGCCGATACTGTATTCACATTCCAGGGCACTGCTGGTATGTGAATAGAGATGAGTGAGATCTGCCTCTCACGAGATCCCATGATCTTTCAGAGTTCAATTGAATCATTGGGTTGATTCAATTTACCATCTACAACAACAACATTTATATCATGCTCTTCATGAGTGGTAGGGCCTGGAGAGCTTGACACTGGTGGATTCTAACCCCAAGCAGTGGGAGAGGGAAGTTGGGGGTGGGGTGACTGTAAACACTAACAGAAAGGAAGGTTGTTAGGCACAATTTAAAAATGGGGAGAGTGTAGGCAAAGGGATTGACAACATGATACACCCGAACAGAGAGGCACTGACGTTTCCCTCAACACCTTCATTCTTAACAACCTGATAAGCAGGTTATTACAACCCCATTCCTCTGCCATTTTTAAAATACCAACACATTAACACAAGGACATCAAACATAAAATACCTAAATTTGCGGATGATACTAAACTAGGAGGGAGAGTAAGCACCGAGGATGACACAAAAAATTGCAACAGGATGAGTGGGCAGGAAGGCAGCAGATGAAATATAATGTGGGGAAGTGTGAAGTTATTCACCTAGGTAGTAAAAACAGAAAAGCAGATTATTTTCTAGGAGAGAGACGAGATAGTGTTACTGTTCAGAGGGACTTGGGTGTCCTTGTACATCAGTCACAAAAAGTTAGTTTGCAGGTATAGCAAGCAACTGGGAAGGCTAATGGCATGTTGGCTTTCATTACAAAAGGGTTAGAATATCAGAGTAGGGATCTTTCTGTAACTGTATAGGGCCCTGGTGAGACCGCACCTAGAGTATTGTGTGCGGTTTTGGTCTCCTTATTTAAGAAAAGATGTGCTTGCCTTAGGGGGAGATTCACTCGGTTGGTTCCTGGCATGAGGGGGTTAAACTATGAGGTTAAGTAATCTAGAATATAGAAGAATTAGAGGTGATTTTATAGAAACCTATTAAGATTTATAAGGGGCATGACAGAGTAGACAGTGGGAGACTGTTTCCCCTGGTTGGAGAAACTATAACTAGGGGTCATAGTCTTAAGATTAGGGATCAGCCTTTTCGCACTGAGTTGAGGAAAATCTTCTTCACTCAGAGGGTAGAGAATTCCATAAATTCGGTGTAGATGCTCAGTCCTTAAACATATTCAAACTGAAATTGACAGATTTCTTATGGATAAAGGGATTAAAGGAGATGAGGATAAAGCGGGCAGGTGGAGTTAGATTAGAAGATCAGCCATGATCTTATTGAAGAGCAGGACAGGCTCGAGGGGCTAAATGGCCTACTCCTGCTCCTTAATCTTATGTTCTAAATGTCCCCATTGTTGAGCTTGGGCTGTGGCGTCACTTGGTATTTGTCATATGTGTAACAGTCTCCAAACCAGACAAACAACCACCACCATACATGTGGGAATTCCTGGCTTAGCATCGGAATGCACACTTTCCTTGGTCCTGATGACTGTGTGTCAGTCTGGCTCAGTGGTCGCACTCTCGTCTCTGAGTTAAAGGGTGTGAGTTCAAGCCCCACTTCAGGACTTGGAATCACAGTTTAAGCTGAGGCTCCAGTCCTGCACTGGGGGGTGGTTCAATGAGGGAGGTGCTGTCCTTCGGATGAGATGTTGAACCCAGGTCCTGTCTGCCTGTTTAGGTGGATATTAAAGATCCCGTGGTGCTTTTGGAAACAGATGGGAGTTTCTCTGTCTCTCTCTCTCCCAGTGGCCTAATCAACAACAACAACAACTTGGATTTATACAGTGCGCTCCATGCCGGACGGCATCTCAGAGCACTTAAAGCTCCCAAATAAAATGTGTTTCTCAACCCATGACTGTTTGTTGGACGCTGCTGTGCACCATTGGCTGCCGCGTTTCACCCACAAATATAGAGTCAATTCACTTTGCAGAACATTCTTTGAAGCGTTTTCAGACGTCTCAACAACATGATAAGGAGAGATATCAAATGCAAGGATTATTATTATTAGCAGCAAGTCGTTTAGTGTGTGTTACAGTCTCTGGTAAACAATGATGGTTGGATTGGGTGAGCGCGGGTCACACAAGGAACCGCTCCAAGCTCACTTTAAACTGGGTTTATTTGATTCCAAAACAAGACGCACAAATTCAAGCAGTTAAGGAGCCACAGTGTGATGAGAATGTGGAACGCCCTGCCGGAAGCTGTAGTTCAAACAAAATGATTATGTGGAGTTACTCTGTGGTTAGAGCACTCGCCTCACAAGACGTCTCACTGTATCAAATGCAAGGATTATTGTTAAATCATCAACACATCAGAACAAACTCGATGCTGACAAAGGAGAAGGGTGTAAAGTTATGTAATCCACAAAATGCAATGTGGATTCACTAAATTCTTTAATGCAAATTTTCTATCAAATCAACCTCTTTCTCACTCTCTTTCAAAGCTGCAAGTCACTCTTCCCAGAATCCTTTTATACTTGCACCATCCTTAATTGCCATCCTTAATTATGTCGTTAAAGCAAATATGCAACATCTTCCTTTTTTTAGTTTCTCATTTCCTTTTTTTTTCCATTTTTGTTCTCATTCTTTGTGGTCTTTTTATTCCTCTTCGTCATCTGTTTCTTCCCACAGTTTCTGCTTTTACATTTTCTCCAGTTGTTTCTTTATTGTTCTTTGATTGATCTCTCCCGATGTTGCTCTATGTATCTAATATATATCTTTCCTTTATCATCTTTTACCAATGAGATCTGGGATTCTCATCTTTCCCCCATTTTTTCCTTTAATCCAACTTTCTGTTTTTAGAAGTCTGAAGCCTTTTTTTCTTATGTGGGCCTTGCCCTTGTTTCTGCCAATTTCTTTGTGTCTGTAGCAATGATCTAAATGTTTTCTTTCATTAATCCTTTTCTTCTGAACACCGGTTTATATTGTGTTGCCATTTCTTCTGTCTCCCTCAGTTCACTTTCCTCTAATTTCACATTTTCAATTTGTTTTAACATTCCCATTTTTATTATATCTTCCAATCCTAATAAAGTGTCAGCCTTTATTTTTACAATGTAGAAATTTATTCTATATTAACTCCCTTGGTACATCATTTCTATCTCTACTATTTAAATTTTTTCTTTGTTATACACCATTAGTTTACCTTTCCTTTTCTCAATTTTTTCCTTATTTGTTTCTCCCAATTTTATATATTCTTCCCATGTCATTACGCTGATCTGTGCTCCTGTATCTAATTTGTAATGATTACGTTCCTTACTAGGGTCCGTTGATATCGAAATTTTCCGATATCGATATATCGGTTTGCCCATATCGATATATACCGATATATCAATATCGCGGTTTTTTTTGACCTGCGCATGCGTGTGCATTTGGAGGTGCGCGTGCATTCAGAGGTCCGTGCGCATTCGGAGGTGCGCGCGAATTCCGGTGTGCGCATGTATTCGGATATCGACAAGGTAAGTTGAAAAAGTCCGCATCACACTGATATATACCGATATATGGATATATCACTGGACACGATATACCGATATTTGTGATATATCCATTTTTTTTCATATCGAATTTTTTGATATATCGATATATTTTAAATTCCGATATCGATATGAAAATTATAACGATGTAACCGATATATCGATATATAGCCGAACCCTATTGCTTACTCTCTTTTTTTTTTTTTTTACACACACCCTAAAGATATCATCCACTTATTTTTCTTGTTTTTTTTGTGTGTACGCTCTTTGTGACTGCTTTGAGCAGGTACTCATCTTCTTGCTAACTTTCTCTGGATTCTGTATCTGAGCTAATGGTCCTTTCATACTCTTCTGATTTAATTTGCTCAATTCTGGTTCTCCTCTGGTTATTTGACCCCTTGTATGCTCTTCATTCTGTTTGACTTTTCTCCTGTGCTTTATATCTGTTATATCTCCCTACATATTCTTGCAATTCCTGCATAATCTTGCATAATGCCCATATCTATCGCATTGATAGCATCATTTTGAACTTTTCCCTGAAGTCCTCTCTTCCCAAAACAGCACCCGTTGCGTTCGCTCATCCGGTTCTGGTACCTTCCTTTTCCCCGAATCCTCTGCTCCAACGTCGGCGGCCTTGCCTTGAGCCACTACACCAAGAAGCTCTGGAACTCCCTTCCTCGCTCCCTTCACTTCACCACCTCTATTCCTAGTTTCAGGTCTCGGCTACAGACGTTTCTTTTCGACCGCTCCTTCGGTCACCTTTCTCCCCCTGCCCGTGGGTCGACCCCGGGATCTGTTATTGTGAAGTACTCTGAGACGCCGCCCAGCATGGAGGGCACTATATAAATCAAGATTGTTGTTGTTATTTTCCTTCTGTAGGGCATTTCCTCATATGATGTGGAGTCCTGTAGCTCAGTGATTAGAGCACTCGCCTTACAAGCATGAGACCTGTGTTTCAAATCCAGTCAGGTCAGGGCGAAACCTTGGGCAAGTTTCCTTACTCCACACACTTAATAATAATTCCTCCAAATAAACCCACAATAATAAATTGGTCATTTTCAATCCATGGCTGTTTGTGGGTCACCTCTATGCGCAATTGGCTGCTGCATTTTGCCCACAAATATACAGTCAATTCACTTTAAAGTATATTCTGTGAAGCACTTTGAGATGTCGATAAGATGTGAAAAGCACTATATCAAATGCAAGGATTATTATGATGTTCTAATCCACACTTATCACATTTGTCCATTCTGTGTGGCCTCCTTCTTGGCCTGTATATTCTCTGCATTCCATACTCTTCATCTGTATCATCCCAACTTTGCCTGTTGGGTAGTTCATCTATTCCCATTTCTGTTTCTCTTTCCGTCTCTCTAATATTTATTTTTGTCACTTCTTCAATCCTTATTATCACCATTACCGATTCTAACGTCAGGTCCCCTTTTTCAAGAGTTTTCCTCTTAATTTCATATCATTTATGCCAACTACTATGTAGTCACAAATCATTTTATCTCTTAATGTTCCGTTGTTGCAATTTTTACTGAGGGTTCTCAGCAGGGCTGTAGTCGAGTCCTCCTCATCCTCATCCGAGTCCCTGGTGTCCGAGTCCCTGCCACTTTTTAATGTCCGAGTCCTCAATGTCCGAGACCGAGTCCTCCATGTAAAAATTCACGTCCATCACCAACTTATACATACTAGAATTTCAGTCCTATACCTTGTTTTTATGTTTATTGCTTGCAACGCTTTGTTTACAAGGGTTGGGTTCTTACTTCATGGCTTTATACAATAAATTGACTCATTATCCCGAAGTTCAAGTGCTTAATGGTTTGGTTCAAGAACAAATTAAAATTCTATTTTTAGTCCCTGAAGTACAAGGAATAATGACTTCTCAAGTAGTCAGTCACTTGTCTGATAAAGCCATTGCACTGATATTCACTGAAATGAAGATTCACAAAATGCTATGACAGTGATATGCGTTCATTAATTTGAGGAAGGTAATGCGGTCGGGCATGAAAAACAAGTGTCTAGAAAGTTGATGTTAATCCTCTCCAAACATGCATTTAAGCTGTAGTTCCGCAGTAACCTGTGCCTTATTAAATTTGTCTTTCGAAGTGCTTCAAATTGATAAGTTTGCCTAATTAAAAAATTCTAGCTCAAATGTCTGACTGCAATTTAGAGAATTTAGAAAACTGCAAATTGCTGTTTAAAGCTGACTTGGAACTAGTAACTTGGCTGGCTTGTGGTATATGCTTTTATTCAAACTGGTGGCTTAGAATTCAGTGAATTCCTCTTATGAGTCCCCCTACATTTGTGTGTTTTCTAATTCCGTTCTCCTTTCCTTTCTGTCCGTCACTCCGCTCCCTGTCTTATCTCTCCCACTGACTCTCATCTGTCTCCCTTCCTCTGTCTGAAGCAGATTTATAAAGTCAACCCAGAAGTTATCCGACTGTGGGCAAACTTTAAGAAGCAATAATCGAGTCTAAACTTTAATTTGGAGAGGCAACAATTCACATGGCACAGGCATGATAATAATAATAAGAAGAATCCTTGCATTTGATACGCTTTTCACGTCTTCTAGATGTCTCGCAATGGTGTGAATGGCCTCCTTCTGTGTTGTACAATTCTATGATCTCCAAATCCATCTAGATTTATAAATCTAAACATTGTTTGGCAAATGTATTTGAGAAGGTCTGCCTGGCACGATTTTCCTGGAAATGCAAATGTATAAACCCCAATTGAAGACAGAAGGATTGGGTTGGCTTTTGTGCGTTTGTATGCGTGTATGTATATGTCTCTCCCTGTCCCTCTCTTCCCCAACTCCCATTTGTGTCGAGGAGAGAGATTTAATTTTTTTTTCCAAATAAAAAGTCTAGCTGCAGATTGCTTGCCTAGGCTTGTACCTGTATATATATTGGTGTGTGACCGAGCGCTCGTGAATGCTGCTGATCCGAGTAAGAGTCAGTGCATTGCGCACAAAGAAGAAAATTGCAGGGCTGTAGGTCCCGAGTCCTGGACTTGGACTCGAGACCGGTCTCGAGTCCTCATTTCAAAGATAGTAGAACGCTTCGCTGCGCTCGCGCTCTACTTTTTACGCGTATCTCTACGGGGCTAGATTTTTGTCCCCGTATATATTTCTGCTACATAGATCTAAGATCTACCCCTAGTAAGGCCAATTTCAGCAAGTAGCGGTATATTATATGTGAAACTTCCACCTGTGTTGGAGGAGAGCGACCAACCAGATGGATGAACTCCTCCAACCAGATGGATTTTTCTGTAGACTGAGGCCTACCCAACATAGTTCAGAAAATAGTCTTTATTAGATTAAATCTTCAAGACTATTAACATGATAAAATTTAGCGTGATTCATGAGTAACGCGTTACGACAAAAGTCCACACACACACTTAACTTATTGTATAGTCTAATGGTAAATGAGTACGAAACTTACTTTTCTTTATGACATAGTTGCAGATGGCGTGTGAAATTCAATGTGGTGCCACACGTTTCAGTTACAACACATTTGCTAAACTTACATTTTGCATGATGTTTGTTCCCCCCTGTTGTTGTGAATTCCTTATGATCCGTGTACCCAATCACTCGGGACACGACAGACATGGTGATGCTCGTACGTGCCGGGCAGGTATGAATCAGGGAGGTTTCAGTGCATAGCACGTGATATAAGCGTAGTACGGTAGTATGGTAGCCCTTGTACAGTTAGTACACAAGACAATGTACAAAAAAATACTCACAGAGTCTCAGAAATCAGTGTCACACAATGGAACTGAAACATGTGGCAATCCAGGGCATTGGATTGAAATGCGTCACTTTTTAAAGGGCTTTTTTCATTGGTAGAAAATTGACATGTGATAGATAGGAAGTAGTATCCCACGTGGGTTACCGCGTCACAGTTCATTCACATGCAACTTTCACTACAAGATTTCCGGTAAGTCGGCCAGTGTAGTATTTGCGCAAACTACAGAAAATCCCGCAGCTCGGCTCATACCTGCCGGACTCGCGGCGGTCTCGAAGCCCGAGTCCTCGAGTCCCTGGTGTCGAGTCTGAGTCCAAGTCCTGCACAGCCGAGTCCAAGTCCGAGTCCTTGAAATGAGGATTCGAGACTGGTCTCGAATCCGAGTCCAGGACTCGAGTCATACAGCCCTGGTTCTTAGTAACGCACAGTATTGATTGATTCTGTGGCTTTCTTGTTCCAAACTTCAATCTCTCAATTATCACATTATCTTTTCCACAAAATCCTTCCCTCATAATGTTTATCCCCTCATTCAATGGCAAGCCCACGTCTCTTTCTAGGGTTGCAAAATACTCACTTGTTTCCTCACCTGCTGCATTCAAAACTATTGCAGACTGATCTTCCTGTGGCAGTTTTGTTATGTTTGCTGCTGGTCCAAAAATGTTAAAGTCTCTTTCAAACTGTTCCCAATTGTGCCTTAGTCTTCCAAATAGTTTCAGTGCTCTTGGTATCTGTACATACCTTGGGACAGCATTTAATTCTGCTTCTCTCTGCATTTTGCTTTTCAAATGATGTATGATGTAGCAACCATTACACAGATCTGGTTGCAAGCTGGGCAGCACTAGGAGCTAAATGTTCCAGGCTGTAAGATCTTCAGTAAACAATAGGTCATTGGGTAAGGAGGAGGAGTAGCAATATCGATAAAAAGCCATTACTTCAGCAGTGAAAAGGAAAGATTTCAGTTAGGGCCATCAGGTAGTGGAAACACTGTGGGTAGAATTAAGGAACAGCCAAGGAGGTAGGCCTCTGTTGGGAATAGCCTATAGACCTCCAGAGAGTTGTGATGTAGTGGAGAAATGTAGCAAAAGCTACGTGGTTATAATGGAGATTTTAATTTTCACATGGACTGGGAGAAGCAGCATACCTCAGGTAGTAAAGGCAACACATTTCTAGAATATTTTCAGAACAGTTATTTTTGGAACAATATGTCTTAGAACCAACAATGGAACAAGCCAGACTGGATTTGGTGATGATTAATCAGCCAGAACTAGTTAACAATCTGACAGATAATGATCATAATATGATTGAATTTGACATTAGGTTTGAGAGAAGGGAGGTACCAAAGTAAGGCTTTAAATTTAACTAAGGCAAACTTTTATGGGATGAGAAGTATATTGACCACAGTAAATGGGCTGAATTGTTAGTGGGTAAACCTAAAGATAAACAATGGGAAGTATTCAAAAAGTATTTAATACAATACAGAACAAGTACATACCCCTAAAATACAAAAGCTCAAATCGAGTAGTTAAGCAACCATGGGGGACAAAAGAAGTTAGAGACTGTATCAAACTAAATGAAAAAGCTTATTCAAATACAAGAGAAAGTGGGAATACAGAGGCCGGGGAGAACTACAAAAGGCAGCAGAGGGACACACAGAAAGTAATAAAAGAAGCAAAAATGGAGCATGAAAAAGAATCACAAGGGTTACTAAAACCAATCCTAAAAGCTTTTTATCAATATATTAAAATAAAGAGAATTGGCAGGGGGGTTTGGGTCCATTAAAGATAGATGTAGGTGAGATTATAATGGAAGTTAAGGAAATGGCTGATTGTTAAATAAATACATTGCTACCGTTTTTACAGTAGAGGAGGAGGATAAAATATCATGAGTACAGTCAAAGAGAAATGCTTAATAAAATTTAAATGAATAAAAAATGATAATGGAATGAAAATGAAAATAATGAGACTCAAAATAGACAAATCTCCAGGACCTGATAGTTTCCACCTCAGGGTGTTAAAGGAAACAGGAGACCTAATTGCAGATGCATACATCATAATTTTCCAAAGCTCACTAGATTTGGGAATTGTGCCCTCAGCCTGGAAAATTGCAAATGTCACTGCTTTATTTAAGACAGGAGGGAGGGAGAAACCAGGAAACTACACGCCTGTCAGCTTAACCTGAGTTATAATGAAAATACTGGAATCCATCTTCAGGGACAAAGTGACTGAACGCTTGGACAGGTATGAGCTAGTCAAAGAGAGTCAGCAACAGCAACAACAATAACAGGGTGGGGGGGGCGAGATGAAGGGGATGAGGGCAGTGTTCCAAACATTCGGGGCCTAGTGATTGAAGGCACAGCCTCCGATGGTGGAACGGAGGATTCAGGGACAAGGAGGAGGCCAGACCCAGTAGAGCGGAAGCAGCCGGTACTGCTATGAGGCGAGTGGAGGTTAGAGAGTTGGGGGGGGGGGGGGCGGGGTGGTGCAGAGGAGTGGAGGGATTTAAATAATAGAGGATCTTGGTTGATCCGCTCTGTGACAGGGCAGGGGAGTTTGGCAAGGACTGGGGTAATCGGGGAGCGAAGTAAGTTTGGTGCAGTTGTGTATGTGAGTCTGAGACGCCATCTGGCATGGAGGGTGCTATATAAATCGAAGTTGTTGTTGTTGAGTGGCAAAGTTTTGTATGAGCTGAATTTTGTGGATAGTGGCGAGAAGGGTGTTGGAGTAGTCCAGCCGAGAGGTGACAAAGGTATGGACCAGGGTTTCAGCAGCTGTTGGGGTGAGGTATTGGCAGAGAAGGGCAGTGTGGCAGAGATAGAAGAAAACCCAGGGTGCTGTATGGGACCAGATTTGGGGGGGGAAAGGATAACTGGGGATCGAATCTAACGCCTAAATTGTGCATGGGTTCGGAAAGTTTTAAGGACAGGCAGGTTGAGGATTGGAACTGTAGGACAGAAGACTTTAGCACGAGTCAAAGAGTATGGCTCCCATCTTGTTGATATTTAACTGCAGGCAATTTGCGCTCATCCAGCTCTTGATGTCCGGGAAGCTGACAGAACATCAGGGTACTGGGGATCACAACTGGAGGTAGAAAAGTAGAGTTGGGTGCAATCTGCACAGATATGGAAGTTAGCCCTGCATTTACTGATGACATCACCGAGAGGGAGCATGTAGATGAGGAAGACAAGAGGGACAAGGATGGATCCTTTGGATTCTCCGCAGGTAACCGGGCGGAAATGAGAAGAAAACCATTAACAGAGATGTAGAGCTGGCGGTTTGTGAGGTAGGACTCAAACCAAGTGAATGCAGGCCCACTGAGGTGGAGGAGGATGGCATGGTCAACTGTGTCGAAGGCAGTGGAGACGTTCAGGAGGATGAGGAGATAGAGGGAGCCCTGGTCACAGATGGAGAGGACATTGTTTGTGACCTTGACGAGCGCTGGACATGAGAGGTTTGAGTGGCATGTGGAGGGAGAAGTGTGCGTGAAGTCTACAACAATACATTCCAGAGCTCTTGCAAGGAAGGGCAGGTTTGAGATGAGGCGGGAGTGGCTGAGATTGGAGGTATCGAGGGTAGGTTATTTTTTAAAGAGGGGGATGATGACAGCGGTTTTGAGGTGGAGTGGGACTGATCCCGAGGAGAGGGACTGGTTAATGGTGTCTGCCAGCAGTGGGCAGAGCAGGGGGAGCTGGGTGATCAGCAATTAGGTGGGGAGGGGGTTGAGGCAGCAGGTGGTGGGTTTCATTGTGATGATGGTAGATGAGGGGAAGGAGAGATGGTGAAGAAAGAATATAGAGTGGGGGGCATGGTGGGAGCTGAGGGCAGGGTGAGAGAAAGAGACAGAATGGGGGGGGGGGTTGAGCAACATGGAGCAGATGTTATCAGTTTTGGAGGTAAGGAAGTCCAAGATCTCTTTGCACTTGGGTTTGAAGGGATGATTGTGGAGCTCGAGGAGACGCACGGAGGAGGTGGTGGGTGGTGGAGAATGTCATCGCAGCGTGGATATCTAAAGGGTACAGCAAGAACAACAAAAATCGCATTTATAGAGCACCTTTCATGTCAGGAGGACATCCCAGGGTAGGTCATGTCTGACTAGGGTCCGGCGATATATCAATATATCGCTAAAACCTGTTATAATTTTCATATCGATACGCCGATATAGGCATATCGAAAGGTCGATATATCGAGGTAAAAAATTGGAATGGACGCACACTGAACTACAAGACCCAGAATGCCCATCTCTATACACAATGCACAGACCGAGGTGCAAAGCCGCCATATTGTATTCATAGTCCTCGAATACAATATACAGGTATGCAAGGGGTGGTGGGGGGGGAGGGGGAGAGAGACGGCTGGGGGGGGAGGGGGAGAGAGACAGTGGGGTGGGGGGGGGGGAGAGAGACGGCTGCGGGGGGAGGGAGAGAGAGACGGCGGGGGGGCAGGGAGGAGGAGAGAGACGGCGGGGTGGGGGGGAGGAGAGAGGAACGGCGGCGGGGGGGGGGGAGAGACGGGGTGGATGTGATAATATACAGATAGGTAGAGATGGGGGGGATGTAAGAGAGGAGAGCGACACAGAGACACAGACAGAAAAACACAGAGATGGAGAGAGTGAGTGTGAGAGACACAGAGAGAAAAATATATTTACCTCCTGAGGAGATAGGCCCCGAATGCGCGCGCACCCCGAATGCGCGCGCACCACGTGCGCACCACGTGCGCATGCACAGTATGAAAAACCCAAAAATATCGATATTTCGGTATATCTCGATATGAGCCCATCGATATATCTAAATCGGAAAATTTCCATATCGACGGACCCTATGTCTGACTTGAATGTTTTGAGGAAGTTACTAAAATGGTGGATAAGAGATTGTCTATGGACTTTCAGAAGGTGTTTGATAAGGTTCCATACAAAAGATTATCAGCGAAAATGGAAGCGCACGGAATTGAAGGTAACATAGCTTGGCAATTGGTTGAGAGACAGGAAACAGAGAGTAGGGATAAAGGGAACGTTCTTTGATTGGCGAGCATGATAAATCGTGTCCCCAGGGGTCCGTACTGGGACCTCAGCTATTTGCCACATATATAAATGTCTTGGATGGAGAAACAGAAAGTTTTATATCCGAGTTTGCAGATGACATTAAGATCAGAGGCTCAGTAAGTAGTGTAGATAGAAATAGAAGTTACAAAGGAATGCAGACGGATTAAGTGAATGAGCAAAACTATGGCAGATGGAGTTCAAAGTGGGAAGTGCAAAGTTATCCACAAAGGACTGAAACGATAGGGCAGAATATTTTCTTAATGGGCAGAAATTAAGAGCTGTGTCGTAGCAAAGAGATTTGCATATCCACAAATCACTAAACAACAACAACAACTTTGATTTATCTAGTGCCCTCCACACTGGATGGCATCTCAGAGTTTTTCACAATAACGGATCCTGGGAGTGAGCTAGCAGCAGTGGGAGAAAGGTGATCAAAGGTGCAATCAAAGAGAAAGGTCTTTAGCTGAAACTGGAAAGAGAGCGGGAGAAGCGAAGGGAGTGAGGAAGGGAGTTCCAGAGCCTCGGGGCGTAGTGGCTGAAGGCACGGCCACCGATGGTGGAGTGGAGGATTCGGGGGACAATGTGGAGGCCAGATCAGGTGCAGCAAAGGCAACGGATGCTGGTTTGAGGAGAAAGGAGGTCGGAGAGGTAGGGGAGTGCATAGGAGTGGCGGGAGTGGAAACAAGTGTGAGGATCTTGAAATCGATCATCTCTGGGACAAGGAGCCAGTGAAGTCTGGCAAGGACTGGGTTAATGGGGGAGCGAAGTTTGGTGTAGGTGAGAATGCAGCAAATTCTCACTGCATTGAGAGGCAGAGTTGTGAATGAGTTGGATTTTATGGATTGTGGTGGAGGGGAGACCGGCGAGGAGGGCATTGGAATAGTGCAGCCGAGAGGTGACAAAGGCATGGACCAGGGTTTGGAATTAGTTGAGGTGAACATCAACCATGATCTAATTAAATGGCAGAACAGGCTTGAAAGGCTGAATGGCCTCTGCCTGTTCCTATGAGCATGTCTCAAAGCACACACTTAAGTGTAAAGAGTAGTGACTGTGTTTCTTGGTGAACACACAAGCAAATTATGACCGCAAACACCCATGAAGCGTGCGAGTGATTTTACCTGGGGGATTGTTGGTCAGGACACAACAACAACAACAATAAAATCACATTTGTAGAAGGCTTTTCATGTCAGGAGGATATCCTAAGGCATTGGACATTCAGAGTTTAGAACCCGAGCAGTGGGGGAGTGGTGGGCAGGGTTGGGTGAGGGAGGGCAGAGAGGTAGGAAGGCGAATGAATGCACGGTCAAATAGGAGGGTCTTGAGACTGGCTTTGAAGGAGGCGAGGGAGGAAGCGAGGTGAAGGGACTGTGGGATGGCATTCCAGAGTGTGGGGACAGAGAGGCTGAAAGCCCGGCCAACGATGGTAGGGCGAGTTGGGCGGGGGTCATGGAGCAGACCGGAGCCCCTGAATGGAGGAAGTGGACAGGTTGATAGGGGTCAGGAGAGTAGGAAGGGACAAGGCCATGGAGGACGAGGATCTTGAACTCCCTCCCCTGAAAGATGGGGAGCCAGTGAAGCCAGGCGAGGGTGGGGGTGATAGGGTTGTGTAGCCTGGTGCAAGACAAGACATGAACTCCAGAGTTGTGGATGATCTGCAGCTTGTGGAGGGAAGAATTGGGGAGGCTGATAAGGAGGGAATTGCCGTAGTCGAGCCTGGAGGTGACAAACTTGTGTATTAAGTGTTTCAGTGGCCCAGGAGACAGAGAGAAAAACAAACATGGATCAATGGAAAATTCTGCTCATTCTGACCACAACTGCATTACAATAATCCTACCATTTGTTGCAGCACCTTCTCTTGTTTTCCAGGTGTCTCAAAGGATAGCAGCGTGACTGACCAAATTATTATTTCAAAGGGATTATTACCCCCAGAAAGAAATCCTCTAATCCCTACTCTCCCCCCCACCACTCTCAGCCTCACACCTCCGCTCCACACCACTGACCACCACCCCACTCCCCACCACCACCCCACTCTCCGGCACCTCCTGCTCCCCAACCTCTCCCTCTGCTCAGCCAACCCCTGGGCTCTCCCCGCCCACAATTCCCTAGCCCCCTGACCACTGTGCACCTCACCCCTCTGCCACCATTCCCTCCCTATTGCCCATTTCCCCCACCCCAGCCTCTCCCGTCCCACTCCGCACTGCTCCTGCCCGCCGCTCCCCAGCCTCTACCCCCACCCTGCCCCTGCTCACCGGGATCCGAGCCATATTAAGAACCACAGATGAACAGCCAACGGATCCCAACACTGATTGATTTACTCAGCAACTCAGAGCGAGTCAGGCACTTACTCTGTCTCCCACATCAATCTGCTCTCACTGTGTTAGATTAGCTTCACCTCCCACAGACCCATACAGCAGCCATCAGCACTGAGCTCATTAACCACACGTCTCCGGCCAGCCATAGCCACAGCAGACACACCGTGCTCAGCTCGAAGAGAGAAAGAGCAGTCAGCCGACAGACAGACCCTGTGGCACTAATACAAATGTAATTTTGTTGTTGTTGTTCTGGCACAATACACCCACCACCATGACTTGGTATAATAATAATAATCCTTGCATTTGATATAGCGCTTTTCACATCTTATCGAAGTCTCAAAGAGCTTCACAGAATATACTGCAAAGTGAATTGACTGTATATTTTGTGGGTGAAACATGGCAGCCAATTGACAACAGCAGTATACCTACAAACAACTGTTGATTGAAATGACCAATTTTATTATTGTGCTTTTTTTGGACGGATTATTATTGGGCGTGTGGAGTAAGGAAACTTGCCCTGATATACTGTTGTGCCTTATCACGACGTTGAGATGTCTCAGAGAGCTTCACTTACAAAACTCACAGTCACTCCCCTTTACAGTAAATCAGACAGAGCGAAACCTTAGGCAAGTTTCCTTACTCCATACTCACTCCTTTACTCCGCTCTGTTTACCAGCTGTAACTAGGAACCCAGTTGTTACTCAACTGGCAGATCATTGTATTATAAAGTGAGGGAGACTTCTCAAAGCGCTTCACATCATTTGCTGTAAAGTGAGTGGAGTGACTGTGAAGTTTGTAGGTAAACTAGGTAGTTACTTTACACACAGCCACTTCCCTGCAAACAGTCATGAAGTAAACAGATGATTTTATTTGGAGGATTCGCGGCCAGGACAGCGGGAGAGAGAGCAAAACTTCCTTCTCTTCCCACCAAACAGTGGGCGGGAAATCTTTAATATCCACCTGATCAGGACACAGACTGGGAGTCAGGTTTAACATCTGATCTGATGTATGGGGTCTGTGACAATGCCGCTCTCTCTCTCGCTCTCTCACCCCCCAGACCTGTGCTGGAGCGTCAGCCGAGCCTGTGAGCTCTCTAACATGGAGGCTGAACCCACAACTTCCTGACTCAGGCTCGCTCACACACACGCATACATTGAGCCGATCTGAGACACAACTGAGCCGGACTCACACACACACACACACAGACAGACACACTGAGCCGGGCTGACACGCAGATGGAAGGCTTTTTACTATCTATAAATTGACTGGGAGATTGCTATTGACTCAGGAACCTGCTGTTCGCAGCACATTCCCACTCACTTTAGCCAAAACTTGATTAAAATCAAATCGTTTTTAAACCAGGGTCAGGAACAGCAGAGCACAAAACATACAATATAGTGAAACACACTCCCCATCTCCTCGCCAACCCCCCCAATTCCTACACTCACCCTCCGACACCCCACCCCCACCTCCCAACCATCAATCCTACCTCCCCACCCCCACATTCACCTCCCCACATCCCACCACCCCAACCTCAGTCACCCAACCTCAGTCACCCCACCTCCCCACACCCACCCCCACCTCCCCACACCCACCCCCACCTCCCCACACCCACCGCGACATCCCCATCCCCACACCCCCACCACTCACCTCCCCATCCCCACCCCCACACTCCCCGACCCCACCTCCCCACACCCACCAACACCTCCCCACACCCACCAACACCTCCCCACACCCCACTCCCCACACCCCCACTCTCCACCCCCCACATCCCCAACACCCCCACCCCCCACATCCCCAACACCCCCATCCCCCACATCCCCACTCCCACCCCTATCTATCCACCCCCACCACCACCTCCCCATCCCCCACATCCTCAACACCACCACCTCCCCATACCCACCACCACATCCCCATCCCCCACACCCCCACACTCCCACACCCACACATCCCACACACTCCCACCCCTAAGGGAACCCGTGCTGTTGACATACACAGTTGCTCCACTTTACAGTAAACACTGAACCGCCTGGTGACACCGTCCTGAGTGTCCAATATAAACCTCACTGTAACCAGCAACACTGATCCCACCTGGAACTCTCCCCTCAGACATCACAGAATCATTACATTAACATCTGTCACCCACTCCCCACAACACAATGGTTATGAACTGCAATTGGCACTCACAAAACACACAGTCACTGCACTTTACAGCGTATCCTGTGAAGCACTTTGAGACATCTCAAAGATGTGATAATCAAATGCAAGGATTATTATTAAACAGTCAATCAGAACCACTCTGATCAGAACCCAACACCTGAGCAAACCACAACACAAACTACAATCAGCCAGCTTCATACACCCAGCCCCCCCACCCCACACCCAGCCCCCTCACCCCACACCCAGCCCCCCCACCCCACACCCAGCCCCCCACCGCCCCCCACCCCACACACAGCCCCCCACCCCACACACAGCCCCCCCCACCCCACACACAGCCCCCCCCACCCCACACACAGCCCCCCCCACCCCACACACAGCCCCCCCCACCCCACACACAGCCCCCCCACCCCACACACAGCCCCCCCACCCCACACACAGCCCCCCACCGCCTCCCACCCCACACACAGCCCCCCACCGCCCCCCACCCCACACACAGCCCCCCCACACAGCCCCCCCACCCAGCCCCCCCACCCAGCCCCCCACCGCCCCCCACCCCACACACAGCCCCCCCACCCCACACAGCCCCCCCACCCAGCCCCACCACCCAGCCCCCCACCCCACACACAGCCCCCCCACCCCACACAGCCCCCCCACCCAGCCCCACCACCCAGCCCCCCACCCCACACACAGCCCCGCACCCCACATACAGCCCCACCACCTAGCCCCCCCACCCCACCCCACACACAGCCCCGCACCCCACACACAGCTCCCCACCCCACACCCAGCCAGCTCCCACTTCACTGTAAACCTTTACTGTGTAAGTTACACAGTAAACAATTCACACTCAGTAAAGTCTGACAAACACACAGTAAAGTGATGGAAATAAAAATCTGTTCAGAGCATCTCAGCTGCCCTCATCAGCTACTCACTCTGTGGACAGGTCAGTCCCTCTGTCTGTCTGTCTGACTCCCAGTGCGTAATATACCACACGCAGCCTCAGCACCATTCACTGACAGCCAGCCTAGAACAGCCTTATATACTGAGCAGGTGAGGATGGCGATCAGCCCGGCACTACTTACACAATCCATCACCATACGCCAAACTTTTCTTGTAGTGGTGGTGTGGGGAGCCGTGTTGGGGAGGCTGTGCAGTGGGGTGGGGGGCTGTGTAGGGAGTGTGCCTATGTTATGGGCTTGCTGTGTGGCAGGGGGGCTGTTTTGCATGAATCTGTGATGGTGTGATGGCTGTGTTGAGGGTGCAGTGTTGGGGGAGGGCAGTGTTGGGGGGGGCAGTGTTGGGGGGGGCAGTGTTGGGGGGGGGCAGTGTTGGGGGGGCAGTGTTGGGGGGGCAGTGTTGGGAGGGGCAGTGTTGGGGGGGGCAGTGTTGGGGGGTGGGCAGTGTTGGGGGGGGCCTGTGTTGGGGAGTGGGGATGGAGTGCTGTGTTGGGGGTGCTGTTCGGGGGTGGCTTTGGGGGGTGGATGTATTGGGGGGGTGCTGTGTTGGGGGGCAGTGATGGGGGGCAGTGATGGGGGGGCAGTGTTGGGGGGCAGTGTTGGGGGGGCTGTGTTGGGGGGTGGTGTTTTGAGGGGCAGTGTTGGTTGGGTGCTGTGTTAGAGTGGTTCTGTGTTGGGGGGATGCCTGTTTTGGGGGTGCTGTGTTGGGGGACAGTGTCGGGTGGGTGCTATGTTGGGGGGGTGCTTTGTTGTGGGTGTTGTGTTGGGTGGGTGCTGTTTTGGGGGTGCTGTGGTGGGGGATTGCGTTGTTGTGGTGGGACTGCGTTGGTTGTGAGGGCTGTGTTGGGTGGGTCCTGGGGGATGACTGTGTTGGGGGGCTGTGTTGGGGGATGGCTGTGTTGGGGGGGCTGTGGTGGGGTGGGACTGCATTGATGGTGGGAGTGTGCGGTGGGTCTCTGTTGGGGTTGTTTGTTGGAGGGGGCTGTGTTGGGGGTAGGATGTGTTGGAGTGGGACCGTGTTGAAAGGGGCTGTGTTTGGGGGAGCTGTATTGGGGGGGTTGTTCGGTGGGTGCTGTGTTGGAGAGCTGTGTTGGGGGGCAGTGTTGGACAGGGGCTGTGTTGTGGTGGGGCTGTGTTGGGGGGGTGGCAGTGTTGTGGGCGGAGTTGTGTTGGGGGGGCAGTGTTGTGGGGGCTGTGTAGGGGTGGCTATTTTGGGGTGGCTGTGTTGGTGGGGGGCAGTGGCGGAGCTGTGTTTTTTTTTGGGGGGGTGACTGTGTTGCGTGGGGGCTGTGTTAGTGGGGGGGTTGGGGGGTAGCTGTTTTTTGGGAGGCTGTGTTGGACAGTTGCTGTGTTGGAGGGGCTGTTTTGGGGAGGCAGTGTTGGGGTGGTGCTGTGTTGGGGTTGGCTGTTTTGGGGGTGCTGTATTGGAGGGGGCTGTGTTGTGGGTGGCTGCGGTGGATGGGACTGTGTTGTGCGGTGGCTGTGTGGGCTGTGTTGGTGGGGGCTGTGTTGGTGGATGGCTGCTTTTGGGAGGGGCTTTGTTGGGGCTGTGTTGGGGGTGGCTGTGTTGGTGGATGGCTGCTTTTTGGAGGGGCTCTGTTGGGGCTGTGTTGGGGGTGGCTGTTTTGGGGGTGCTGTATTGGAGAGGGCTGTGTTGGGGGTGGCTCTGTTGGTGGGGGGCTGCGTTGGGGGTGGCTGTGTTGGTGGGGTGCTATGTTGGGGGGCTATTTTGGGGGGCTGTTTTGGGAAGGCAGTGTTGGGGTGGTGCTATGTTGGGGGGCTGTTTTGGGGGGGGTTTAGAGTGGCTGAATTGGGGGGGGTTGTGTTGGGGTGGCTGTGCTGGAGGGTCTGTGTTGGGGGTGGCTGTGTTGGGGGTGGCTGTGTTGGGATGGTGCTGTGTTGGGGGGGCTGTGTTGAGGGGGCTGTGATCGGGGGGGCTGTGTTGGGGGTGCTGTGTTGGACAGTTGCTGTGTTGGAGGGGCTGTTTTGGGGAGGCAGTGTTGGGGTGGTGCTGTGTTGGGGGGCTGGTTTGGGGGGGTTGTGTTAGGGTGGCTGTGTTGGGGGGGCTATTTTGGGGATGGCTGTGTTGGGGTGGTGCTGTGTTGGGGTGGTGCTGTGTTGGGGTGGTGCTGTGTTGGGGGGGGGGACTGTGTTGGGATGGTGCTGTGTTGGGATGGTGCTGTGTTGGGGGGGGCTATGTTGGGGTGGCTGTGTCGGGGGAGGCTGTGTCGAGGGGGGCTGTGTTGAGGGGGGCTGTGTTGGGGGGGACTGTGTTGGGGGTGGCTGTGTTGGGATGGTGCTGTGTTGGGGGGGCTGTGTTGAGGGGGCTGTGATTGGGGGGGCTGTGTTGGGGGTGCTGTGTTGGACAGTTGCTGTGTTGGAGGGGCTGTTTTGGGGAGGCAGTGTTGGGGTGGTGCTGTGTTGGGGGGCTGGTTTGGGGGGGTTGTGTTAGGGTGGCTGTGTTGGGGGGGCTATTTTGGGGATGGCTGTGTTGGGGTGGTGCTGTGTTGGGGTGGTGCTGTGTTGGGGTGGTGCTGTGTTGGGGGGGGGGACTGTGTTGGGATGGTGCTGTGTTGGGATGGTGCTGTGTTGGGGGGGGCTATGTTGGGGTGGCTGTGTCGGGGGAGGCTGTGTCGAGGGGGGCTGTGTTGAGGGGGGCTGTGTTGGGGGGGACTGTGTTGAGGGGGGCTGTGTTGAGGGGGGCTGTGTTGAGGGGGGCTGTGTTGAGGGGGGCTGTGTTGAGGGGGGCTGTGTTGAGGGGGGCTGTGTTGAGGGGGGCTGTGTTGGGGGAAGCTGTGTTGAGGGGGGCTGTGTTGGGGGAGGCTGTGTTGAGGGGGGCTGTGTTGGGGGAGGCTGTGTTGACGGGGGTTGTGTTGGGGGAGGCTGTGTTGAGGGGGGCTGTGTTGGGGGGGCTGTGTTGGGGGGCTGTGTTGGGGGGTGCTGTGTTGGGGGGGGGCTGCGTTGGGGGTGGCTGTGTTGGTGTGGTGCTATGTTGGGGGGCTATTTTGGGGGGCTGTTTTGGGAAGGCAGTGTTGGGGTGGTGCTATGTTGGGGGGCTGTTTTGGGGGGGGGGGGTTAGAGTGGCTGAATTGGGGGGGGTTGTGTTGGGGTGGCTGTGCTGGAGGGGCTGTGTTGGGGGTGGCTGTGTTGGGATGGTGCTGTGTTGGGGGGGCTGTGTTGAGGGGGCTGTGTTCGGGGGGGCTGTGTTGGGGCTGCTGTGTTGGACAGTTGCTGTGTTGGAGGGGCTGTTTTGGGGAGGCAGTGTTGGGGTGGTGCTTTGTTGGGGGGCTGGTTTGGGGGGGTTGTGTTAGGGTGGCTGTGTTGGGGGGGCTATTTTGGAGATGGCTGTGTTGGGGTGGTGCTGTGTTGGGGTGGTGCTGTGTTGGGGTGGTGCTGTGTTGGGGAGGGGGACTGTGTTGGGATGGTGCTGTGTTGGGATGGTGCTGTGTTGGGGGGGCTATGTTGGGGTGGCTGTGTTGGAGGGGCTGTGTTGGGGGAGGCTGTGTTGAGAGGGCCTGTGTTGGGGGAGGCTGTGTTGAGGGGGGCTGTGTTGAGGGAGGCTGTGTTGAGGGGGGCTGTGTTGAGGGAGGCTGTGTTGAGGGGGGCTGTGTTGGGGGGGCTGTGTTGGGGGGGCTGTTTTGGGGGAGGCTGTGTTGAGGGGGGCTGTGTTGGGGGAGGCTGTGTTGAGGGGGGCTGTGTTGGGGGAGGCTGTGTTGACGGGGGTTTTGTTGCGGGAGGCTGTGTTGGGGGGGCTGTGTTGGGGGGGCTGTGTTGGGGGGGCTGTGTTGGGGGGGCTGTGTTGGGGGGGCTGTGTTGGGGGGGCTGTGTTGGGGGGGCTGTGTTGGAGGGTGCTGTGTTGGGGGGCTGTGTTGGAGTGGTGCTGTTTTGGGGGGCTATTTTGAAGTGGCTGTGTTGGGGTGGCTGTGTTGGCGGGGGCTGTGTTGGGATGGTGCTGTGTTGGGGGGGATGTTGGAGGGGCTGTGTTGAGGGGTCTGTGTTGGGGGTGGCTGTGTTGGAGGGGGGCTGTGTTGGGGGTGGGCTATGTTGGAGGGTGCTTTTTGGGGGGCTGTGCTGTGGTGGTGCTGTGTTTGGAGGGGCTGTGTTGGCGGGGGCTGTGTTGGGATGGTGCTGTGTTGGGGGGGGCTGTGTTGGCGGGGGCTGTGTTGGGATGGTGCTGTGTTGGGGGGGGGCTGTGTTGGCGGGGGCTGTGTTGGGATGGTGCTGTGTTGGGGGTGACTGTTGGAGGAGCTGTGTTGGAGGGGCTATGTTGGGGGTGGCTGTGTTGGTGGGGGGCTGTGTTGGGGGGGCTGTGTTGGGGGGCTGTGTTGGGGGGGCTGTGTTGGGGGGGGGCTGTGTTGGAGGATGCTTTTTCGGGGGCTGTGTTGGGGGGCTGTGTTTAGGGGCTGTCCTGTGGTGGTGCTGTGTTGGGGGGGCTGTTTTGGGGGGCTGTGCTGTGGTGGTGCTGTGTTGATGGGGCTGTGTTGGGGGTGGCTGTGTTGGAGGGGGGCTGTGTTGGGGGTGGGCTATGTTGGAGGGTGCTTTTTGGGGGGCTGTGCTGTGGTGGTGCTGTGTTTGGAGGGGCTGTGTTGGCGGGGTCTGTGTTGGGATGGTGCTGTGTTGTGGGGGGCTGTGTTGGCGGGGGCTGTGTTGGGATGGTGCTGTGTTGGCGGGGGCTGTGTTGGCGGGGGCTGTGTTGGGATGGTGCTGTGTTGGGGGGGCTGTGTTGAGGGGGCTGTGTGGGGGTGACTGTTGGAGGGGCTGTGTTGGAGGGGCTGTGTTGGGGGTGGCTGTGTTGGTGGGGGGCTGTGTTGGGGGGGGCTGTGTTGGGGGGCTGTGTTGGGGGGCCTGTGTTGGGGGGGGCTGTGTTGGAGGATGCTTTTTCGGGGGCTGTGTTGGGGGGCTGTGTTTAGGTGCTGTCCTGTGGTGGTGCTGTGTTGGGGGGGCTGTTTTGGGGGGCTGTGCTGTGGTGGTGCTGTGTTCGGGGTGGCTGTGTTGGGGTGGTGTTGTGTTGGGGGGGGGGGGGGCTGTGTTGGGGGGGGGGGGGGCTCTGTTGGTGGGGGGCTGTGTTGGGGTGGCTGTATTGGGGTGGTGCTATGTTGGGGGGGCTGTGTTGGGGCCTGTGTTGGAGGGGCTGTGTTGGGCTGTTTTGGGGTGCAGCTGAGATGTGTGTATGTGCCTTGGGACATCCTCCCGATGTGAAAGGCACTCTAGAAATTTAGTTGCTGCTCTCGGTGGCTGCTTCAATGTGTTTGATATGTGTGCGTTCATGTGTGTGTTGGTGTGTGTGTTAGTGTGTGCGTTAGTGTGTGCTTGAATGTGTCTGAGCACCTTGGGATGTCCTCCTAGCGTGAACTGCACTGTATGTGTGATTTTGTTGTTGTTGTTAGTGTGATTGTGGGTGTGTCTGTGTTTGTGAGTGGGTTTGATGGAGCCTGGTGTTGGCGCTGGTTGTGTATGTGTGTGTCAGTGTGAGTGGGTGTGACAGAGGCTGGTGATGGGGCTGCTGGTTGTGTCAGTTTGCGCGTGTGTGTCTGTCTATATATGTGTCTGAATGTGTGTCTGTATGTGTCTGTGTGTGGCAGAGGCTGATGGGGGGGGGGTATAACTTACCGAGTTGCTGGGAGATGGGAACAATGCTGGGTTTCAAAGCCCGAGGACAATCCTGCTCTTGTACAGCTCTGGTCTGGTCCGGCTCCAGCTATCGTCTGTGTGAGCCGGCGAGTCAGCAAGCGAGCCAGCCAGCAAACACTCTTCTCTCTTCCTTCACACCAACCCTGGCCACAGAGGAAAGTGGGGAGGAAAGAAGATCAGAACAATGTGAGGGGCGCAGTGGGCAGCGAGACGGTAGCTCGCGTCGGGGTGAGTGAGAAGGAGAGAGAGAAGGAGAGGGAGAGAGAGCAAATTTGTCTGCGCTCAGCACTGACTCCCCCCACCCACCGAGCTACGGATTCAATTAAATTGGGAAAAAAAAACAAGTCAGGAAATGAGAGCATATGCCTGTTTTCCCCGCTTGCGCCCCTTTCTATATCACTCGCTCCCTCTTTATGAGGTTAGGAATTCCTGACTCACACACAGAGCGGATGTGGAGTGACCGGAGCCAACTCTGTGGAAATCTGCGGGGATTGTCAGCCAGGACATCGGGAGATAGAGAGAGGGAGGAACGCCCTGCTCTTTGTGACTAGCTCCGCGGGAGAACTTTAATATCCGCACCAACAGGGGCACAGTCGGTGGGGGGTGGTGAGATCTCACCCCAAACGACAGCATCTCTGACAATGCACTGCTCTCTCTCTCTCCACCCCCACCGCTACCTTGGAGCTTCAGCCTAGGCCAGTGGTTTCCAAACTGTGCGGGGGTGGGGTGCATACTGTTGGCTGGGGTGGGGGGGCGTATAGGTTTAGAATCTAGGGCCTCCGAGTGTGTGTGGAGCTGAGGCAATGCCGAGGACCCGAGTGTAGCCGAGCGTGAAGGAAAGCGTTTGGGGGGGTGGAAACGCCACTATTCAAAGTTTGGAAACCACTGGAGCAGGCTGTGAGCTGAGAGTCCCTGAGTGAGGTATGAGACTGGACTGGCGGATCAGGGACAGAGCGCGGCTGTGGTGGAAGAGCAGTGGTTTTCCAGGAAAGGATTTAGAGATGAGACTAAGGATCCTTTGAGCATCTCTCCCTCAACAATCCCTCCCTCCCTCCCTCCCTCCCTCCCTCCCTCCCTCCCTCCCTCCCTCCCCTCCCTCCCTCCCTCCCTCCCTCCCTCCCTCCCTCCCTCCCTCCCTCCCTCCCTCCCTCCCTCCCTCCCTCCCTCCCTCCCTCCCTCCCTCCCTCCCTCCCTCCCTCCCTCCCTCCCTCCCTCCCTCCCTCCCTCCCTCCCTCCCTCCCTCCCTCCCTCCCTCCCTCCCTCTCAGTGAGTGGGAACCTGCTTGTTAGTCAGTTGGTGGATTATTTTACCGGTTGTAATAATTCCTCCAACAAAAAAGTGGTCACTCGTTCCACACTCTGTTTGTGGTAGATGCACTACAATGTACAATGGGTTGTTTTGCCCACAAAATCTAGTCACTGCACTTTACAGTATATTCTGTGAAGCACTTTGAGACGTCTCGACGTGATAAGGCGCTGCATCAAATACAAGGATTTTTTTTGTTGGAGTTACATCCCTATAAAGAGCTGTGAAGTGTGTGGGGGTGGGGGAGACTGGTGTAGGTCTAAAATTGAGGAAATCAAGCTTGGATGTGATAACAATGTTTCTGCAAGGAGAATGTTTCCTGATTTTGCCCTGAAAATTGTCCGAACCTGTGAGCTTCTTAAGCATCAGCTTTGATCCCCAGTTATCCTTCCTCCCCCACATCCAGTCCCTCAACAACACCGTTTTCTTCCATCTCCACCTCATTGCCCATCTCTGTCAGTACCTCATCCATCAGTTGCTGAAACCCTGGTCCATGCCTGTGTCACCTCTCAGCTGAATTATTCTAGTGACCTCTTCGTCAGGTCTTCCCTCCTCCACCAACAACAAAATTTAGCTCATCCCAAACTCCACCGCCTGCACCAAACTTCACTCCCCGATTACCCGAGTCCTTACCAGACTGCACTGGCTCCCTGTCACAGAGTGGATCGACTTCAACATCCTTACTCTTGTGTTTACATCAATCCACTACTTTGCACCTCTCTAACCTCTCTCCTCACAGCAGTACCCACAGATTCTGCTGTAGTGGGTCCGGCTTCCACCTTGTCCCCCGAATCCTCTGAATCCTCCGCTCCACCATCGGCGGCCGTGCTTTCAGTCACTATGCTCCCAAACTTTGGAACTCCCGCCTTCGACCTCTTGACCTCCCCCCCTCCTTTCCCATCTTCAGGTCATGCCTGAAGACCTTTCTCTTTGACCGCGTTTATAGTCACCGTTCCCCACCCCCCACCCCGGCTCGGTGTGAGAGCCGGAGCTGGTTTGTTGGGTGGGGTCAGGGGGCTGGTCACATGAAGAGATGATCATGATGGCAAAAACAGGTGAAGAAATCTGTTTTTGTGATCTAGGCACTGTGGACCAACTGTTAGTGAACTGTCCTCAGTGAGGATGTCAGGCGCTTTTGGGCTCAAAGACCCCCGCAGCCGGGGAGCCTGGAACAGGAATGGAGATGGAGATGGACATGATCTACTCACAAACAAGGCCTGAAGGCCCGAGTACCAGCCTCACAACGAGGCTGGTACTCGGGCCCTAGAGGGAGTCCTGCGGCTCACAATCGAACGTGACCCAAATCTCGATTGGAGCCAGTGCCTGGATTAGCTCACAGGGGAGCGGGTTCTGGAGTGAGGCTGACTCCCTTAATACTGTACCACCGTACCCCTTCTCCCTACTCAACCCTCTACCACCACCTACTGCTCCTGGAAAGAAAATCTCCCTCTTCCTCTGTGCTGCCCTGGAGTCATCTGAATTCCTGCCGTTCTGTCCCTCACCAACCAACCTTTTACCCACAATTCTCCATTCTCAAGTCCCTTGCCCCTCTCACCTCCTGAACAGCTTCTTAACCCCTGGTACACCAGTCATCTCCGATCCCTCAAGGCACAAGTGCATACTGCCGAACACGCCTGGACCAAATCTAAACTAATGGTTCATCGGCAGATTTGGCTGCATCACACGACAACCTACTGCTCTGCCCTTGCCTCCGCCAAGTCCTCCAAGTCTCCTCCTCCAAGTTAATCTTGGAAGCCAAGGATCCTCTTCACCACAAACCATCTTCTCCATCCACCCCCCCTCGCCTCACCCATCTTATCCTCCAACTCCAAGGAGATGCTGGACTTCCTCAAAGCTAAATTTGAGGGGATCCATTCAACCACCTCTAGCCCATCACCACTTCACCCCCATTAGCTCTCTCTCATGATCCACCCCCATTACACACCTTTGACCCTATCTGTCCTTCCGCACTTTTTGCTCATCTCATCTGCAAAATGAAACTCACCACCTGCTTACTCTACGCCATCTCCACCTCTCTCCTCATCTCCCAGCTCCACCTCTCAGTCCCCTTTCTTAATGATATCACCAATCTCTCCCTATCCTCCTGCACTGTTCCCACCCCTCCAAAAACTGCTGTCATCCCCCCACTGCTGTCATCCCCCCATCATGAAAAAATCTTCCCTGGACCCTACTCTCCAGCTACCGCCCCATCTCCAACATTCTATTCCTCTCTAAGGCCCTGGAACGTTGCTTCACTCCTTTCTCTCTTGTCATTCCCTCTTCGAACCCGTGCAACCTGGTTTCCTTTCTGTCCATAGCACGGAGACAGCCTGTTCAAAGTCCCTAATGACATTTTAAGCATCTGTGATCAGGGCTGTCTCTGCCTCCTTGTCTTCCTTGATCTCTCTGCTGCTTTCGACACTGTCGACCACTCCATCCTCCTACACCACCTCTCTTCCCAGCTCAATCTTCAAGGACGTGCCCTCGCCTGGTTCGACTCTTACTTCTCCCACCGTCTACACTTTATCACTACCAACAGCTTCTCTTCCAACCCCCGCACTGTCACCTGTGGGGTCCCCCAGGGCTTTGTCCTGACGTGAAAGTCGCAATAAAATATGTGATTTTGTTGTTGTTTGTATTGCCTGTTTCTTTGTTACGCTCTCTCCAGGGAGTTCATAGGCTGAAACATCACCTCCCTGCTCACACCCCCACACTCGCCTGCACAGTGCTGGGGGAGGAATCAATTCCAGTCAGAGTCTGTGTGTGGAGCAGTGACACTGTCTCCTGGTGACAAGAGGAACTGCAGCCCCCAGTCCCCATTGTCCAAACAGCTCAGCCTCAGTCTGCCTGTCTCAGCCCTGCTCCCAGCCATACTCTCACTAAAGCAGCTCTGCTCCCAGCCATACTCTCACTAAAGCAGCCCTGCTCCCAGTCACACTCTCACTAACACAGCTCTGCTCCCAGTCACACTCAACAACAACATTACATGTGTATAGCGCCTTTCACGTCAGGAGGGCGTCCCAAGGCACTGGACAGTCAGTGTTTCAGAACCGAGCTGGGATCGGGATAAGGGAGGGTGGAGGGAAGGGAGCGGAGGTGGTGGGGGGCTGACCGATGGCACAATCTAATAAGAGGGTCTTGAGGTGGGACTTGAAGGAGGCTAGGGATGGGGGCCAGGCGGAGGGATAGTAGGATGGAATTCCAGAGGCAGTGGAGTTGGAGGAGGAGGTGGAGAGGGAGATGGAAAGTCCCCACCCCACTCACCCCCTCCCAAGGTCATCGTGCTTACCTAGTTTCAGCTCTTGCTAAGTTTGATGCAGTGACTGTTTTCTGCAGCTCTTATTCTAGTTTAAGATGGTTCTAACATCTTGTTTTTGAGCAGAGTTCAGAGACTGGTCTACAGTTCCCCATCTTCTCTCTCCCACCCTTCTTAAATAGTGGTGTAACGTTTGCGATCTTCCAATCAATGGGAATCGTTCCAGAATTTAGAGATGATGTTGATGTTAATTTCCCTAAGTTGCTCCCTATCATTAACTTCTTGGTTCACCTCTATTTTGGGTAAACTTTCTGTGTCTTCTAATATGAAGACAGAAGCAAAGTATTTATTTCGGGACTCTGAACCCAGGTCTCTCGCTTGCAACAACAACAACAAAATTACATTGATAGAGTGCCTTTCACGTTGTGAGGATGTCCCAAGGCGCTGAACAGTCAGGAAGGGACCCTGACAAAGGAGAGGGGCAGAGTAGGGGGGAGGGGAAAGAGAGAGTTGGGAGGGCAGCAGAAGGCATTGTCGAAGAGGAGGGTCTTGAGGCCGCCCTTGAAGTAGGCGAGGGAGGGAGCGATGCAAAGGGACTGTGGAATGGAGTTCCAGAGTTTGGGGGCAGAAAGACTGAAAGCCCATCCACCAATGGTAGGGCGGGGTGGGTGAGGAACATGGAGCAGGCTGGAGCCCGCTGAATGGAAGAGGCGGGGAGGTTCATAGGGGGACAACAGTTCGAATAGGTAGGGGGTGGCAAGGCCTTGAAGGTGAGGACGAGGATCTTGAATTCGATCCTCTGTGGGATGGGAGTCAATGGAGCCGGGCGAGGGTTGGAGTGATGTGATTACGGAGCTTGGAGTGGGCGAGGACATGAGCTGCAGTGTTCTGGATGATCTGCAGCTTGTGAAGGGAAGGACAGGAAGGCCAATGAGGAGGGAATTTCCATAGTTGAGCCTTGATGTGATGAATGCATGAGGCAGTGTCGGAGTCTGGCGATATTGCGAAGGTGGTGGAAGGCAATACTGGTCATGGTGCGGATGTGAGGGAGGCAGAACAGTTGAGGGTCGAATAAGATGCCCAGGTTCCTGACTGGCTTAGAGAGGTGGAGAGTGCAGTCTTGGATGCTGATGGTGTCAGCGCCTGAAGTGGGCAGCAAGTGCTGTAACTACTGAGCTACAAGACTTTATTTTAGAAAGGAGGGAGAAAACAAGAAACCGCAGACCTGTCAGCTTAATCTAAATTGTAGGAAAAATACTGGAATCCATCATCAGGGACAGACTGACTGAACACTTGGGAGAGGTATGAGCTTGTCAAAGAGAGACAGCATGGGTTTGTGAAGGGTAGGTCATGTCTACTACAACTACAACATAGATTTATATAGCGCCCTCCACGCCGGACAGCGTCTCACTAATCTAGTTTAACGTTTTAAGTCACTAAGGGAGTGTCTATGTCCCAGCGCCTTGAGACATCCTCCTGGCATGAAAGGTGCACTATAATGTCATTTTGTTTGTAGTAATGGATCAAGTTTATATGGACTTTCAGAAGGTGATAAGGTTCGACACAAGATTATTAGCAAAAATGGAAGCGCATGGAATCTGAGGTAACCTTGTGATGTGGCTTGGCAATTGGTTGAGAGGCAGGAAACAGAAAATGTTCTCTGATTGAAATGGCAAATGGTGTCTGCCAGGGTCTGTACTGGAATCTCAGCTATTTGTCATATATATAAATAACTTGGATGACGGAAAAGAAAGTTTTATATCTAAGTATGCCACAACATTAAGATTATTAACGAAAATGGAAGCGCATGGAATTGGAGGTAACATGGCTTGACAATTGGTTGAGAGGCAGGAAACAGAGAGCAGGGATAAAGGGAACGTTCTCTGATTGGTGAGTGTGATAAGTGGTGTCTCCCAGGGGTCCGTCCTGGGACCTCAGCTATTTGCTACAAATATAAATGCCTTCGATGAAGGAACAAAAAGTTTTATATCCGAGATCAGAGGCTTAGTAAGTAGTATAGTTGGGAATAGGAAGTTACAAAGGAACTTAAAACAGATTAAGTGAATGGGCAAAACGGGCAGATGGAGTTCAATGTAGGGACGTGTGAGGTTATCCACTATGGACTGAAAAACGATAGGGCGAAATATTTTCTTAACGGGGAGAAATTAAGAGATGTGGAGGAGCAGAGATATTTGGGTCCTTATCCACAAATCACTAAAAACTAGTTCCCAGGTACAAAACACAATCAATCAACGTTGGCCTTTATCTTGAGAGGCCTGGAATACAAAGGAGGAAGAAATGATGCTTCAGCTAGAGATTGGGTGGAGATAACCAATACAATGGGCAATGATCCAAGGTTTATTTAGTAATACAAACAGCTTAACGTATTCTTAAAACTGGCCATAGATACAGTAGAAGTGCTGATCCTCTACACAATTCCAATTATTTAAAAGTTACATTTTTTATGTGTTTCTAACTCCAACCCCCTGTTGGCACAGAGATAGCCCCCACCCTTCACTGCTTTGCAGAGAGAGTATGGACAACTTCTGGGCAGCCTTCCACAGCTGCTTGTTTTTCAGCCTTGAGATAGGCAGGTGTTGCCTTTTCTTTCTGATGTCCATTGTTCTTTTATCTCTGCTCAAGGCCCCAATTGCTATCTCAGCCCAGTGAACATCTTCCCAGGAAAATATAGAATGTAATCAGCAGCTGACCTCCCCCGGTCTGGCAAAGCTACTGTTAACCCTTGCTAAACTAGTCATTAAAGCAAACAAACCTTATTAAAGGATTTGGTGACATTGTAAATATATATTGTGGAATCCTGTAGCTCAGTGGTTAGAGCACTTACCGTACAAGCGAGAGATCTGGGTTCAATTCCTGGCAAGGATTATTATTATTATAAAGATTAATTTAAAGCCTTAAAAACATTAATCATCACAAATATAATATTACAGACCCTCATATAGCGACAGTGTTCAGGTTTGGGTACCACGCATTAGGGAAGACATATTACATATAAGAACATAAGAATTAGGAGCCATTCGGCCTACCAGCCTTATCCCTTAATCCCTCCATCCACAAGAAATCTATCAATCTCAGTCTTGAACAAGTCCAAGGACTGAGCATCTACAGCCCTTTGGAGGTAAAGAAATCCGTAAATTCACTACCCTCTGAGTGAAGAAGTTTTTCCTCAACTCAGTGTGAAAGGGTTGACCCCTAATTTTAAGACTTTTTGACCCCTGGTTATAGTTTCTCCAACCAGGGGAAACAGTCTTCCACTATCTACTCTGTTGCAGCCCTTAATAATTATAGAATCATAGAATTATATGGCACAAATTTGGACCATCTAGTCTGTGCCGGCTCTTTGAAAAAAGCAACTCAATCCCACTGCCCAGCTCTCTCCCCATAACCTAACAGACCTGTTCTCCCAAAATAAAGATCTAATTCTCTTTTAAAAGCTGTTATCGAATCGGCCTCCACCACCTTTTTAGGCAATGCATTCCAGATTTGAACAACCGGCTGAGTGAAAAAAAATCCTCAGCTCCCCTCTGCTTCATTTTGAAATTATTTTAAATCTGTGACCACGAGTCACAGATTCGCCCACCAGTGGAAACAGTTTTTCCTTATTCACCCTATCGAATCCCCTCGTGATTTTATAAACCTCTATAAAATCTATAAGATCACTTCTGATTCTTCTATATTCTAGGGAATATAGGCCTAGATTGCTCAACCTATCCTCATAACTCATCCCACTCATCCCAGGTACCAACCTAGTATACGCCCCTCCAAGGCGTCGACATCCCTTCTTAAATAAGGAGACCAAAACTGCACACAATATTCAAGGTGCTGTCTCACTAGGGCCCTATACAGTTGCAGCAAGACTTCCCTACTTTCATATTCTAACCCTTTTGTAACGAATGCCAACAACAACAAAATGACATTGATAGAGAGTCTTTCATGTTGGGAGGATGTCCCAACATACCATTAGCCTTCCTAGTTGCTTGCTGTACCTGCATACTAACTTTTTGTGACTGGTATACAAGGGCACCTAAGTCCCTCTGAATGCTAACACTATCTAGTCTCTCCCCTTCTAAAAAAATAATCTGCTCTACTGTTTTTACCACCTAGGTGGATGACTTCACGCTTCCCTACTTTATACTTCATCTGCCACCTACTTGCCCACTCACATAGCCTATCTATATTGCATTGCATTGTTTAAATGTCATCCCCTGTGTTTAGTCTCCCTCCTTGTTTAGTGTAATCCACAAATTTGGATATTTTAAGTTCGATGTCCTCATCTAGATCATTGATCTATTGGCCCTTGAGAGGATGAATTACAGGTTCACCAGAATGTTACCAGGCTTAATAAGGTTACGATATGAGGAAAGGCTGCGTAAACTTGGATTGTATTCCTTCAAGTTTAGAAGATTGAGGGGTGATTTGATTAAGGAATTTAAGATGATAAAGGCATTTGATAGGGTAGATAGAGGGGCTATTTCCTCTGGTAGGGGACATTTTCCCAAACAAGGGGACATCATCTTAAAATTAGAACCAGGCCATTTACAGCAACAAAATTGCACTTATAGAGCACCTTTCATGTCAGGAGTATGTCCCAAGGCACTTTAAGAGTGAAAACAGGAGCATTTTTTCACTCAAAGAGTTGGTTTGAATCTGGAATTTTTTCCCCAAAATGCTGAGGATCCTGGACTCATCCACATCCTCAAGAGTGAGATTGAGAGATGTTTGGTGGATCAGGGTCAAGGCATCAAGGGATTCGGGGAGAAAGCGGGAAATTGCATTTGAAAGGATTAGTGACGTGCATATTAGCCATGACCTAATTAAATGGAAGCACAGGCTAGAAGGGCTGAATAATAATAATAATTATTGATAGTTCTCCATATATTTAATTCTCCATAGATGCTGCCTAACCCGCTCAGTACCAATGAGAGGTAATGGTACCATTGTTAACCAATGAGAGACAGGCAGATGGTGGGGGTGGGCGGGGCTCAGTGGCCAGAGGAGGGAAGGTCAGTGACGCTATCGGGGGACGGGGCCAGTGACGCTCTCGGGGGCGGAGTCAGTGATAGAAGGGCGGGAGTCAGTGACGGTGGGGGCGGGGTCAGTGACGGTGGGGGCGGGGCCGGTGGCCAGTGGCGGGAAAGTGCAACATGGCGGCGGTTGAGGAGGATGAGAGTCTGCGGGAGGCGCAGAGAGAATATCTGGATTTCCTGGATGATGAGGTGATACAGTCAACACCGAGAGAGGGAGAGAGTGTGTGTGTGAGAGAGAGAGAGTGTGGTGTGAGAGAGAGTGTGTGTGAGAGAGAGAGAGAGTGTGAGAGTGAAGGGAGAGAGTGAGAGAGACAGTGTGTGGGAGGAAAAGCGCGGGAGAATGAGAGACTGAGACAGAGAGAGAGTCAGAGAGAGAGAGACAGAGAGAGTCAGAGACAGAGAGACAGAGAGAGAGACAGAGAGAGAGAGTCAGAGAGAGAGTCAGAGAGAGTCAGAGACAGAGAGACAGAGAGTCAGAGAGAGAGAGAGTCAGAGAGAGAGAGAGTCAGAGAGAGAGAGAGTCAGAGAGAGAGAGACAGAGAGAGAGTCAGAGAGAGAGACAGAGAGAGAGTCAGAGAGAGAGACAGAGAGAGAAAGTCAGAGAGAGAGAGACAGAGAGAGAGTCAGAGACAGAGAGTCAGAGAGAGAGAGAGAGAGAGTCAGAGAGAGAGAGACAGAGAGAGAGAGTCAGAGAGAGAGAGAGAGACAGAGAGATGGAAGGAGAAAGAAGATTGTGTGTATGAGAGGAGAGAGTGTGAGACTGATGAGAGAGACAGTGTCAGAGACAGAGTGAAGTGAGGCAGTCAGTGTGTCAGAGAGAGTGAGAGAGTGCAAACTGTCAAGTGTAGTGACTGTGTTTTGTGGGCGAAATGTGTCAGCCAATAGTGTGTAACAACGTCACAGCGATGGCCCCACAAACAGCCTTGGACTAAGAGACCAAATTATTGTTGTTTTTGGGGAGAGATTATTACACCCAGACGCGTGATCGCCAATGGCCAAACAACAACAACAACTTGGATTTATATAGCGGTCACCACGCCGGACGGTGTCTCACAGCAATCTGGCTCCTACTCACTGCTGGGTAAACAGCCCAGGAGGCAAACCCACATCCTGTCGCTTGGGAGGCCAGTGGTCTAACCACTGAGCTACAGGACTTTAAAGCAGAATATAGAGAGGCTGCCGTAACCCCCACCGGAGGGCGTTCGACATCCTAACCAGTCTCTCTGTTTAAGCCAATCTAATCTCCTTTGCCCCTTTGCTGACTGCCTTAAATTGATATCAATATGACAGACCCCTTGACCAGGGAATCATTTTATCCTATTCACTCTATCAAACTCCCTCCCTCATAATATTCAGGGTCTCCATCAGATCTCCCTCAGCCTCTGGTATCCCAGTCCCAGGGCATGTGCTAAACTGAGCTGACATTGCCAGCTATTCCCTTGCCAGGGTCCTTGGTCTTCAGGCGCTCTGAGACGCTATCCAGTGTGGAGGGCGCTATATAAATCAAAGTTGTTGTTGATGGCATTGCTGTTGCTGCTGCTATGAGACAGAAGCTGATTTGAGTTTGTTGCTAATTTCAGCAAGACCAGGGGATCTACCAGAGCAAAGTGAGGGACATGATCAGTGACAACACGTATCGTCTGATTGTCAGCATCAACGACCTGCGCAGGAAGAATGAAAAGAGAGCCAAGCTGTAAGTGTTAGTGTCTCCGAGAGGGGGAGGTAACCAGCCTCTGGCTGGGATATCTGTGGCACACACTCCAAGCTACAGGCAAACCCTGGTGTGTATCGGTGTCACACACTCCAGGCTGTACAGCCATATTGACCTGTTCCCTCCGCTCTGCGTGCTCTGGCCTGCTCCATGTCCTCCTCCGCTGTCTCCCCACCATTGGCGGTTGACCTTCAGTCTCTCTGCCCCCACCCTCTGAAGCTCCATCCCACGGTCCCTCTACTTCGCTCCCACCCTTGCCTCCTTCAAGGCTTGTCTCAAGACTTTAATAGTAATAATCCTTTCATTTGATACAGCGCCTTATCATGTCTTCTAGACATCTCAAAGCGCTTCACAGAATATACTTTAATATGAATTGACTCTATATTTTTTTGATCATGCCTTTGATCACCCTGCTATTCCCACCCTCTCTGCCCTCCACTCTCCTGATCCCAACCCTCAGCTCGCTTCCGGAAGCCTGACTGTCCAATGCCTTGGGACGCCCTCCCGTCATGAAAGATGCTGTGCAAATGTCATTTATTGTTGTTGGCTACAGGCAGGGTATGGGTTGTACCCAGACTCAGTCAGTCATGTTATTGTGGAGTGTGTGAGGGTGAGGAGCGTTGGGGAGGTTGGCCAGTGATTCCACCCCTGCCCCAGGTGGGGGCAGGGGTGGAATCACAGCTGCTGATGGTGGGGGTGGGGAGTGCTGCTGATGGGCATCAAACCCCTTCACTCCCTGGCACCTCCCACCTCTCCTCCAACCTGACAACTCTCAAACCACTGCCCATTGCCTCTGCTCGACTGACTTCAGAGGGAGATGGTCTGGGGCTGAGAGGAGGGGAACGAGAGAGAGGAGGCTATGGGCTTAGAAGAGGGGATGGGTTGTGGCTGAGTTTCACCCGGACAAAACAAAATTACATGTGTATAGCTCCTTTCACGTCAGGAGGATGACCCAAGGCACTGGACAGTCAGTGTTTCAGACCTGAGCTGGGATCAGGATCAGGGAGGGTGGAGGGAGGAAAGGGGAACGGGGGGGGTGACTGATGTCATGTCGGAGGATCTTGAGGCGGGGCGAAGGAGGACAGGGAGGGGTCGAGGTGGAGGAACTGCGGGATGATAAAAGTCTGATTTTGATATAAAACAGCGATATTTTGTGTCAGGGATTTTGATAAGAGAGATACGGAGGAACTGTTTCTTCTGATGGGTTGTTTGGTAACAGAGGACACCAATTCAAGTTAATTGGCAAAGGAACCATAGGGGAGAGAGTGGTGGGTGGGATGGGGGGAAACCAATTGGGGTAAGAGAGGGAGATGTGTTGGTAGCTCTCTCAAAGCCGGCATGATGGACCGATCACCTTCTTCTGTGCTGTGAGATTGTATGATTGTAGGTGAGGCCCAGGCCTGTGTGAGCAGTGAGTGGCCGTATCTCATTGCAAAGGTTATTGACTCACTGAGGAGATTGTCTGTTGTATCTCAGTCTAATTCAGGCTGGTCTGATGTGTGTTAACCTTTTCAGGCTGTTGAACAACTCGTTTGAAGAGCTGTTGGCTTTCCAGAGAGCCTTGAAGGACTTTGTTGCCTCCATCGATGCCACCTACGCCAAGCAGTTTGAGGAGTTCTACATTGGGCTGGAGGGCAGCTTTGGCTCCAAACACCTGACCCCCCGCAAGCTGACCTCTGCCTTCCTCAGCAACGTGGTGTGTGTGGAGGGCATCGTGGTCAAATGTGAGTGGCTGAGACTGGGCGGTGGTGCTGAGCTGGGGCGGGGGTGGGGGTACTAGGCGGGTGCTGGGTAAGGGCACTGGGTGGATGGAGTGAGTCCCTGTAGATCAGTGGTTAGAGCTCTTGTTTCGCGAGAGGACCTGGGTTTGGTTCCCGGGAAAACCTGAGGCAAGTTTCCTGACTCCAACTTATGCCTCTGTTTACCAGCAGTCAGTAGGAAACCAGGGGGTAATGATCCCTTTTCCTCAATCCACGACTGTGTCACTGCTGTGAGTAATTGGCAGCCGCATTTCATCCACCAAATATACAGTCATGGAAACAACAACAAGTTGCCTTTATACAGCGCCCTCCACGCCGGGCGGCGTCTCGTTATACTTTACAATTATCCTGTGAGGAACCTTGAGACGTCTCAATGACATGTTAAATCACTGCATCAATTCCAATAGCCCGGATTGTTCTGGGACGTCTTTCTGACGTGAAGGGTGCTACATGAGGGAAATTACTATAAAATACAAGGATTATTATTATTATATGTAGAGAGTGACTGCGCTGCTGGTCTGTGGGTTTGAGGGTCAAAACTGATGGATTGTCTTGTCTCTGTGGCTCATGTTGGTGGCTTTGGGCTTGTGTTTGTTGTCGGCCGTTTGCCTGACGCAGCGATGTACATTGTGAGTGAGCGAAGCTGACAGGTCCACAAACAGCCCATATCATTACCCTGAGCTGAGACAGGACATGAAATGTGAGGAGGAGGATGAGGAGGATTATTGTGTGGAATTAAGCCTTTGTCACTCGCTCTCTGTCCCAGGCTCTCTGGTGCGGCCTAAAGTCGTGCGTAGTGTCCATTACTGCCCCACCACCAAGAAAAGCATTGAGAGGAGATACACTGACCTGACCTCACTCCAGGCTTTTCCTTCAATGGCCATCTACCCCACCAAGGTAAGCCTGCACCCTGCCCTCCACCTACCCCACCCTGACCCCTCCATCTACCCCACCCTGACCCCTCCATCTATCCCACCCTAACCCCCTCCATCCACCCGACCCTGACCCCTCCATCTACCTCACCCTGACCCCTCCAGTATTTTGCTCAGTGGTTAGATCACTGACCTCGTAAGTGAGTGGACCCGGGTACAACGCTGAGGGACACTGCTGTGTTAAAATGGCTACTGTGTTTCACCCACAAAATATACAGTCACTACAGTTTACAATATATTGTATGAAGCACTTTGAGAGGTCTGGAAGACACTATCAAATTCCGTCATTTTGATGATTATTATTATTATTCTTTGCGTACGTGGGCAGGATGAGGAGAATAACCCATTGGAGACGGAGTTTGGCTTGTCCACGTATAGGGATCACCAGACCATTACCATTCAGGAGATGCCTGAGAAGGCTCCTGCCGGCCAGCTGCCCCGCTCAGTGGACATCATTCTGGATGATGACCTTGTGGATGTGGTGAAGCCGGGCGACAGGGTCCAGGTGATTGGCAGCTACCGGTGTCTGCCCGGCAAGAAGAATGGTTACACCTCAGGCACCTTCAGGTAATTTTCCTCTCAGCTCAGCTCATAGTGGTCACTGTCTTGTCTGTGGGTCCTCTCCTGAGCTCATTACACACACACACACACACACACACTGATTGCCTGTAGCTGAGTGAGGTCCCTATTACACACACACACACTGACTGTACCTCATTGTACACACATACACTGCCTGATGTGTTGGTGAGTCTAAATAAATTAACCTGTGTTGGGGTTAATCATAGAATTATATAGTACAGACGGAGGCCATTGAGCCTGTATCGGCTCTGAAAAGAGCTTTTGCAAATCAATCCCACTTCCCCGATCTCTCTCCCCACAGCCCTGCAACCTGTCCTCCCCAAATAACTAACTATTTCTGTCTTAAACGTTGATATGAAATCGGCTTCCATCAACCTGTCCTGAAGTGCCTCATTCCTGCTACCATCCTGATAAATCTCCTTTGTACCCTCTCCAATGCCTTGACATCCTTCCTAAAGTGTGGTGCCCTAAACTGAACACAGTCTCCAGCTGAGCTAATGGCAAGCTGTCAGCCTGTATTAGGGTGTCATGGTGAGAATGTAAGTAAATTTGCCTGTATTGGGGTGTAGCATGGACTGTCTGTGCTTCACCAGGATAGTGGTGTTGGGGTGCAATGTGTTTGCCTGTGTTTCCCCAGGACAGTGGTGTTGGGGTGTAATGTCAAGCTCCTCAGTAAGGAAGTGGCTCCCATGTTCTCCGCAGACGATGTGGCCAAAATCAAGAAATTCAGCAAATCTCGGTCTAAGGTGAGGTTAGTGTGGAGCCCCTGCGCCCCCTCCCCTGAGCTGAGACGGGTCTTCAAGAAGGCTCGGGAGGGAGCGAGGTGAAGGGTCTGTTGGGTGAAGTTTCAAAGTGATGGGGCAGAGGCTGAAAGCCCGGCCACCGATGGTTGGGCAGGAGACATGGAGCAGGCCGGAGCTTGCTGAACGGTGCGAGTGGACAGGTTGTTAAGGGGTCAGCAGGTCAGAGAGCTCTCAGACACCCCCTAGCTTACTGGGCGCTGTATAAACAAGTTTTGTTGTTGTAACGTGTGCAGGACATCTTTGAGCAGCTGGCCAGGTCCTTGGCTCCCAGTATCCATGGCCACCAGTATATCAAGCAGGCCATCCTGTGCCTATTACTCGGGGGCACAGAGAAGCTTTTAGACAATGGCAGCCGCATTCGTGGTGACATCAACATCCTCTTAATGGGTGAGCTTAACTGTGTCAGTGTGTGAGTGACTATCACAGTGTAAGAGGTTGTGTGTGTGAGTGACTCACAGTGTAAGAGGTTGTGTGTGTGAGTGACTCACAGTGTAAGAGGATGCATGTGTTGGTGTGGAGTGACAGTCACAGTGTAAGAGGGTGTGTGTGTTAGTGTGTGAGTGACTATCACAGTGTAAGGGGTGTGTAAGTGTAAAGGATTGTGTCTCTGGCTCACTAGGTGACCCCTCTGTGGCTAAGTCCCAGTTGTTACGCTATGTGCTGTTCAGTGCCCCTCGCGCCATCCCCACCACAGGCCGAGGCTCCACTGGGGTCGGATTAACTGCTGCCGTCACCACCGACCAGGAGACAGGTCAGTCAAGGTCTCACACACTCTCTCTCTCTCTCTCTCTCTCTCTCTCTGTGTCTCTTGTATCTCTCTCTCTGTCTCTCTTGCTCTCTCTCTCTCTCCGTCCCTCCCTCCGTCTGTCCGTCCGTTCCTCTACCCGTCCCTCCCTCCCGTCCCTCCCTCCCTCCCTCCCTCCCTCCCTCCCTCCCTCCCTCCCTCCCTCCCTCCCTCCCTCCCTCCCTCCCTCCCTCCCTCCCTCCCTCCCTCCCTCCCTCCCTCCCTCCCTCCCTCCCTCCCTTTCCTCCCTTTCCTCCCTCCCTGCCAGCTTAGTGCCATTTGCAAAATTAGACATCGAACTCCTTACATTCCAGATAATTGATATGGATCCCATACAGCACTGCACCCAATACTGATCCCTGGGGGACACCACTGTACACTTCCCTCCAGTCAGAAACACAACTGTTGTCTGGACCGGGTGACTTATCTACCTTGAGCATTGACAACCTTTGTGGTGCCTACTCTTAGTTTATTATCTTATCCATTTCCTCTACCCTCTCTTCCAATACTGTGGCAATGGCTGCATCATCTTCTTTTGTGAAGACGGGTGCAAAGTTCTCATTCAGTGCATCAGCCATGCCCTCTGCCTCCACAATAAGATTTCCTCCTTGGTCCCTAATTCGCGGTACCCTACCTTTGACTAACTTTTTATTTGATTATAAAATACCATAGGATTCCCTTTAATGTTATCCACTAATCTTTTCAGCACCTTGGGACGTCCTCCCGACGTGAAAAGCATTCTATTAATGTAATTTTGTTGTTGTTTTTCTCCTACAATCTCTGCCCCTCGTATTTCCTCCTCTGTAGTTTCTAGTTGATTATCTTCTCTATTTTCAACCTGACATTTATCATAAGTCTCCTTTTTCTGTTTTATTTTAATCCTAATTTCCTTAGTCATTCAGGGAGGTTTGGCTGCCCTAGCTCTCCCCTTTGTGGGAATATATTTGTTCTGTCCTGACGTATCTCCTCCTTGAAGACTTCCCACTGCTCTTTAGCTGTTTACCTGCCAATCTGTCTTTCCAATCCACCTTGACTAGGTGCCCTTTTTAACCCACTGATATGATCACTTTTCCAGTTGAGTATCTTCACCTTTGATTGTTGTCCCTTTCCATAAATACTCTAAACCTAATGATGTTGTGATGTCTGTTGCCTAGATGCTCTCCTATTGAAACCTGCTCCACTTGCCCCACTTCATTCCCCAGAACTAGCCCCACCTCTGCTCCCTTCTCTGTTGGGCTTGAAACATACTGACCCAGAAAGTTACCCTGCACATATCTCATGAATCGTTCCCCTCCCTGCCCTTTACACTCTTATTTTACCAGACTGGATTGGGATAATTGAAGTCCCCCATTATCACTACTCTATTCCATATCTTTCTGAAATCTTCTTGAGATTTGTTGTCTAGCTCCTTCGCACTATTTGGTGGTCTGTAGTGAACACCTATCAATAACAGCCCCTTTCCTGCCTCTTCACTGAACCAAATACATTCTGTCTATATTCTATTTGATGATCTTGTGTATTTTGGACTCTGGTATATCATCTCTTTCCAGGGCCGTAACTGTGTCTCTAATCAATATTGTCAGCCCCCCATCTACTCCTGTTTTTCACTCCCTGTTATAATAATATTAGTGTAGTGACTGAGTGTATATATAATAATGATGTAGTGACTGAGTGTATATATAATGATGTAGTGACTTGAGTGTGCGCTGTTCCCAGGTGAGCGCAGGCTGGAGGCCGGGGCGATGGTGTTGGGAGACAGAGGCGTTGTCTGTATCGATGAGTTTGATAAGATGTCTGACCTGGACCGTACGGCCATCCACGAGGTGATGGAGCAGGGCCGTGTGACCATCGCCAAGGCCGGTATCCATGCCAGGCTCAATGCCAGGTGCAGTGTGCTGGCTGCTGCCAACCCTGTGTATGGCAAGGTGTGTGGGGGGGCATGGTGTAGGCGTGGGGGACAGAGGGCGGGGTGGGTAGGGGGAGGGAGGGAGGGAGAGGCCACATGGGGTGGGGTTGGGTGGGGGAGAGGAGGTGTGGGAGTGGTAATGTGTGAGGTGTATCAATATGCCGAAACTAACACTGACTGACTGACATGCCTGTTCCAGTCACATACTGACTGACTGCCTGTTACACTGACACTGACTGACTGACTGAATGACTGTTACAGTCACACACTGACTGAATGCCTATTACAGTATGATCAGTATAAAACTCCGATGGAGAACATTGGGCTGCAGGACTCGTTGCTGTCGCGGTTTGACCTGCTGTTCATCATGTTGGACACCATGGAACCTGAGCAGGACCGAGCTGTGTCTGAGCACGTGCTGCGAATGCATCGCTACCGCGGGCCTGGGGAGCAGGACGGTGATGGTGAGTTCTCCCCTCCATCCCTTATCCTGACCCTCTGACCCCCACCCCCTCGACCCCTCACCCTGACTCCCCTCACCCTGACCCCTCCCCAAACCCTCTTAACCCCCTGACCCCCCTCACCATGTCTCCTCTGCCCCCCCCCATCCTCACCACACTTCACCTTCACGTCGCCTTAAATGTTCCCCTGAGGAGCTGAGCAGGTGAGTGGAAGGTGGGGTGGGGGCGTGGTCAGGCAGAAGGGTGGGAGGTGGACAGGCAGAAGTATGGGGTGGTGTCCTAGCCAGGCAGGAAGGTGGGGGCGGTGCAGGCAGGGGGGTGGGAATAGGGGCTGGCCAGGCAGGTGGTTGGGGGGGGGGGGTTGGCCGGGCAGGAGGGCAGGGGCTGAGCTTGTCCTGTGTGTCCCAGCCATGCCCTTGGGGAATGCAGTCGAGGTCCTGGCCACCGAGGACCCAGACAGTGTCCAGGACGAGGAGCAGGAGCTACAGATCTACGAGAAGCACGACAGCCTCTTACACGGAGCCAAGAGACGCAAGTGAGTGCTGAATGTCTGAGCATTATCCCCCACCTGCCCCCCCTTCCCACAACCTCCCCCACCTGCCATCCCCCCCACCCCACATCACCCACCTGCCCCCTCACAACCACCCCACCTGCGGGGGATGTGTGTGTGGGCTGATGCTCTGTGGGGGGGGCTGTGTGTGTGTGAGGGGGGCTGTGTGTGTGGGCTGATGCTCTGTGTGTGTGGGGGGCTATGTATGTGTGGGTGTGGGGCTGTGTGTGTGTGTGGGGGGCTATGTATGGGTGTGGGGGTGTGTGTGTGTGGGCTGATGCTCTGTGTGTGTGTGGGGCTATGTATGTGTGGGTGTGGGGCTGTGTGTGTGTGTGGGGGGCTATGTATGTGTGGGTGTGGGGCTGTGTGTGTGTGGGGGGCTATGTATGTGTGGGTGTGGGGCTGTGTGTGTGTGTGGGCTGATGCTCTGTGTGTGTGTGGGGCTATGTATGTGTGTGTGTGGGGCTATGTATGTGTGGGTGTGGGGCTGTGTGTGTGTGGGGGCTGATGCTCTGTGTGTGTGTGGGGCTATGTATGTGTGGGTGTGGGGCTGTGTGTGTGTGGGTGTGGGGCTGTGTGTGTGTGGGTGTGGGGCTGTGTGTGTGTGTGGGCTGATGCTCTGTGTGTGTGTGTGGGGCTATGTATGTGTGGGTGTGGGGCTGTGTGTGTGTGGGGGGCTATGTATGTGTGGGTGTGGGGCTGTGTGTGTGTGTGTGGGCTGATGCTCTGTGTGGGCTGATTGATGGCAGGGAGAAGCTGGTCAGTATGGAGTTTATGCGTAAATACATCCATGTGGCCAAGCTGCTGAAGCCAGTGCTGACCAGTGAGTCGGCCGCTCACATCGCAGAGGAATACACCAGCCTGAGGAGCCAGGATCTGGCCAGTGCCCAGGGAGCTCGGGTCAGTGTGTGTGTCTGGGTCTCTCTCTGTCTGTGTGTGTCTCTCTCTCTCTCCGCCAGTGAGTGTGTCTCTGTCTGTGTGTGTGTGTGTCACTCTCTGTCTGTGTGTGTGTGTCTCTCTGTCTGTCTATCTATTTCTCTGTGTGTCTCTATGTCTATGTGTCTCTGTCTGTGTGTATCTATGTCTCTGTCTCTAACTGGTGTATATGTGGTTCTCTTAAGCTCTCCCTGCTCTCTATCTGTGTCTCTTTCTCCCTCCGCTTTCTATGTGTGTGTGTGTGTGTCACTCTCCTCTGCTCTCCCCCCTGTCCCTCTCCCAGGTATTTCCCCTTCTTTCTCCCCCTCCTCTCTACCCCCTTCTCTCACTCTCCATATTTCCCCCCCGCCTCACTGTGTAGCTAGTGTTGTTGTGACTCACTGACATGTGTGGTTGGTTGGCGTGTAGTGTGCTGTGTGACACTCATGTTGTGTGTCACTAGTGGGTTGTATGGTGGGTTAGCGTGTTGTGTGACTGACTAACATGTGTGACTGGTTAGCGTACTGTGTGGTGACTAACGTGTTGTGTGACGCTAACATGTGTGACTGGTTAGCGTGTTGTATGATACTAGTGTGTTGTTCTCTGGGTGCAGACGGCTCCGGTCACCGCCCGCACACTGGAGACACTGATTCGCTTGTCCACGGCTCACGCCAAGGCCCGGATGAGCAAAGCCATTGAGCTGCCGGACACAGAGGCCGCAGTCAAGCTCGTCCACTTCGCCTACTTCAAGAAGGTTTGTGTCTGTGTATGTGAGTGTGTGTCTGTATGTCAGTTTGTATGTGAGATATGTATATGCAGTAACAGCCTGTTTACCCGGCACGCTCGAGTGGGGTGGGTGGACTAATTGACTGCCGGATAATCGGGTGGCAAGTTGCTGAAAACCCAACACAAAAAATTAACTTATTTTAAAACATACCATATTAATAATATACTTAATAGTAACAGAATATTGTATAGCTACTTACCAATAAAGATTCCAGCACACTCGGTAAAAAAATCAGTAAAAAAGCATTTTTTACTGATCAGTAAAAACCTCCAAGTTTGTAAGTTTAACTAACGCATTGCGCACATGCGCAAAGTGAGCATATTCGTGATTGCTTGAATGGGGAATTGCCCTGGGAGGAGGTCGAGCAATCTGGTCCCGGATAAACGGGCTTGCAACCCCGCCCTATATAGAGGTTTACCTGTATGTATATATTTTCCTGTGTGATTGCCAATAGAAGTTGTTGCTATGTAGTGACTGTGCATTGTGCTGTCTTCCCAACTCCCTCCCTCCCTTCCTAACTCTCTCCCGCCCCTCTCACCTACCCTGCCCCTCTCCCTTGCTCAGGTCCCGACCTGACTGTTCAGCACCTTGGGACGCCCTCCCGATGTGACAGGCACTCTATAAATGTAATTTTGTTGTTGTTGGTTGTTGTTGTTGCTGGCTGCTTGTGTAGTGACTGTGCCTTGTGCTGGCTGCTTGTGTAGTGACTGTGCCTTGTGTTGCTGTTCTCCCAGTGTGAAAGGCGCTGTATCAGTGTAACTTTGTTGTTGTTGTTATTGTGAGCAGGTTTTGGAGAGAGAGAAGAAACGAAGAGAGGACACGGAGGAGGAGGAGGAGGAGGAGAGGGAGGACAAGGGCAGCCAGGAAGATGGCCACAAGAGAAGGTGAATGAGTGAGGCTGGTGTTCAGCCTGGGTCGTGCTGACAGCTTTACTGAGCTCCCATTTCATCCTCATCCCAAAGCCTCTCCGCATCACTGTCCCCATCCACCTCCCCAGCCCAGCCCCCTCACTGCCCACGTTACCCTGTGGGTCATTGCTCTCCCTCGCGGCATTCAACACTGGACCATTCAATCCTCCTCCACCTCCTCTTTCACCTCAACCTTCAAGGTTCTGTCCTTGACTGGTTCAAGTTCTATCTCTCACACAATCTCCATTTTGTCTCTGTCAATGGTTTCTCTTCCAGCCCCCGCACTGTCTTGTGAGGTGTTCCTCAAGGCTCTGTGCTCGGTCCCCTCCTCTTCACCCTCCAATGCTCCCCCTCGGTGACATCATCCACAGACATGGGGTAAATTTCCACATGTATGAGGATGACCCCCAACTCTATCTCTCTGCCTCCATCCTCAATTCCTACTATCGAGTCCTGTATGAGCAGAGCTGCCAACCCTCCCGATTTTTGCGGAAGCCTTTCGCTTTTACATGCTCCCTTCCGCCCTCCCGATCCTAGATAAATAACTTCTGATTTTTTGCCATTTCATAATTTAAGCTAAATCCCCCTTGCGCCACCTGTATAGTTACTACATGTACCGCAGGTAGAAATCACTCGACATCTTGTCTTCCCGCTCCCACGCCGGCGGCGTCACACGTCAGCGCGTCCCGACCAGCGTCAGCGTCACCCCCGCCACTGGTAAACGTCATCCCGTCACCCACCACTGATCTCTACCTCTGCCAAATCCTCGGGGCCACCGCTGCTCTCACAGCGCCCTCTGCTGGCGGCAGGGCTGCAGTGACACTATGGTGCTCAGCCTCCTGGAGTGGTCGTGTGCATTATGCAGTGTGTCTGAGTGTCTGCTGCATTGCTGTACTGTAGTACACGCACGTGCATGGGAGCTCCAAAGAGAGTAATACAAGGGAAGCTTAACCAGTGCTCCACACTAAATCTCTCTTTTAGGGGGCCCAGCTGGACCCTCAGATTTTTTCAAGGCGCCCAAGTGTGGTGTAGATCATAACTGTTTTTTTGCCCAACGCTAAAATTAAGGTGTCCAGGGTGCCTGGATGCCTGTTAATGCCGAACCTTGGCTTAACTGTTGGCTGATACTGAAATGATAGAGGCAATAACAAAATCCTTCCTGAAAATGTAACAAATCTTCCTGAAAAATTACGACAACCTTCCTGAAAATCTTCCTTGAAGGTTGGCTGCTCTGGATGAGAGACAACTTTCTACAGACTGAGGCCCTCCTGATTGGCTCACGTCTGCGCCTCAGGCAATGGCAATATCAGCATCCACGGCTGCACACTCCATCTCACCCAGCCAGTCCGGACGTTCAACTGTCCTTTCTCCCCCATATCTGTGTGATATGAGTCACTTTGCCTTCCCCCACCTCTGCAACATTACCCGTCTCTGTCACTGCCTCACCCCTCAGGCCACAGAAACCCTCTAAAATGCATTTGGCACCTCGCAGCTCAACTATGGAAACTCCCTCCTCGTCACCAAGCTCCGCGGCCACATCACTCCCAACCTCGTCTGGCTCCATTGGCTCCCCATTCCCCAGAGGATCGAATTCAAGATCCTCGTCCTCACTTTCATGGCCTTGCCCCCACCCCCCGTACCTCTCTGACCTACTGCCCTCCCATGATCCCCCCGCCCCCTCCAACAGGAGGCTCCGGCCTGCTCCATGTGCCCCACCCGCCTAATGGGCGGATGGGCTTTCAGTCTCTCTGCCCCCACACTCTGGAACTCCATCCCACGGTCCCTTCTTCCCCCGCCTCCTTCAAGGCCAGTCTCAAGACCCTCCTGTTTGACTGTTCCTTCTGCTGCCCTCCCATCTCTCTCCCTTCCCCCCTAATTCTCTCCCTCCCTCATCCCATCCCTGCCCCTCCACAGCCATGCTCAGGGATACCCCTGACTGTCCTCCCGATGTGAAAGGCGGTTTACAATTGTAATGTTGTTGTTGTTGAGGGAGACGAGCCGTGGCTGTGGCTAATCTCTGCTTCACTGCATTCCTCACAGGAGGAAATCTCAGCCAAGAGACACTGAGGGTAAGAGGCCACGGAGGGAATCACAGGGAGCCACAGAATCCGATCCCTATGACTTCAGTGACACTGAGACTGACGGTAAGTGGAGTGACTTGCTGTGTGTGTGTGTTTATACACGGTCGTGAGCAACGCTGGGTTTGTATGCATGGTAGTGAGCAACGCTGGCAGGGTGTGTGGGGGGGGTGTGAGTGTGTGTGGGATGATGTGTGCGGGGGGGCGTGTGTGTGGGCGGGGGGGGTGGGGAGTGGTGTATAGGTGGGGCTGGGCCATGTTGTACTCAGAGGATGACGTCTCTCTCTCTCTGTGCCAAGGCCCAGCTCCTGATCACAAGCCCGCGGACACACAGGAGAGTGAGGACCCCAGCCAGGGCAGCCCCAGGGCTCAGCTGAGTGAGCAGAGGTGAGTGGGGGAGGGGCACTGTCCTGGGGCAGGGTTGACTGAGGGTGGGGGCTGGGGGTTGGGGCAGGGCTTGGGTTGGGGGCTAGGGGCTTGGGCAGGGCCTGGGCTGCCGGCTGCTGACCCTCTGTTTTCCCACAGGTTGGGGCAGTTCCGAGCTGCCCTGCTGGAGGCTTTCCAGGCTGCCCACACACAGGCCATTGGGATGGAGGCTTTATTGACGGCCATCAATGCCGACAGCCAGAGCCGGACGGCCTTCTCCCCGGCCGAGGTCAGGGCAGCCCTGGCCAGGATGCAGGAGGACAACCAGATCATGGTGTCTGATCTCATCATCTTCCTCATCTGAGCCTCTCAGACACCAGGGCAAGGCGTGGGGAGGTGGGGGTGGGTGGAGAGGGGGAATTGGGCAACGGGGCAACGACAGGAAGGGAAACAGTGGCAAGGGGAGGGTGATGGTGGTGGGAGGTCTGGCTGTGTATGTGTGTAATAAAGTGATTAATGCCGAATGTTTACAGCTTTTAAAAGCCTCTCTCCTCTCTGCTGGTCCCCTGTGGAGCAATGTGTGCATGTCTCGGCTCCACAATTAGCATTTATTTACAGTGACCCAGCGCGCAGAGTCTGACAACAAGCCGGGGGGGAGGGGGGCGGAGGGGACCATAAGAATCATCAAAAAGGAAGGTTGTTAGGCGAGATTTTATAGAATCATGGAATTATCCAGCACAGGAGGCCATGTCTGTGCCGGCTATTTGAAAGGAGCTTTTCCAAATCAGTCCCCATCCCCACTCTCTCCCCATGGCCCTGCAAACCTGTCCTTTCCAACTAACTATCTACTCTCTTAGGCTCCCATCCCCTTTCAGGCATTGTATAGATCCCAACAACTCACTGCATGAAAACATATCTCCTTATATCCTCTCTTCACAACTATTGTAAATCACTGTCCTTGGGTTACTGATCCAATCGCCAGTGGAAACAGTTTCTCTTGTTCACCCTATCAAATCTCCTCATAATTTTGAAAACTTCTATTAAGTCTCTTAACCATTACTGCTCCAAGGACAATAAACCATAGCAAGCATACAATAATAATAATAATCATCCTTGCACTTGATAAAGCACTTTCCACATCTAGACGTGAGTATCCCACAAACAGTCATGGATTTAAAATGAGGGATTTTTTGACGGATATTATCAGACCTGTGGAGTAAGGAAACTTGCCCAAGGTTTTGCCCTGACTTGACTGGAATTGAACCCAGGTCTCTCGCTTGTAAAATGAGTGCTCTAACACTGAGCTACAGGGCTCCACATATATACTGGCCTGCGAGAGTGCAGGGGAGTAATGATTCCTGGTAACAAGGCCCTGACTGATGAAAGGATGTATTCTCTAGTTGAGGTTGAGGTGATCAGATTGAGGTGTAAACACAGGGATTTGGAAGGATGAAAAACCAGCAGCTGTGTTTTTGGACACACAATTGAGACCGAGAGGCCAAAACAAAAATACTGTACAGAAAAAGCTTGGTTATCCGACAACAAACCAACCAGCATGCTCAACCAACTGGTATCGACCGCGTAACGAACACTCGGTCAATGAAAGTTCACTATAATGAAGGTTTCTATTTGTGCCACATCCGCTTAATGAAGGCTGCTTTCACTATAACGAATGCTTACACACATTTTAAATCTCGCGGGCTTCTCGTGCGCAGCTTCTCATGGGTAGCATCTCTCCCGGTTGCCCCCGCAAAACACGCTCTGCCTCAGTTAAGCAGTGCAGTGCAGGCCCTCCCATATGGGAGGACCTTAAGCGGTAGGATGCTTTGTGGCATGTAAGTCAAGTCTGTATTTTATTGTTTATTGTATTTACCAACATTTTAATATTTTATTATTGTATTTAAAGTTGTGTAGCCTTCAATAGCAGTTATATCTACCTTAGGCCTTTGCTAGTACCTGTACACCGAAAATGTTAGCGCTCGGAACTAAACTGATTTTAGCGGGGAGGCTCGGGTCGAGGTTTTCCAAATACAGTAATACAGTTCGCTTAACAAAGGGTTTTAAAGTCCCTAACCCCTTCCTTAAGCGAGGTCTACCTGTACAATTAGAGTATACGCGGTTTTCCCTGCGCATACACTCACTTTGTGCATGTGTGTGTATGTGCACTTATTAAACTTAACGACTGCGATTTTACCAAGTGCGCTGTTTTCCAGGAACGTAAACCCCGCATTCGGCAAGGGTTAACTACTATTTATTTATGCTTTATTGGTATCCATTCAATATTCTGTTATTATTTAGTTTATTATTAATATGGTATGTTTTGAAATAAGTAAATTTTTTGTGTAGGATTTTCGGCAACTTGCCGCTCGAATATCCGGCATATTTGATTAACCGGCACCGGTCAGGTCCTGAGGGTGCTGGATAACCAAGCTTTTACTGTAATAATGATCATCATGCATTTAACACAGACACAGAGCCTTATCATGTCTTTTGAGTCAATTCAAATCGTTTCACAGGATACGCTGTAAAGTGAATTGACTTTATTTTGGGGTAAAACTTGGCAGCCAATTGTCCCACAAACAGTTGTGGATTGAAGTGAACAATGTTTTTTAAGTCATTGTCACCTGCTGGAAAAGCAATCCGCTACTTGATAAGTTCCTACTTACTGCCAGGTACACCATCCTCCTCCAGGCGCTCTCCTCCACCCTCTCTCCTCCCTCCTCATCTCCTCTCCTCCCTCCTCCACCCCCTGTCGTCCCTCATCTACCTCAGTGGGACCGCATGGTTCGAGCACTACTTTACCAACCACCTACGTTTCATCTCAGCAAATGGTTTCTGCTCCCGCCCCAGGTCTCCATCCTTGATCCTGGACTTTTCCTTGTCTATCTGCTCCCTCTGGGTAATGTCATCCACAGACACAGGGTAAACTTCCACATGCATGAGGATGACACACAAATCTACTTTACCTCCAGTGGCAATTCCAGGTCCTCTGATGTGCTATCAGCTTGTCTGGCAGACATCAAGGCCTGGATGAGTGTAAACTTCCTGCAGCTGATCATGGAGTAGATGGAAGCCATACTCCTTGGCTCCCATCCACGTCTTCACTCGTGTGGTTGTAAACTCCTCAAACTCCCTGGGCTCTCCCTCAGACTCGATGACCCAGTGCACAATCTAGGGTAAGGTTTGACCCCCAGCTGTCCTTCCCCCACCCCACATCCAGTCCCTGACCAGAACAACAACAATATTACACTTGTATAACACCTTTCATGTCAGGAGGACGTATTCCACCTCCCCCACATTGCCCGCCTCCGAGCGTACCTTACCCCAGTGGCTTCCAAACTATGAATAGTGGTGCCCCCCTAACTCAGCAATGTTTTTGTTGCGCCTCCTCCTTCACACTCGGCTCCACGCACTTGGGTCCTCTGCTCCACACACTCAGGGGCTCGAGACTCTAAAGCGTCGTGCCCCCCCCCCAACCAACGGTACCCGACCCCACCCCAAGGGAGGCATGCCCCACAGTTTGGAAACTATTGGTTTACCCCAAATGTAGACCAAACCCTTGTGCATGAGTTTGCCATTTCCCGCCTGGATTCCTCCAACACTTTCCTCGCTGGTCTCCCCAGCTCCACCAGATCTTCAACAGATCAGCTGACAGATCAGACTCTGCTGCCCACATACTGACCCGGACCAAACTCCATATCTCACCAGTTCTGGCTCCACAGGCTCACCATCTCCAAATGGATCAACTTCAAGATCCTCATACACGTGTTCAAATGCATTCACTCCCTGGCACGACCCTCCCTCCCTGACCTCCTCACTCCCCAATCCACTACCACCACACCTTGTATTTATATCATACTCTCCAGGCTGGGTGCTGTCTCAAGAGCTTCACAATGCCCAAGACCAAGCCGCAGGGAGGGAGTTGCATCTGAAGACCTTTCTCTTCAACTGCAATTAGAGTCACCTCCACCCCTCCCCCTGGCTCGGCCTCAAGCTCTACCATTGTGAAGCTCTCTGAGACGCCGCCCGGCATGGAGGGCTCTGTATAAGTTTTGTGAAGGTAATCATAAGCGCCGTCAAAGAGAAATGTCTTCAGGCGTGATCTGAAGATGGGAAAGAAGGAGGTGAGGCAAAGGGATTGAAGGAGTGAGTTCCAGAGCTTCGGAGAGTAGTGGCTGAAGGCACAGAGTTTTGTATGAACTAATGGAGGGAGGAGGGAAGCCCGGCAAGGAGGAATTGGAGCCAACACTCAGGGCCTCCACTCCACTGACAGTGGCTCCTTCTCGTCCCTCACACCCTCCGCCCCACCATCAGAGGTCGTGCTCTCACCTACTACACCCCAAATCTCTGCCTGGCGCCCTGCTCTCTCCCCTCTATCATGTCCTGCCTGAAAACCTTTGACCGTGTTTATGGTCCCTTGCCCCCTCCCCTCCTGAAGGACATTCATAATCTAAAGGGAACTTGTGAAAAAGAAGCTTTTAACCCAATTATTAATAATAATTGACGTGTCAAACAGTTAATTGTTTAATAGCCCCCAAAAAGTACAGTGGCAAAGTGTTAAATAGTGCACATACCCCCTCTGGCCAACCTCTCCTTCACACACACCCTGCTGCCAACCCTTCCTTCCCCCACACACACACACCCTGCCAACCCCTCCTTCACACAGACACACAAACAACCGCTCCTTCACACACACCCCATCCTACCAAACCCCTCCTTCACACACACACCCAACTACCAACCCCTCCTTCCCACACAAACAACTGCTCTTTCACACACACACACTCCTGCCAACCCCCTCCTTCACACACACACACACACACACACCCTGCCTACTTCTTCATATACACACACCCTCCTGTCAACCCCACCTTCACACACACACCCCCTCCTGCCAACCCCTCCCAGCCCATGCAAAGGTACAAATATTTACAGATCCCGTTGTGTGACAGGAGGGAAGCAGTAACTTCCCCTCCTCCCCCCGCCCCACCCCCGTTACTTGATGTTCTTGAGAAGGACGGTGCGAGCGTTGACCACAGCTTTGAAGGCGTCTTCACTGCCTGGAGCCACACACTTGTCAGGGTGTAACAGCACCGCCAGACGCCGGTACGCTCGGTTCAACTCCTCCCTGAGAGACACACACACAGTCACTACACATACACACAGTCACTACACACACAGTCACTGCAAACATAGTTACTAGACACACACGACACACAGTCATTACACACACAGCACTGTATACACACACAGTCATTACACATACACACAGTCACTACACACACAGTCACTGCAAACATAGTTACTAGACATACACTACACACAGTCATTACACACACAGCACTGTATACACACACAGTCATTACACATACACACAGTCACTACAAACATAGTTACTAGACACACACACTACACACAGTCATTACACACACAGCACTGTATACACACACAGTCATTACACAGCACTACAGTCACTACACACTCACATCACTACACACACCTCATTACACACACAGTCACTACACACACATCACTGTACACACAGTCACTACACACACACATCACTGTACACACAGTCATTACACACACACAATTACTGTACACACACATCACTGTACACACATTCACTACACACACAGTCACTGCACACACAGTCACTATACACACAACACTGAACACACTCACGGGGGAGAGGGGCTGGGGGCTCGGTTGGGGGGCTAAGCTGGGGTTTGGAGGCTCTGGGCTGGGGGAAGGGGGGTCTAGGCTGGGGGAAGGGGTGCTGGGCTGAGGGCCGGGGCTGACCTGGGGGCCCCTGGCTGGAGGCCCAATAATTCCCAGCTGTCTTTGCTGTTGCGGATGCGCCGGATGGTGTCGGCCTGTTCCCTGGTGAAGCCGCCGGGCAGAGAGGTCAGAGGTCGTTTCCCCCCCTCACATAGCTCCACTATACAGGAGAACAGCGTCTGTAACACACACACACACGGTGGGGGTCAGGGGGTACAAGCGGAGGATGGCACTACCCAGCCCAACCCCGTCCACCCTATCCCCTCCCTCACCCCGATTGCCTCCCTCAACCCCTCTCTCTCCCCACCCTCTCCCCAGGCCCCCCACACCCTCTCCCTAGCTCCCATCTCCCCAGCCCCACCCCCCCTCCCCAGGCACCCCCCCAAAACCCTCTCCCTTACCCCCACCCTCAACCCTCTCCCTTACCCTCAACCCTCTCCCCAGGGCCCCCTCCCCTTCTCCCCAGCCTCTCCTCAGGCACCCCCCCCAACCCAACCTTCTCCCCAGGACCCGCCCACCCATCCTCTCCCCAGGACTCCGTTCTATACTCCAACCCCCAACCATCCCCTCCCTCCCCACTGACCTGGAACATCTCGCTGATCCCCTCCCCGGTCTGAGCCGACGTCTCAAAGTGATGGAAACCTCGACTCTCAGCCCAGAGCCGGCCATCGCTCTCCTCCACCACCCGGCGCTTCCCACAGTCAATCTGGACAGGCACACCATCACTACACACAGTCACTATACAATCACTACACTGTCAGCCATAGTCACTACACCATCACAGACACACTGTCACAGACACAGTCACTACACTGTACAGCCACACAGTCACTACACTGTACACACACAGTCACTTCATTGTCAATATGGACACACACAGTCACTAGACTGACACTACACACGGTCACTACACTGTACAGGCACACAGTCACTAGACAGTCACTACACTGTACACACACACAGTCACTGCACTCTCACTACACCATCACTACACAGTCACTGTACAGACACTTCACTGGCAGCCACAGCCACTACATTGTCACTACATTGTCAGACACACAGTCACTACACCACACCACTATTACACTACAGTCACAGTTACACAACCACACAATCACTACACTAGGTTATTGACACTGACCCACCCCCACCCCCAGGCTGGCCTTTGCCCCCACCCCCCGGCCTGTACCTTGTTGCCACAGACCACAAAGACAATGTTGTCCATGTTTCCGTGGGGTCCCAATTCCTGCCTCATCTCAGCCAGCCAGCTCTCCAGGGCCTCGAAACTCTCCCTCTGCCCTACATCATATGCCAGGATCACTCCCTGTGTGTCCTTGTAGAACTCGTTCCTCACCTTCCCCGACACAGACACACACGGAGACACACATACAGAGAGACACGTACACAGAGAGACACAGAGAAGCCATAATTTCAATCATAATTCTTACATTTCATATATTAAATACCATGTAAAGTGCGTTAACTATACTTTGTTGGTGAAAGCGGCAGCCAATTGCTGACAGTACGTTCCATATTCCCACCGCTCTCTGCCTTCACAGAATATACTGTAAAGTGAATTGACTGTATATTTGTGGGCAAAACGCAGCAGCCAATTGCGCACAGCAGCATCTCCACAAATAGTTGTGGACTGAAAATGACCAATTTTTGTTATTCTGTTTTTTTTGGAGGGATTATTATTAGGCGTGTGTGGAGTAAGGAAACTTGCCCAAGGTTTCGCCCTGATCTGCCTAGATTCAAACACAGGTCTCACGCTTGTAAGGTGCGTGCTCTAACCACTGAGCTACAGGATTATTATTATTATTATTTCTTTAACGTGGGGACCAGAACTTCACACAGTATTCAAAGTGCAGTCTAACCAAGGTTCTGTATAAGTTTACCCTAACCTTCCTGCTTTTCATTTCTATTATCTCTAGCAATGATTCCCAAGTCCTGATATGCTTTTTTTAATGTCCTTATTCACGGTTCCCAGGAAAGTACAGTGACTGAGTATTGTGGACATTACTTGGAAGCCAATTTTCTAACACAGCAATGCCACCCAAACAGGCATGAATTAAACCAGTTTATCTGAGGGACACAGACCAGGGAGAGAGAGAGAAAATCCCTTCTGCAGGATCTTTAACATCCACCTGAAAAGGAAGCTCCTGTCGCTCAGTGGTTAGAGCACTCGCCTTACAAGCGTGAGATCTGTGTTCGAATCCAGGCAGATCAGAGTGAAATCTTGGGTAAATTTCCTTACTCCACATGTCTGATAATAATCCCTCCAAAAATAAAATTGGTAATTTCACAGGGCTAAGCACTCACACAGCTCCTGACCCAATCCCTCTCACTCACCTCATAAAAGAAGGGGTTCCCAGCCATGTCAAAGATGTTCACTTTGATCTCACGATCCTTGACTTGTACCCTACACACAGACAGACACAAGTCATACACTGTCCAGCTCCAACACAGGGAGCTCCAGCACAGAATATGGAGAGAGACAGCAGGGAATGGAGTTAGAGTAGAGAGCTCCAGTGGGGGAGCGAGCACCAGCACAGACACGATGGGGAGAGAGAGAGAGAAGGGAATGGGGTTATATAATAGTAATCTTTCTATTTGATATAGTGCCTTTTCACACGTCTCAAAGCGCTTCACAGAATATACTGTAAAGTTAATTGGCTATATATATTTCAGATTCAGATTTGCTGGAGCTGCGGGACACACAGACTTACTTGGTGACGCCATAGTCGATGCCAATCGTGGCCAGGTACTTGGGGACAAACCTCTTCTCACAGTATCTCTTTATCACACAGCTCTGAGGAGAGACAGGAGATAGTCATATACACACACACACAAAGATACACTCTCACCCACACACCACATACAGTCAGACATACATCAGTTTCACCCACAAATACAAACCACCCCCACATACAAACCACCCACACAAAGATGTACAATCACTGTGCTGGACTCTTGTTTGCACAGTTAAAAATCACATTATCCACATATCGTGATATATCATAAAATCAATCCTTTTGTGCTCAAAAAATTCTATGATACCCTTTCAGGTAATGCTTTTCAGATCCCAACAACTTGCTGATGACATTTTTTTTCCTAAACTCCCCTCTGTTTCTTTTCACAACCATCTTAAATCGGTGTCATCAGGTTATTGACCCACTCGCCAGTTGAAACAGTTTTCCCCAGTACAACCGGTTCAAATCCCCTCATGATATTGAAAACCTCTATCAACTCCTCTCTTAATCTTCTCTGCTCTATGGAGAGTAAAGCTAGTTTTGCTAACCTCTCCTCATAACTAAGGTCCTTCATTCCTGATATCACCCTGGTGAACCTCCTTTGTATCCTCTCTCAATACCTTAACATCTTTCCTAAAGTGTAGTGCCCAGAACTGAACACATTCTCCAACTGAGGCCTAACCAGTATTTTATAAATATACATCATAACTTCCTGACATTTGTATTCTATGCTCCTATTTATAAATCCTAGTACAGTAAAAGCCTGTTTATCCGGCACACTCGGGACCTGGCCAGTGCCGGTTAAAACACGTGCCGGATATTCGGCCGAAAACTGCAAAAGAAAAAAAAAACTTCGATGCATTTTTCCGGATAAATTCCGGTTAATCGAATGCAGATCTTTTCTTGTGATGCCGGTTATACGGAAGTTACGGTTGATCGGATGCCGCATAAACAGGCTTTTACTGTACCCTGTATGCTTTTTTAACAGCTTTATCTACCTGTCCTGCCACATTCAGAGATTTGCTTATATGATCCCCCCCAGATCCCTGTTCATTTACCCCCTTTAAAATTGAATCATCAGCTTATACGGCCTCTCCTCATTTTTCCTACCAAAATGCAACACTGAATCGGCCTCGGGCTCCGCCATTGTGAAGCGCTCTGAGATGCCGCCTGGTGTGGAGGGAGGGGGCTATATAAATGCAAGTTATTGAATGGTTTGGTCTCTGGGAGTGACATGGGCATATTTGTTTTTGCAGTTGACTGCAGTGACACCTGGTGGCGGGGGTGGGAGGGCCGACTGCAGCACTGTGGGATCCTGCGTCAACGCGGTGGGAACCAAATAAACATCAGAGGAATCTACACCACGGAAACAACAACATTACATCCTTAAAGCAGCTCCTGCATCAGAAGAAGGCCCCGGCGTTGTAAATTACACAATTTGAGTGATCAACAACAACCAAAACAACTTGTGTTTGTATAGCATCCTCCAAGCCAGACAGACAGTGTCTCAGAGCGCTTAAGTCAGTATAAAGATCAGTATAAAGACGCCGAAAAAAACAAATCAAACCTTTCACCAGGATCAGTAAGAATCGTGGACAACAGAGAGAAAGAACAGGGTGGCTGCACTTCAATAGTGAAAGGACTGCAACAGCGCTGTACAGTATACAGTACAGTGTAGAGTATATTACTGTATAGTATATAATATTACTGATTACCTTGCCACGCACTCTGCAGAGCCATGCCGATCACTGTGTACAGTACACAGTGTATCGTATATTACTGTACAGTGTATATAATACTGTATTACTGATTACCTTGCCCACCTCCGCACAGCCCAGGCTGATCACTTTGACCCGTAAACACTTCCTGGCGCTCCCAGGTCTCGTCTCCATCCTGACAACAACAAACACAGTCTCTTATAAACCCCCCACATATGCAGCCCCACTCCCCCACAAACACAGCTCCCCCTCCACAAACACAACGCCCCCACCCACAAACACAGCCACCCCCTCCACAAACACAACCACTCCCCCACAAACACAGCCCCATCCCCCACAAATACAGCTCCACTTCCGCAAACACAGGCCCCCCCACAAACACAGCTCCCCCTCCACAAGCACAGCCCCCCCACCAACAAACACAGCTCCCCCTCCACAACAAACCCCCCCAACAAACACAGCCCCCCACCCACACACACAGCTCCCCCTCCACAAACACAACCCCCCCCACCCACAAACACAGCTCCCCCTCCACAAACACAACCCCCCCATCCACAAACACAACCCCCCCCATCCACAAACACAGCTCCCCTCCCACAAACACAGCCCCACACCCACAAACACAGCTCCCCCTCCACAAACACAACCCCCCCCACCCACAAACACAGCTCCCCCTCCACAAACACAACCCCCCCATTCACAAACACAGCTCCCCCCCCACAAACACAGCCTCACACCCACAAACACAGCTCCCCCTCCACAAACACAGCTCCCCCCCCCCACCCCCACAGCTCCACCCCCACAAACACAACCCCTCCACCCACAAACACAGCTCCCCCTCCACAAACACAGCTCCCCACCCCCCAACCCCACAAACACAGGCCACCCCACAAACAGAACCCCTAAACCCAAACATAGCTCCTCCCCTCCCGCACACACAGCCTCACCCCCCCCCTACACACAGCCCCCCGCCCCCCACACACACACACAGCCTCCCCCCCCCCCCCCCCACACACAGCCCCCCCCCCCCCCCACCACACACAGCCCCCCGCCCACCCCCCACACAGGCTCCCCCCCCCCCCCTCACACAGCCTCCCCCCCCCCCACACACAGCCCCCCGCCCCCCACACACAGCCTCACACCCCCCCCACACACAGCACCCCGCCCCCCACACACACACACAGCCTCACCCCCCCCCACACAGCCTTCCCCCCCCCCCACACAGCCTCTCCCACCCCCCCCCACACACACAGCCTCACCCCCCCCACACAGCCTCCCCACCCCCCCCCACACAGCCCCCCGCCCCCCACACACAGCCCCTCCCCCCCACACACAGCCCCCCACCCCCCTACACAGCCCCCCCTCCCACACACACAGCCCCCCGCCCCCCCCACACACACACACAGCCCCCCCCCCCACACAGCCCCTCCCCCCCCCACCCACACACACAGCCTCCCCCCCCACAGCCTCCCCCCCCCCACACAGCCCCCCCCCCCACACACAGCCCCCCCCCCCACACACACAGCCCCCCCCCCCCACACAGCCCCCCCCCACACACACACAGCCCCCCCCCCCCACACGGCCTCCCCACCCCACCACACACAGCCCCCCCCCCCCGCAGGCCCACAGCAACAAACACCCACCCACAGGCACAGCCTCACCCCCCCCCCCCCCCCGCACAGGCACAGCCTCACCCCCCCCCCCCCCCCGCACAGGCACAGCCTCACCCCCCCCCCCCCCCCGCACAGGCACAGCCTCACCCCCCCCCCCCCCCGCACAGGCACAGTCTCACCCCAAACCCCACAGGCACAGCCTCACCCTCACAGCCTCCCCCCTCCACACACACACACAGCCTCACCCACAGCCCCACAGCAACTAACATCCACAGGCCCAGCCTCCCCCTCCCCCCCCCCCCCACAGCCTCACCCCCCCCCCCACAGCCTCACCCCCCCCCCCCACAGCCTCACCCCCCCCCCGCCACACACAGGCACAGCCTCACCCCCACAGCCTCACCCCCCCCCCCCCCCCACAGGCCCAGCCTCACCCCCACAGCCTCACCCTCACCCCCACAGCCTCACCCCCCCCCACAGGCACAGCCTCACCCCCACAGCTTCACCCTCACCCCCCCCCCCCCCACAGCCTCACCCCCCCCCCCCCCCCACACACAGGCACAGCCTCACCCCCACAGCCTCACCCCCACAGCCTCACCCCCACAGCCTCACCCCCCCCCCCCCCCACACACAGGCACAGCCTCACCCCCACAGCCTCACCCCCACAGCTTCACCCTCACCCCCCCCCCCCCCACAGCCTCACCCCCCCCCCCCCCCCCACACACAGGCACAGCCTCACCCCCACAGCCTCACCCCCCCCCCCCCACAGCCTCACCCCCCCCCCCCCCAGCCTCACCCCCCCCCCCCACACACAGGCACAGCCTCACCCCCACAGCCTCACCCCCCCCCCCCCACAGCCTCACCCCCCCCCCCCCACAGCCTCACCCCCCCCCCCACACACAGGCACAGCCTCACCCCCACAGCCTCACCCCCCCCCCCCCACAGCCTCACCCCCCCCCCCCCACAGCCTCACCCCCCCCCCCACAGCCTCACCCCCCCCCCCACACACAGGCACAGCCTCACCCCCACAGCCTCACCCCCACAGCCTCACCCCCACAGCCTCACCCCCCCCCCCACACACAGGCACAGCCTCACCCCCACAGCCTCACCCCCCCCCCCCCCCCCCACAGCCTCACCCCCCACACACACAAACACACAGCCCGATCCACATCCCCATCTACAGCACAGCTCCGACCCCAACTACAGGCGCAGCCCAGCCTTGACCTCAATTACACTCCAACTACATACAGCCCAGCCCTGACCCCAACTACCCCCCAACTACAGCCCAGCCCTGACCCCAACTACCCCCCAACTACAGCCCAGCCCTGACCCCAACTACAGGCGCAGCCCAGCCCTGACCCCAACTACAGGCGCAGCCCTGACCCCAACTACAGCCCAGCCCTGACCCCAACTACAGGCGCAGCCCAGCCCTGACCCCAACTACAGGCGCAGCCCTGACCCCAACTACAGCCCAGCCCTGACCCCAACTACAGGCGCAGCCCAGCCCTGACCCCAACTACAGGCGCAGCCCTGACCCCAACTACAGGCGCAGCCCAGCCCTGACCCCAACTACAGGCGCAGCCCTGACCCCAACTACAGCCCAGCCCTGACCCCAACTACAGGCGCAGCCCAGCCCTGACCCCAACTACAGGCGCAGCCCTGACCCCAACTACAGGCGCAGCCCTGACCCCAACTACAGGCGCAGCCCTGACCCCAACTACAGCCCAGCCCTGACCCCAACTACAGGCGCAGCCCTGACCCCAACTACAGCCCAGCCCTGACCCCAACTACAGGCGCAGCCCTGACCCCAACTACAGCCCAGCCCTGACCCCAACTACAGGCGCAGCCCAGCCCTGACCCCAACTACAGGCGCAGCCCTGACCCCAACTACAGGCGCAGCCCTGACCCCAACTACAGGCGCAGCCCTGACCCCAACTACAGCCCAGCCCTGACCCCAACTACAGGCGCAGCCCTGACCCCAACTACAGCCCAGCCCTGACCCCAACTACAGGCGCAGCCCTGACCCCAACTACAGCCCAGCCCTGACCCCAACTACAGGCGCAGCCCAGCCCTGACCCCAACTACAGGCGCAGCCCTGACCCCAACTACAGGCGCAGCCCAGCCCTGACCCCAACTACAGGCGCAGCCCTGACCCCAACTACAGCCCAGCCCTGACCCCAACTACAGGCGCAGCCCTGACCCCAACTACAGCCCAGCCCTGACCCCAACTACAGGCGCAGCCCAGCCCTGACCCCAACTACAGGCGCAGCCCTGACCCCAACTACAGCCCAGCCCTGACCCCAACTACAGGCGCAGCCCAGCCCTGACCCCAACTACAGGCGCAGCCCTGACCCCAACTACAGGCGCAGCCCTGACCCCAACTACAGGCGCAGCCCTGACCCCAACTACAGCCCAGCCCTGACCCCAACTACAGGCGCAGCCCTGACCCCAACTACAGCCCAGCCCTGACCCCAACTACAGGCGCAGCCCTGACCCCAACTACAGCCCAGCCCTGACCCCAACTACAGGCGCAGCCCAGCCCTGACCCCAACTACAGGCGCAGCCCTGACCCCAACTACAGGCGCAGCCCTGACCCCAACTACAGGCGCAGCCCTGACCCCAACTACAGCCCAGCCCTGACCCCAACTACAGCCCAGCCCTGACCCCAACTACAGGCGCAGCCCTGACCCCAACTACAGCCCAGCCCTGACCCCAACTACAGGCGCAGCCCAGCCCTGACCCCAACTACAGGCGCAGCCCTGACCCCAACTACAGGCGCAGCCCAGCCCTGACCCCAACTACAGGCGCAGCCCTGACCCCAACTACAGCCCAGCCCTGACCCCAACTACAGGCGCAGCCCTGACCCCAACTACAGCCCAGCCCTGACCCCAACTACAGGCGCAGCCCAGCCCTGACCCCAACTACAGGCGCAGCCCTGACCCCAACTACAGGCGCAGCCCAGCCCTGACCCCAACTACAGGCGCAGCCCAGCCCTGACCCCAACTACAGGCGCAGCCCAGCCCTGACCCCAATTACACCCCAACTACAGCTCAGCCCTGGCCCCAACCACAGCCCAGCAATTTATGTTAAATATGAAGGACAAAGGGACATAAAGGACAGCCAGCATGGATTTTTACAAATCTTTATTTTTACAAATCTGATAGGATTTTTCGATGAGGTAACGGAATGCATGGACGAGGGTCTTTCCTCCCACCTCAACATTCAAGGCACAGTCCTTGACTGGTTCCATTCCTACCTGACCCACCGCCTACATTTTGTATCATCCAACGGTTTCTCCTCAAACCCCCGCACAGTTTCTCACGGCGTCCCCCAGGGCTCTGTCCTCGGCCCCCTCCTTTTCACCATTTACACGCTCCCTCTGGGCGATGTCATCCGCAAACATGGGGTAAATTTCCACATGTCAATCTTTCAATCTTCCTTGGACACAGGGGTCGTGCCAGAGGACTGGAGGATAGCTAATGTTACTCCCTTGTATAAAAAGGGGCAGAAGGACAAGCCTGGTAACTACAGACCAGTCAGTCTAACGTCGGTAGTGGGCAAACTTCTAGAGTCCATAATCAGGGACTAAGGTAGATCTTCACTTAGAAAGATATAGGCTAATAAAGGACAGTCAACATGGATTTGTTAAAGGCGAATCTTGCCTTACAAATCTGATAGAATTTTTTGATGAGGTAACGGAATGGGTGGATAATGGTAGCGCAGTTGATGTAGTTTACATGGACTTTCAAAAGGCATTTGACAAAGTGCCACATGAGAGACTTATTATGAAATTAAAGGCCCATGGCGTAAAAGGGACAGTGGCTGCGTGGATCCACAACTGGCTGCGAGACAGAAAGCAGAGAGTTGTAGCGAGCGGCTGTTTTTCAGATTGGAGAGAAGTGAGCAGTGGTGTGCCACAGGGATCAGTTTTGGGACCATTGCTGTTTGTAATCTACATCAATGATCTGGACTTGGGTGTACGGAGTACAGTTTCCAAGTTTGCAGATGACACTAAGTTAGGGAGAATAGTAAATAATGAGGAGGATAGTAGCCATCTGCAAGAGGATATAGACAAATTGGTAAAGTGGGCAGAAACATGGCAGATGAAGTTTAATGCAGAGAAGTGTGAGGTGATGCATTTTGGGAGAAGAAATGAAGGGAGGCAATATAGGCTAGATACTATAGTACAATTTTAAATGGTGTGAAGGAACAGAGAGACCTGGGGATTTGTGTTAGTGACTCGTTGAAGGTGGCAGGACAGGTAGACAAGGCTGTTAAGAAGGCATATGGGATACTAGGCTTTATAAATAGGGGTATAGAGTACAAAAGTCAGGAAGTGCTGACTAACCTCTATAAGACTTTGGTGAGGCCTCAGCTGGAATATTGTGTTCAATTCTGGTCACCACACTACAGAAAGGATGTGAAGGCATTGGAAAGGGTACAACGAAGATTTACTAGGATGGTGCCAGGATTGAGGGACTTCAGCTATGAGGAGAGGCTAGATAGGCTAGTGTTATTCTCTCTGGAGCAGAGAAGATTGAGGGGAGACCTAATAGAGGTTTATAAGATCATGTGGGGTTTCGACAGGGCAAATAGAGAAAAACTATTTCCACTCGTGGGTGAATCTGTGACTCGTGGTCACAGATTTAAAATAGTTTCAAGGCGAAGTAGAGGGGAGCTGAGGAGAAATGTTTTCACTCAGCGAGTTGTTCGAATCTGGAATGCATTGCCTGAAACGGTGGTGGAGGCTGATTCGATAACAACTTTTAAAAGGGAATTAGATCTTTATTTAGGGAGAACAGGTCTATTAGGCTATGGGAAGCGGGCAGGGCAGTGGGATTGAATCGCTCTTTTCAAAGCGCCGGCACAGACTAGATGGGCCGAATGGCCTCCTTTTGTGCCGTAAAATTCTATGAATCTATGAATCTACACACAAGCCCATCACCATGATCAGCCGGGTGTCTGACGCGCACACGCACACACCCACCCACCCACCCACCCATCATTGTGAGATGTCTTGATGAGCTGATGAGGAGTTGAATTATTGTAATGGTTAATGATTATTGTAATCATTATTATTTTTATTTGATTCCAGGACAGGCGTGCAGAGGAAGTACGAAAAAATAAAGACACACAGTGTGATTTGGAGGGCTAGAGCTTCATATCACCACCCCCCTCCCCCCTACTCTTCCCCTCTCCCCCCCATCTTTGCCCTCCACCCCCCTCACCCTGCATCTCCCCACCCCCCACACACCTCCCAGCACCCACTCTCCTCCCACCACTCTCCCCCCCCCATACCACTCTGCACCCCCTGAGTGGAGTGGGGGTCACATATCCTACCCATAACAACAAGTTCTCCCAATGTCTGTTTTAATGTTTCGTAAGAAAAGATTTTGATTCTAAAATTCTATGATTTTATGTGATGGCTAAGCAATGGTTATAGACCAGCTCATTTTGATATGGAAACAAGGGGGAGAGGCCAAGGCTATCAGAACGATCAAAACAGGTTATTTTGCTATCTATCTATCCCTGGAGGTTGAATCAAGATAATAATAATACTTGCATTTGATGCAGCGCTTTCACATCTTGTAGACATCTAAAAGTGCTTCACAGAATACACTGTATAAAGTGAATTAACTGCATATTTGTGGGCGAAACACGGCAGCCATTTGTACACAGCAGGGACCCACAAACAGTCGTGAGATGAGTGATCAAATGACTATTTGTTATTACAGTATTATTCTTATTATTTGTTAAAATCATTATTTGGTTCAGCGACAGTATAGAGGTGATTACAGTAAATTGTCAAGGATGCTGTGACGGACTTGTATATGGAGAACTGTTATAAGAAATACAGGCTCCAAAATACAACAGGAACTAAAGCATTGCACACTCAACAAGGCCTCCCTGGATCGCAGTGAGTTTCCTGAGTCTCTATGGGGTTTGTTACAACCCTCTAAATGAACAAAATTTTGTTTCAAATTTGGTCATAAGGGAGTGAGAACAATTCTGATCTGGGTTCCGATAACACCACCTGCTGGTTAAAACAAATTTTTTCTTTGAAAAATATGTTTTAAACATTCTGATTGAAAAGAAAATGTGACAACAACTTGGATTTATATAGCGCCCTCCAAGCCGGACGGCATCTCAGATCAAATGGTCTGATGACAAAAAACAAAATAAATTGATCTCTAATTTACACAGCAGGCATGATAAATTTCAAAGGTCTCTATGGGGTTTGTCGTAACCCTTTGAATGAATATTTGGGGCGGGCCAACAGTCACAGCATGAGGCCATTCTGCATATTATTACACGACTCAAGAGCCTCCCCAACTATTCTTTGAAAAGAGCAATCCAAACAGTAACAATATTCCCGATTGAAGGTTTCTCCCCACACGAAGTTGTGACTGTACGGTCCATGAGAATACCTAAAATATGTTAGGATGAGATTTAGCGTAAACTCGTAGCAATTAAAATGAGTAAAAGCAAGCAAACAAACCCAGGTAGCAAGCCCATATGGGCCCCATATGGGCCAATTTGGGTTTATCCATGCCCATATGGGCCCCACATGGGCTTGCTACCTGGGAAAGTGAACAAAACACAAAATACTACAGATACTGGAAATCTAAACAAAAACAGAAGTTGCTGTTCAAGAAGGACTTGAACCAGGCGAGTGCGGTCCCACTGAGGTGGGTGATGGAGGACAGGTAGTGGAGGAGAATGGCATGATCGACTGTGTCAAACATGGCTGAGAAGTCCAGGCAGATAAGGAGGCAAAGGGAGCTCTGGTCACAGATAGAGAGGACATCGCTTGTGACTTTCACAAGTGCAGTCTCTGGTCAGGGCAGAAACCGGACTGGAGGGGTTCGAAAAAGGAGTGAAAGGAGAGGTGTGGACGGAGTTGGTTGGCAACAATGCGTGTCCTCTACTGCTCTAAACTCCGTGATCCCATCTCCCCCATCCTCGCCTGACTCCATTGGCTCCCCATCATCCGGAAGATCCAATTCAAGATCCTGGTCCTCTCCTTGAAAGCTCTCTCTGCCCCAACCTATTTCTGTGACCCCCTAACTCCCTACCAAAACTACCCACTCCCTCCGATTAGATGGCTCCGGCCTGCTACATGTCCCCTGACTCATCCAGCCCACCATTGGCAGGCAATCCTTTAGCCACTCTGCCCCAACCACTGGACCTCCATCCTGCAGTCTCTCCTCCTCACACACTCCCTGGCCTCCTCTTTGATGGCCCCATGGGTCATTTAGACATCAAAGTGTCTAAATCCCCCTCTTTCCCTCCACCCTCCCCGTCCCTGACCCCAGCTCAGGTCTGAAACAATGACGGTCCAATGCCTTTGGACATCCTCCTGATGTGAAAGGCTCTCCGCAAGTGTAATTTTGTTGTTGATACAAGTTAAATATGCCCTCGTTATTATGTATATTACATGTCATTATTAATAATGATTTACTGTAATTGTTGGATTAAGCCTCGGATAAAAAAAACTGATGTTGGTGGGAGGGGTATACAGGGAGGGGGCAGTGGAAGAGAGGGAGAACTGGAAGAGAGGGAGAGGTGAGAGTGGGAAAAGGGGAAAGTGAGAGAGGGAGGGGGCAGGGGAATGGGGCAGAGGGTGAGAGGAGGGAGGGCAGAGGGAGGGGGCAGAAGGGGAATGGGACAAAGGGAGAGGGTGAGAGCAGAGGGAGAACGGAAAAGGGGAGAAGGGGAGGGTAAGTGCAGAGGGAGAGGCGGGAGAGAGCAAAGGAGAGGGCTGTGGGTGTGAATGGACTGTGAGAGCGAGGCAGTCTCTCTGGTCTCTGTGTGAATGTGGGTGAATGTTCCCGAGTATAATAAACAGACAGGAGCCAATGTTTAGCCACAAAAACATGTGTAATTATCATCATCCATCATTTACACTTCATACAAGGCAATAAATAGGAGGGGCTGTGGTGGGTGGGGTGGAGGCGGGGGTGGTGGGGAGTGGGGGGTGATGGGGGCAGACAGGTCTACACAGAAGCCCAGTGAGGTGGGGCCTTACTGTGCCAGGGCCCGTCCACCTGGACCCTCCTTCCCCATTACATTCCTGAAGAGGGTAAGCAGTGGTTTGTGGTCCCAGGAGTTCATGAAGCCCCCATAGCGCTTGTCCTTCAGTGGGGAACCCCACCTGAAATGACCAATTTTGTATTCCTCTCTCTTCTCCTCGGGCCCCAGCTCCTTCTCCTCCCCTTCCACTTCAGACTGGTTGCCATCCCCCTGAGGCTGACTGGCCTCGGGGTTCTTGGGGAAGATCGGCAACGCGTATCTTTGCCCAGCCTGCCGCAGGCCGTCCCTGGAGCCCTCGGACCACCTGAAGTGGGTCATTTTATATAACTTCCCATCCTTCTTCTGCTCAGGCTCCTCCTCTGGGCCCCAGGCCGCCTGTTCAGGGCTCCATGCGTCACCACCCTGGCTCCAGGTCTGCTCTACAGGGCCCCAGACCTGCTCTGCAGGGACCCAGGCCTCACTAGGACCCCAGGCTTCTTTGGGGATCTGACGTTTGAACTGATCCCCCAGGCCCTCGGCTGAGGTTTCTGGCTCCTCATTGGGGTAAACCTTGATGGGTCTCCTCTTCCTGCCCATGGGCTTCCCCCAGCGGAAGTGCTCCATGGAGTAGGAACGTTTGCCTTCCCGCGGAGTAGGAGGCCCCTGGGGTTCCCAGCGAGGGCCCGCCCCACCTTTCATTGACTTGGAGGTGTTCCCGCCTTTCTTCCCAAACTTGTTCCAGCGGAAATGTCCCATCACATAACTGCGCAAGGCCTCGAACACCGGCATCAGCCGACCATTCCCAGGGAACAGCGGGACCTCCAGGCTCTGCCCATTGCTGCACACCTCATTACAGGGCTGTGGAGAAACATTATCACACACCTCATTACACACCAACACACAGTCCATTACACACCACCAAACAGCCTATTACACACCAACACTCAACCCATTGTAAGGGAGGAAGCAAGGCAAAGGGATTGTGAGTTTCAGAGTGTAGGGGCAGAGAGGCTGAAAGCCCGGCCACCGATGGTAGGGCGGATCGGGCGGAAGATATGGAGCAGGCTGGAGCCTGCTGAATGGAGGCGGCGGACAGGTTAATGCGGGGTCAGCAGGTCAGAGAGATAGGACGGGGCAAGGCAGTGGAGGGCCTTGAAAGTACAGATGAGGATCTTGAATTTGATCCACTGAGGGATGGGGAGCCAGTGGAGCCAGGCGAGGGAGGTGGTTAATGGATTCGCGGAGCCTGGTGCGGGTGAGGACACAAGCTGCAGAATTTTGGATGATCTGCAGCTTGTGATGGTAAGAGTTGGGGAGGCCAACAAGGAGGGAGTTGCTGTAGGTGACAAGTAAAGGGACGATTTGGTGTAACTGATATATCGGTGCGTTCGGCAGCCCGGACCTGATCCTTGAGGGAATTGAGGTGGCTAGTGAACCAAGTAGGAGGTGATTCGGGAGGTGAGGGGGCAGAGGGGGTAATGTGGAGGAGAGTGTGTGAGGAGGATAGATCAGTGCGGGAGGTAGGCCAGAGGGGGAGAAGGTCAAATGACTCCTGGGCTCCAGAGACAGAATGTGGGGAAGAGTTTCTTCCAAGGGGGTTGCAGGATGGAGGTGGGTTTGTTGGCGATGGGGAAAGGGACCGTAGATTTGAAGGAGATGAAGTGGTGGTCAGAGATAGTCTTGTTGGTGATGCTGATATCCGAGACACAGGCCCCGGGTGATCGACTGAGTGGGCGAGGGGTCGCCATGAAAAAGTGGTTGGCAGAGTGGATATGGAGAGAGGTTGAGAGAGGAGAGAGAAGTCTGAGGAGATAGAGCAGGAGGGGGGTGAAGTGAAGGTTGAAGTTGCTGAGGATGAGGAGGTGATTGGAACAGAGTCAGTGGGAAGCTAGGAGGGTGGAGATGTCAGAGAATAATGTGGGGGGAGATTTTTGGGTGGTGGTAAATGAGGAGGATTTTGAGGGAAAGATTGCAGGGATGGTAGAGGGTGTGCTCAGATGAAGGGACTGAACCAGAGGAGTGGGGGGATAGAGTGAGTGACGTCCTGGAGATGAGGGTCGAGGAGTGGAGTTTATTGGGAGGTATAGCCGGGTGGTGTGGCCTTAGTGAAGGGATATATGTCGCCTGGAGTGATTCAGGTTTCATCACACACCCTGTTACCACATCACACATTTCACGCCCCATTATATACATTATTACACATCCCATCACACACATTCCATTACACACACTCCATCGCACACACCATTACACACACTCCATCACACAACAGCATCACACACACATTCACAAACCCCATTACACACACCATTACACACTTGAGGCACCATCACATACCTCATTACAACAACAACAAGAATACATTTATAGCATGCCTTTCACATCAGGAGGATGTCCCAAGGTGCTCAACAGGCCTTTGTAAGAGACACTTACACATTCCTTCACAGAGCAGGGTTAGAGTAGAGAGTTCCAGTGGGGGAGCAAGCATCATCAACACAGTCATGAAAGGGGTGGGGGGATGGGGAGAGAGAGAGATAATGAAATGAGGTTAGAGTAGGGAGTTCCAGTGAGGTAGCGAGCACAGACACCATGCAGAGAGCAGGGAATGGAAGCATGGTAGGAGGGGTAGTGGGGGGAAGGGGAATTGGAGTGTGGGTTTGGGGAGAGGTTTGGTGGGAGGGAATGCAGTTACCAGGAGGTTCGTATCCAGGTTGTTGAGGTGACAGTCAGGGTCTTGGTCCCCACACTGGCCCTGAGCCACCGCAAAGTCGGGCCACAGCAAAGCCACCAGCAGCACAGCTCGGCTCCACATCCACAGCTCCATCTCCTTGTCCTCTCGTCTGCTCACTCGCTCCTTCACCCACTTGCTCCCTTACCTACTCGCCTGCCAAGGGGCAACACAATCAATATCAATCATTCTATAACATTACATTTCAGAATAACCCCTCATCACTTCTTACAGACGTCTCAAAGTGCTTCACAGAATGTACTGTAAAATGCAGTGACTGCATTTTGTGTGGGAAATGTGGCAGCCAACACAGCAGTGTCCCCACATTATTATTGTTTTGTTTAAAAGGATTATTATGCTGGAAAGTGATTCACCAATCGACTAACAACCAGGTTCCTACTGACGGCTCGGTAAACAGAGGTGTGTTTATGGAGTAAGGAAACTTGCCGAACATTTTGCCCAGGAATCAAACCCAGATCCTCTTGGTTGCTGTTGTTATGAGGTGAGGGCTCTAACTACTTCACCCTTTCACATTGGGAGGCTGTCCCAAGGTGCTGGACAGTTAAGGGTTTCGACCTAAGCTGGAAGTTGGAGCCAATTATTGTTATACAGTATAATGTAATAGAACAAAAAATATTTGTAATAAAATTATTTGTAAGGTAATAACTTCTGTATCTCATATAGGGCCTTATGAGGTCTCAAAGCATATCCGAGGAGTTCATTTGAAAGGCGTAGTGACTGTGTGTTTTGCGGGTGAATGTGAGAAGGAGGGAGAGAGGGAGGGAGGGACGAGGCATAGGGTCTGTGGAAGGGAGTTGCAAAGGGTGGGGTAGGGAGGCCGATGGGCTGGCTACCAATGGTGCTGTGGATGGTTGGGACAGGCCAGGGAGCAGGCCACAGCCCGCTGAGTGGAGGGAGTGGACAAGTTTCTATGGGGTTAGAAGGTCACGGGCAAAGCCATGGAGGGCTTTGAAAGTGAAGACAAGGATATTGAACTCTATCCTCTAAGGGATGGGAAGCCAGTGAAGCTGGGCGAGGGTGAGGGTGATAAGTAAATAATAATAATAATCCTTGCATTTGATAGAGCGCTTTTCACGTATTCTACACTGTGTCTCGAAAGCGCTTCACAGAATGTACTGTAAAGCAAATTGACTATATATTTGTGGGTGAAACATGGCAGCCAATTGAGCACAGCAATGTCCCCACAAACAGTCATGGATTGAGTGACTGATCTTATTTGGTGGATTACTGGCCAGGAGAGACAAACTCCATCTGTTTCCAATAGCACCGCGGGATCTTTAACATCCACCTGAACAGGCAGATGGACCTGGGTTTAACGTCTCAACCAAATGGCAGTCGGGGGGAGGAAGGGAGTGAGGAGCGAGGGAGGGAGGGAGGGAGGGAGGGAATGTGGTCGAGGGAGGGAGTGAGGAGGGAGGGAATGTGGTGGAGGGAAGGAGTGAGGAGGGAGGGAATGTGGTCAAGGGAGGCGTTGAGGGGGGAGGGAATGTGGTTGAGGGAGGGAGTAAGGAAACGAGGTCCAGGGAGGGAGTAAGGTCAAGGGAGGACCCAAGGAAAGAGGAAGAGAACAAAGTCAAGGGAGTGAGGAGGGAACGAATGAGGAGGGAATGAGTGAGGTCACTGAAGGGTTGTGTGAAGGGTGAGGAGGGAGAGAGCGAGGTTGAATGAGAAAGGGAGCGAGGAGGGAGTGAGGGAGAGAATGATGTTGAGGGAGGGAGTGAGCGAGGATAGAGGGAGGAAGTGAAGAGGAAGGGACCGACACGAAAGGGATGGAGTGAGGAGGGAGGAAGCGAGATTGAAGGAGGGAGGTAGCGAGGGAGCTAGGGAGTGATAGGGTGAGGAGGGAGGAGTGAGGAGTTAGGGAGCGAGGTTGAAGAAGGGAGGGAGGGAGCGAAGAGGTAGGGAGTGAGGAGAGGTGGAATGAGGAGGGAGCAAGGTTGAAGGAAGGAGGGAGAGTGGAGGGAGGGTGGGAGGGAGTGAGGTCGAGGGAGGGAGCAAGGTTGGAGGGAGGGAATGCGGTCGATGGAGGGAGCGAAGAGGGAGGGAGTGAGGAAGGAGGGAGGGAGTGAGGAAGAAGGGAGGGAGGCAGCGAGGTCGAGGGAGGGAGCAAGGAGGAGGGTGGGAGGGAGCAAGGTCAGAGGGAGGAGTTGAGATTGGAGCGAGGGAATACGGTCAAGGGAGGAAGTGAGGTTGAGGGAGGGAGCGAAGAGGGAGGGAGCAAGGAAGGAGGGAGGGTTGCAGCGAGGTCGAGAACGTGGGGGAGGGAGAGAGTGAGGAGGGTAAGAGCAAGTTTGAGGGAGGGAGCGAGGTTGAGGGAGGGAGGGAGCAAGGTGAGGGAGCAAGTGAGGGGGAAGGGAGTGATGAAGGAAGAGGCGAAGTCAAACGCGGGAGTGAGGGAGTGAGGAAAGAAGGAGCAAGGTCGAGGGAGGAAGCGAGGAGGGAGGCAGTCATGAAGAAAGGAGTGAGGTTGAGAGAGGGAGCAAGGGACAGTGAGGAAGGAAGGAGCAAGTTTGAGCGAAGGAGGGAAAAGGGAGGAGGAGGACGAGGGTGGGAGCAAGGAGGGAGGGAAGGAGGGAAGGAAGGAGGGAGGGAGCTTACAACAACAACCACAAAATTTCACATATAGTGCTTTTCACGTCGGGAGGACGTCCCAAAGTGCCATACCTGAAAGTGTGTGAGTCTTTTCTCTCACTTGCTCTTCACTCGTCTCTCTTGGCTCCTCTCTCTTCACACCTCTCGCTCTCTCGCTAGCTTGCTCTCCGCTCGCTCTGCCTTTCCTCCTGACTGAAGCTGCTTTTTATATGCTCCCCAGCCCTCGTCACAGGCAGGGAGCAGGAGGCTGACTGATTGCAGTAATCCCTACACTCGGGGAGGACGGATATGCAGAAACCAAGCGTAACGCTGCCCTTTTCCTCCCCTGTCTCCCGGGATTAGCACCTCAACTTGAAACCTCACAACGACTCGTCAAGTGCTCAATGGGAGTGTGAACTTGGGAGTGTGGACGGACGCAACAACAACAACAAAATGACACTTGTATAACACAGTGTAGAGGGAGCTTTACTGTGTCTCTAACCCTGACCTGGGAGTGTGGACAGATGCACAATGTAGAGGGAGCTTACTGTGTCTCTAACCCTCATCTAAGTTTCCTTGCTCCACATGCCTAATAATAATCCCTCAAAAACCCCAATAATAAATTGGTCATTTCAATCTCCAACTGTTTGTGGGGACATTGCTGTGTGCAATTGGCTGCCGCGTTTTGCCCTCCAACACAGAGTCAATTCACTTTACAGTACACTCTGTGAGGTGCTTTGAGATGTCTAGAAGACGTGAAAAGCGCTGTATCAAATGTAAGGATTATTATTAAGAGGGAGAGGGGGTTGTGGGTGGGGGTGGGTGGGTTTGGAGAGAGGTCTATATGTGAGTATATGGGGGTGGGGGGGGCGCTGTGTGGAGGAGGTTTTATGTGAGTGTGTTGGGGGTGGGCTGTGTGGAGGGGGTTGTGTGTGGGAGTGAAGAGACTGAGACCTTGAGCTGATTCACATCCGCAAGGCAGGTGTTTTGTGCTGTCGTGACCTTGTTCCTAATGGCTTCCGCCCCCTCCTCCACCCCCGACCCTGCTTTCCACTAAAACACTCAGCCGCCCCCGCCTCTCAACACATTGCTACTCTCTCCCCATTGTGTCTGTGTTGGTGCTCGCTCCCCCACTGGAGCTCTCTACTCCAACCCCATTCCTTGCTCTCTCTCCCCATTGTGTCTGTGCTGGTGCTCGCTCCCCCACTGGAGCTGGTAAGATTATATTTGTGATGTTTAACGCCTCTTTAAAGGCTTTTAATTAATCTTTATGTACCTTTAGAATATAGCCTACTCAATCTTTTAATAAGGTTTTTTGATTTCATGTCTATCTTAGCAGGGATTAATATTTCAAGATCCTAACATTTCGATTTCAAGATCCTCACCCTTGTTTTCAAATCCCTCCGCTCCTCTGCACCCCCGTACCTCTCCGACCTCCTCAAACCAGCACCCGTTGCCTTCGCTTCACTGGGTCTGGCCTCCTCCTTGTCTCCCGAATCCTCTGCTCCACCCTCGGTGGCCGTGCTTTCAGCCACTACCCACCGAGGCTCTGGAACTCCCTTCCTCACTTCCTTCATCTCCCCCTCTCTTCCCGGTTTCAGGTCTCAGCTAAAAACCTTTCTCTGATCGCCTTTCTCTGGTCACCTTTCTCTCCCTGCCCCTGGCTCGCCCCCGGGATCCATTATTGTGAAGCTCTCTGAGATGCCGTCCGGCGTGGAGAGCGCTATATAAATCAAAGTTGTTGTTGTTGTTGTTGTAACAGTAGCTTTGCTGTACTGATTGAGGTCAACTTTTGATTAAAAGGCTATAGCCTCAAACACCTGCCTATCTCAAGGCTGAAAAACAAGCAGCTGTGGAAGGCTGCCCAGAAGTTGTCCCTATCTCTCTCTCTCTCTCCGCAAAGCAGCCTGTGAAGCGTGTGGGCAATCTCTGTGACAAGGGGAAATGGAGATAGAAAGATATAACTTTGAAATAGTTGGAGTTGTGTCAAGGGTCAGCACATTCCAGTAGAATCGATATTGATTAAACTTATCTATGGTCTCAGCTTTAAGATTAGTGAGGTCTGTAAGGAGAGTCTGGAGTCTGCTGTTATCCTGGGTAATATACATTTTGATTGTTATGCTGATTTGATCGTATATCAACGTTATTGCAGAGACTGCTGCTGCTTGTGTATGAATAAGAATCTTTTCTTTGAATCTTTTTGTTAACTTGTATTGAGTAAACGTGGGGCTGTGGCAAACCTTAGAAGCTCTTTACTCTAACCCCAATCCTAGGGTTGATGTTGGAATTCAGACCCCCCTGTGAGGGTCTCTAGTCCGGTTCCTGAGCCAGGAGAGTCCACAGTATATCCAGGGCTCTCTCTCTCTATCTCACTGCTGATGACAGCACAGCCGTTCAACCCCTGGCTCATTGGCAGGACCTGGAAGGGCAGACCAGTCACTGGACTGACCAGTCCCATCCCTGCCCCTCTGTACTGAACACCTGCTCATAATGGGTAATTTTAACCTCCACTTTAGCTCCCCTTGCACCAGCTCCTCCGATTTAATTGCCCTCCTTCTCCCTAAACCTCCTCCTCCCTGGATGTTCCAAACTTCACCCCCCCCAATTGAACCAATCGCACAGGAAAGAGCAGAAGGAGCTCCTGTTAGCAGAGTAGCAGGAGTTGGGGCTAAATTAAAAAACAGGACCTGGAAGGTGGTAATCTCTGGATTGCTACCCAAGCCAGTGCAAATTGTCACAGAGATAAACAGATCAGGGAAGTCAATCTGTGGCTGAAAGTGTGGTGTGAGGCGGACAGCCTCAAGCAAACCTTGAATAAATGTATTCAGGACAGTTGTTTTGGAACCAACAAGGGAACCAGCCAGCCTTAATTGGTGAGGAGTAATCAGCTGGAACTAGTTAACAATCTGACAGTAAGGGAACAGCTTGCAAATAGTGATCATATATGAATGAACTTGACATAAAATTCAGAGGAGAAGAGAGAGTCCCAAACTAAGGTTTAAATTTAACTAAGGCAAACTTTGATGGAATGCAAAATATGTTGACCCCGGTAAACTGGGCTGAATTGTTAGAGGGTAAACCTACAGATAAACAATGGTAAGTATTCAAAAAAGTATTTAATACAATACAGAACAAGTAGATACCCCTAAAATACAAAAACTCAAATCAAATAGTTAAGCAACCATGGGGGACAAAAGAGGTTAGAGACTGCATCAAACTAAATGAAAAAGCTTATTCAAATACAAATGGGGAGGCCGGGGAGAACTGCAAAAGGTAGCAGAGGGACACACATAAAGTAATAAAAGGAGCAAGAAAAAGAATCGCAAGGGTTATTAAAACCAATCGTAAAAGATTTTCTAAATATATTAGGAGAAAGAGAATGGTCAGGGATAGTGTGAGTCCATTAAAGACAGTTTTAGGTGAGACTACAACAACAACAAAATTACATTTATAGAGCGCCTTTCATGTCGGAAGGACGTCCCAACGGAAGATAAGGAAATAATAATAATCCTTGCATTTGATATGGTGCCTTTTCACATCATTTAGACATCTCAAAGTGCTTCACAGAATATATTGTAAAGTGAATTTGGCTGTATATTTGTTGGCGAAATGCGACAGCCAATAGCGCACAGCAGTATCCCACAAACAGCCGTGGATTGAAATGACCGATTGAGGATTGAGGAAACTTGCCCAAGGTTTCACCCCGCCTGGAATTGAACCCAGGTCTCTCTTTTGTAAGGTTCTAACCATTGAGTTACAGGACTCCCCATTGCTGAATTGTGAAATAAATACATTGCTAAAGTTTATAAAGTAGAAGAGGACAAAATTCCGGGTGTACAGGGGAACCTAAAAGTAAGTTGAAGAGAAATGCTTAATAAAATAAACATAAATAAAAAATGGTAATGAGGAAATTAATGAAACTCTAAATAGACAAATTTCCGGGACTTAATAGTAGATATAGAGAAGCTTTTTTCTCTACTGGGGAATCCAAAACAAGGGGATATAGTCTTAAAATTCCAGTCTCACTCCCTCTCTCTCCACCCCTCCCATTTCATTCCCTCTCTCTCCACCCCTTCCATCTCATTCCCTCTCTCTCCACCCCTCCCATTTCATTCCCTCTCTCTCCACCCCTTCCATCTCATTCCCTCTCTCTCCACCCTTCCCAACTCACTCCTTTTCTCTCCACCCCTCCCGTCTCAATCCCTCTCTCTCCCCCACCTCCCATCTCACTCTCTCTCTCCATGCCTCCCATCTCACTCCCTCTCTCTCCCCCCCCACCCCCACCTCCCGCCTCACTCCCCCTCTCTCTCTCCCTTCTCGGGGAGGAAGGGGAAGTTGGAAATGGTTCTGGGACTGATGTGGCCCATGACAGCCAAACGGTTGGAGGCCTCTGAGCTGGAACATGGGATGAACTGGGTGCTGCTCCCACTAAAGACTGTCCATGCCTGAGCCTCCAAACCCAGTAATTACCAACATCCGGTTTAATGGTGACGGCTGGAGATCAGCACAACACATGACATTAACACAGTGTCTTTCACATCAAGAGAATATTCCACAGCGCTGGACAGGGAGGGCTGGAACTTGTTGAATGGAGTGAGGGGAAAGGTCAATATGGTACATGGGGTTAGTAGGTCAAGGCAAGTCTGTGGAGGGTAACTGGCCAACATGGACAATAGAGCTGCAGTTTTTCTCCCAAATGTTCCACTCTCGTCTCTGTTACCCCTGGTAACCTCTGACGTAATATTGTCCAGTTCTATTTAACTTCTAATCCATTAGTCTCCATCTGGGCAATTTGTGATCACAGCGCTTTCCCTGAACCATTGTTCTAGAGGAGCAGCACATGTCTCTAACACAGCAGCGATTATTGATCTCATTCACGCTGACCTTTTAACAGCTAATACCTGGGAAAGAGCTGCGACAACACAGCAGCCGGTGTTGTAAAGAGTGATTATAATGTCCTTCACAGATAACCGACAGCCCTGAGCTGGGAACCTCTAATAATAATAATACCTGCATTTGATGTAAGAACAGAAGAAATACTAGATGAAAAAGATCAAGATCAATCTAGTTCACCTTCCAGCTTCCTAGCAGTTGCAATGCACTTATATCTAGGCAGGTCAGGGCGAAACCTTGGGCAAGTTTCCTACTCCACACGCCTAGTAATAATCCCTCCAAAAAAACCCACAATAATATAATAAAATTGGTAATTTCAATCCATGACTGTTTGTGGGACACTGCTGTGCGCAATTGGCTGCCACGTTTCACCCACAAATAGTCAATTCACTTTATAGTATATACTGTGAAGTGCTTTGAGATGCCGTTTTCCTTTTGCTGTGGCTCTCACACCTCGGGATTCGTGGAACATCAGGTGAGTGTAATAATGGAAATGTCACGGTGCCAGCTAAAGCTATTACACTCGTTCTCTCTCTTTGGCACCTTTCTACGCTCCAGAGGTTTGGCAAGACTGTGTGAACTCCGACATCCGAACACATATGAGCCAATCTCTGGATCACATTGTAGGTCAAGAGGGGAAGTTGTTATGAACAGAGGCTGAGGTTGCTGGGGACAGGACCACGGAGATGTTGTTAGGTTAATGTGGAGCTCACAGGTCAGATTGAGGATAGAATTAATGAACACAGAATGTAGCAACACAGAGATTGAGGTTAGGCACTATAGTTACACGGTGAAAATAAGATTTAATCGTTTCTGTTGCAATAGTTTAAGCTGAGATAAGAGAGTAAACTTGTTTATACGTGGAGAATGTAGAGTAGCCGTGTGAAGGTTGGTTGAGTTTATTTGCCCAGAGGTGGTGTCTGCGAATGTTGGCTCAGTTTGGTGGCTGTGAGTCAGTTTTTATCGGGGCCAGTAGTCGAGCGCTAGTTTGTTCAGAGCAGGGGCAGAGTTGGTGTCTGTTTGCCGTGGTTGGTAGTGGGCAGTTGTGGAGTGTTAGAGTCTGCCAGGCCTGGCTCATTGCAGTTCCCGCGGGTCAGTCGCCACCAGGGCTGGGTCGGAGCTGTTTGCACGGCTGGTTCGCTAGCGACTAGCAATGTGTACCGGCTGGGGTTGATCAGTGTAGCTGCCACGAATCAGTTCCTGTACAGATTGGGTTAGCACAGTGGTCAAGGTGGTTTAGACGGAGATGGGATCACGGTTGGGTGTGTTGACTTGCCTGAATTGTTAACTTGGCTGAGTTGGTTCTGGCCCTTGCCTTGAGTGGGTGGTTGAGTCAGTTCAGGGCTGAAAGTCTGCAATTGTCCTTCGGGTGGACTGTAAATCAAATGCAATGGTGTTTCTCTGTGGTAGTGAAGGGAAAGAATCTGAACTTTGGGTAACAGGAGCCCTGTGGGATCGATCGTTGTTGATGGTTTGACTGATCTTTGTGAGACAATACAATTTGCTGTATTTATGGATGATTTTTCTCACTCAGTTTCATCATTTGCAGGTTTGACGAGGAGGCTCCTTTCTGTCGGTTCTTGCTTGGCTAGGATCTCCTCAGTTATTCAGAAGTTGACCTGGAGTCTGTCCATGCTTGCGACCTTGTTCACCTCTGGGCTTTACCTCAGCCGTCAACCAAAGGTAAGTCTGTGCTGGTTGGAACAGTACATTGATGACTGAAGCTCGCACCATTTTTCTTTCGCACAGTGGTTCCCAACCTCGGGTCCTGACCCAAATCAGGATCGAGGGGGTCCTCAGTAGGGTCGCAAAGGGTCATCAGAATTTTTCAGTCGTGATATTGCCCCCTAGAGGTGGGAGGATCTGTTGGAGGATAATTTAAGTTGCAGCAAAAAAAGTTGGGGTCGCGAGGACCTGCTGGTGGTTAATTTGGGCCATAGCAAAAAAAGGTTGGGAACCATTGCTCTAGTGTGGTGGTATTCGTGGAACATCAGGTACAGTGTAATAGTGGAAAGCTTACAGTAGCAACTTAAAGCTATTACACTTTTTCTCTCACTTTGGCATTTTTCTACACTCCAGAGATTTGGCAACACTATGTGGACTCCATGCAGGATGTCCGACATCCGAACACATATGAGCCATCTCTGCATCACATTGTAGGCCGAGATGGAAAGTTGTTAAGAACAGAGGCTGAGGTTTGATGGGGACAAGATGAGGGAAATGTTGTTAGATTAATGTAGAGCTCACAGAACGGGTTGATGATAGAGTTGGTCAGCACGGAATGTAGGAACACAGACATTGAGGTTTTCCACTGCAGTAGGCACTGTAAGATGAGGTTTAATCATTTCTGTTACAATATTTGACCTGAGAGAGTGAAGTTATTTGGAGTTGGGGAACTTAGTTTACCCAGAGGCAGCCCCTGGTTGCGTGCATCGGTTGGACAGTTGGCCGGCTCGTCGGTCAGCCGCACCCCGCTGGCTGCAGGCCTCCCGACCCGTCGGCCAGTCAAAATAAAAGAAAAACCCTTGCAGCGATATTTACACATTGTTACACTCACAGGTTGAATTTGGTATTTTGTCAGTCCGCAAAACTCATCCCCGAATGTAAAATATTTTTTAAAACAGTAGAGGGATTTGCTTCATTTTTCAACAAATCTACCAAACGCATGAGGCTTCTTGATGAAGTAGTGAAGCGATGCATGCCTAGGGCTGCACCGACGAGGTGGAACTCGCATTCATGACTTGTACAGACGATAAGCCAATATCATTCTGAATTGAATGAAGTTAATTGAAAAGGAAAGGCTTTTAAAACCACAGTGGAGGAAAACCAATGATTTTCAGTTTGGTTACGGAAATCTTTGTTCAGAAGGAAAGGCGGATGGACTTCATCTTCAAATAAACATGTAAGTAAATCTAAACATTTATAAATACTCTTATTGTTATACTTGGCCTAAGGAATGTAACTGACATCTAATATACAGCATAGTTTGGTGCAAAGGTGATGAAGGCGTGGGATTGTAAGCAGTATTAGAACTGTAAATATGTAAAGGATGGGAAAAGCAGTCTGCTGCTGCTTTTGGGGGTGCGGTGTCATAAAGCTACACCCCCCAGGGAAGTGCCTACCCTGTCATTTTACCCACCGCAGGTCACTGATGGATATACACCCACAACAGACACACAACAACAAAACAGAACGCCTTTCAAGTCAGGTGGACATCCCAAGGCACTGACAAAAACACACACATACACTAACACACATACAAACACAAAAATACACCCACACACACCCACACACACACACCCACAAACACACACTAACAAATATTAGCACACATACACAAACAGACACACAAACACACACACCAAAACACCCACACACAGGTATATACACAGACGAACACACACTAACTTTATCTTGTTCTCACATAAGACAGGACCATGGATTAGAGCAGGCAACACCAGGGAATGAGATCAGCAAACACAAATCACTAATTGCCATCAAGGTTACAACAATCACACAATACTGTACAGTCATCAGCTAATGCCAGTCTCCCTGTTCTGTCTCCCTCCATTAGCGGCTAAATATAGAGTAGCAATCACACAAGGCACGAAAAACAAACACCTGGAACCACAAGCTTCTCTCTCTCTCTCTCTATATATACTGTATATATATTCTGTCAAACCCCCTCACAATGTTGAACACCTCAGTTAAATCTCCCCTCAACCTTCTCTGCTCTAAGGAGAACATTCCCAGCCTCTATAGTCTTTCCATATAAACTAACGATAAGGGTGAGGGGTGCGGTGGAGGGTAGAGAGGTAACTCAAGGTCAACACGGAGATGAACTGACTACAAGGTGATGTAGAATCATAGAATTATACAGCAGTGAAGGAGGCCATTCGGCCCCTTTGTATCTGTGCTGGCTCTTTGAAAAGAGCTTTTACAAATCAATCCCACTCCACACTCTCTCTCATAGCCCTACAAACTCCCCCCAAAACTGTCTACTGTACTTCTCTCATAAAAGTTATCATTGAATTGGCTTCCATCACCATTTAAGGCAATGCATTCCAGATCCGAATAACTCGTGTGAAAAGATTTCTCCTCACCTCCACTCTATTGGAATTCCATTCAGCAATCCTTCTGCCTCACCCTCTCCATAGCATCCTTCAAGTCCCACCTCAAGACCGCCTTCTTCAACTGTACCATCAGTCACACCCCTTCTCCTCCCTTCCCTCCACTCACTCCCCACCTTTCCCTCCACTCTCCCCGATCCCGACCCTGGCTCGGGTCTGAAACACTGACTGTCCAGCACCTTGGGACATTCTCCTGACGTGAAAGGCGCTATATGTATGTAATTTTATGATTGTTGTCGTTTCTTGTAACAACTATTGTAAGTCGGTGTCCTTGGGTAATGACCCACTTGCCAGTAGAAATAGTTTCTCCTGGTTCACTCTATCAAATCCCCTTACAATTCTGAAATAATCTATAAAGTGTATTGTTAAATCTTCTCTGCTCCAAAAAGAATAATCCCAGTTTCTCTGGAGTCTCCTGATAACTGAAGTCCCTCATTCCTAGTACCATCTTGGTACCTTGAGCTGTCCTCTTGACATGAAAGGCGTACAATAAATGTAATTTTATTGTTCTTGTTGGTAAATCTCCTTTGCACCCTATCCATTCTTCGTAAACTGTGGTGCCCAGAACTGAACACAGTCTCCAGCTGAGGCCTAACCAGTGTTTTATATAAAGGTTCATCATAACTTCCTGACTTTTGTACTCTATGCCCTAATGTCCGGCGATATATCAATATATCGGTTATCTGATATAATTTTTCATACCGATATGCCGATTTTGGAAATTTTAATATATTGGTATATCGAAAAATTCAGTATATAAAAAAAGTATCGATAGATCGTAAATATCAGTATATCGTATCCGGCGATATATCGATTATATCGGTATAATGCAAATTTTTTCAACTTACCTTGTCGCCGGCATTCCAAACCTCCTGGGCCTAGAGCACGGAATGCACGCGCACACCAGAATGCGCACGCATACACAGGTTAAAGAAACACGGCGATATCAATATATCGGTATATATCGATATGAGCCCACCGATATATCGATATCGGAAAATTTCCGTATCGACGGACCCTACTATGCCCCTATTTATAAAGCCTAGTATCCCAGATGCTTTTTTTGAAGAGCTTTATCTACCCATCTTGCTGCCTTCACCTGTCTCCCTATTCCTTCACCCCCCTCTTAAGTTTCTACCATCATCTTATACTGCCTCTCCTCATTCTTCCTCCCAAAATGCACCACTTTGCATTATCCACATTAAACATAATTTGCCACATGTCTGCCCATTTCTCCAGTCTGTCTATGTCCTCTTGCAGTCGGCTACTATCCTCCCCCTGTTCACTACTTTTCCCAGCTTTGCATCATCTGACTGCTTAGCGCCTTGGACATCCTCCTGACATGAAAGGCACTCTACAAATGTATTGTTGTTGTTGATGTAATGCTCCCTGACATTAGGTAAGGAGGATACGTCCCCTCAGGGAGAGAGAAAGAGAGAGTGCCCATTCCGTTCCAACAATTTCACTCTGGGATTTCCATGTATAGGTGGGTTACAAAACAATATATTTGTAAAATGCCTTCCACGTAGGGAGGACATCCCAAAGCACTGGATATATGAAAATGTCAGCTTGCTTTGGAGACTCTTAAGTATGGTGATGGGTTTCCATTTGTGTCAGACACCCGGCTAAGCATGGTGATGGGTTGGTGTGTGTGTGTCAGACACCCGGCTGATCACAGTGATGGGTTACCCAGTGTGTATGTGTTTCAGACACCCGGCTGATTTAAAAACAATAATCGTTCATTCCTGATACCATTCTGGTAAATCTTCTCTATTCCCTCTCCAATGCCTTGATATCCTTCCTAAAGTGTGGTGCCAAAATTGGACAAAATTCTCCAGCTGAGGCCTAACCCGTGACATACAAATGTTTAGCAGAACATCCTCACTTTTGTACTCTATGCCTCTATTTACAAAGCCAAGGCTCCCATATGCTTTTTTAACAGCTTTGTCAACCTGTCCAGTCACCTTCAAAGCTGTGTATGTGAACCCCCAGGTCTCTCTGCTCTTGTACCCCATTTAAAAAAAATGCAAGTTGCAAGGATTATTATTTAAAATTATTATGTATTATTTTAGTACTTAAAAATGCCAGGATTATTATTAGAGTGCTATGTTTAATAATAATCCTTGCATTTGAATATAGTGCCTTATCACATCTTCAAGACGTCTCATAGTGCTTCACAGAATATACTAAAGTGAATTGACTGTAGATTTTGTGGGCAAAATGTGGCAGTCAATTACTCATAGCAGTGCCAAAACAACAAAATTACATTTATAGAGCGCCTTTCACGTTGGGAGGACGTCCCAGGGTGCTGAACAGTCGGGTTGGGACCCGAGCAGGGGAGAGGGGAAGGGTAGTGGGGAGGGAGAGAGGTGGAAAGGCAACAGAATCCAGGATCTTGAGACCAGCCTTGAAGGAAGCAAGGGAGGAAGTGAAGCACAGGGTCTGTGGGATGGAGTTTGAGGGTGGTGGTGGTGGGGGGAAGCAACACTGAAAGCCCCACAAACAGTCGTGGATTGAATGACCACATTTTTAAAAAAGGGATTATTATCCCCAGAAAAGCCATCCAACAATCTGCTACAACTGTGAATTTACTGCTAGGTAAACAGAGGGGTGTAGAGTAAGAAATATTGCCCAACATTTTGCTCTGCTGGGAACCAAACCCAGGTCCTCTTTCAGATGAGTTCTCTAACCACAGATATAGGAAACATTGTAATTATTGTCGGAACATGAGGACATAGATTTTGCACAGATGTATTTATAGTCATATAAAATCGGACTTATGCATAAGTCGTCCTTCTCAGAAGTCATATCAATATTATGGTCCTGATTGATAAGGCTTACGTGAGGTTGCTTTTACTGTGAACCTATTAAGCGTCAACCCATGGGCTGCAGTTACCACATTTTGTCACTAGATGGCTGCAGCGCTCCACACAATCAATGGATTCTAATGGGGCTGAGATGGGGGTTGTGGGCTGGCTGGGGGCTGGGTGAGGACTGTGGGTGAATTGGGACTGGAGGCTGGGGGTGGGTTGAGGCTGGGTGAGGGGTGGGGGCTGAGGGTGGGTGGAGGCTGGAGGTGGGTGGAGGCTGGTGGCTGCGTGAGGGGTGGGGTTGGGTTAGAGCTGTGGGCTGGGTAAGGGCTGTGGACTCGGGGCTGAGAGGGCTGGGGGTGAGTTGGGGCTGGGGGCTGGAGGCAGGTTAGGGCTGAGGCTGTGGGTGAATTGGGGCTGGGTGAGGGCCGGGGGTGGGTTGAGGCTGGGGGTTGAGGGTGAGTTGGGGCTCGGTGAGGGCTGGCTAGGGGCTGGGTGAAGGCTGGGGGTGAGTTGGGGCTGAGGACTGAGGGCTGGGTGAGGGCTGGGGGCTGTGGGTGAGTGGGGGCTGGGTGAAGGGTGGGGGCTGACGGTGAGTTGAGGCTGGGTGAGGGCTGGGGGCTGTGGGTGAGTTGGGGCTGGGGGCAGGCAAGGGTTTAAGGCTGGGGCTGTGGGTGTGGGTGAGTTGAGGCTGGGGTCTGGGTGAGGGCCGTGGGTGAGTTGGGGTGGGGGCTGGAGGTGGGTTAGGACTGAGGGCGGGGGACTGTGGGTGAGTTGGGGCTGGGTGAGAGGTGAGGGCTGGGGGCTGTGGGTGAGTTGGGGGGGGTTAGGGCAGATGGCTGGGGGCTATGGATGGGTTGAGGCCGGGGGTCTGGGTGAAGGGTGTCGGCTCGGGTTGGGACTGGGGTTTTGCTATTTGGAGAGCCTGCTGGAAGTTAATTTTTAAATGAAATAATATAAAATTGTGGATAACTGTGGAAAGCCCTCAGTGTAACAGGGGATGTCGACGTCCCTGTGTTTGGCACCTCCTCCCGATGTGAAAGTTCGGAGCAAATGTCAATAATGCAATATATAATGAATGTTCAGAGCAAATGTTTATTGCTGAAGAAATATAAAGACATGTTTTTTGAGGCAAAATCTTGATCATGTAAATATATTAGCATAATTTAATAAATTAATCATCTAGTCTCATAATTTGGTCACTCGATCCACGACTGTTTGTGGGACCCTGTGTGGGTGGGTGTGGCTAGAGCACTCGCCTTACAAGCGAGGAACCTGGGTTCAATTCCTTACAAGCGAGAAACCTGGATTCAATTACAGTGTAATTTTGTGGGACATTCTGCGCGCAATTGGCTGCTGCGTTTCGCCCACAAATATACAGTTAATTCACTTTACAGTTTATTCTGTGAAGCACTTTGAGATTTCTAGAAGATGTGAAAAGCGCTATATCAAATGCAAGGATTATTATTCTTGTATGTGTGTGTGCAAGGGTTTGTCCCAGTGCCTTGGGACATCCTCTTGACGTGAAAGGCGCTCTATAAATGTAATTTTGTTGTTGTTGTTGAGGATCTCTGGTGAGAAAGGTACTGTGTATATGCCAGGTTTATTATGTTTCAAATTTAAGTGAATATTTGATGATGAGAATTAAGTTTGACCTGATTGTGATCTTGTTATCTTATGATCCATACAAAATACAATACAAACTTACATTAATATAGCATCTTTCAATCCACAACAACTTATATTTATATAGATCTCCATGGGGAAAGGGAGGTGGGTGACATGATCAATATGGAAGTTCTGTAGGCAGGAATTGAAGGTGGGGAGGGAAGGAGCAGGTGGAAGGATTCAGGGTGAGAGTGCCAGAGTTTTGGGGTGTAATGGCAGAAACTATGGCAACCAATGGTGGAACAGAGGGCACAAGGGAAAAAAGAGGTTGCAGCCAGCCGAGCAGAGGCAGTGGGTGTTGAACTGGGGGGTATAAGCAGGTCAGAGAGGTCGGGAGGTGCCAGGGCATGAAGGGGTTTGAAAATGAGTATGAGAATCTCGAAAATGATCCATAGGGTAATTGCGAGCCAGTGGAACCTGTTGGAGGCTGGGGTGATGGGGGTACGGAGTGTATTGTTTATGATCGGGAGTCAGTGGAGTCTGGCAAAGGTTGGGTGATGGGGGTTACACAGTGTTGTGACGGGGGTGGTGGTGATCAGGTGAGGGCTGGTGGCTCAGGCGAGATCTACCTGTGGACGGACACACACACAGGCGATGGGAACCACCATCTTGTCCACCAAGTAGGTGAGCTTGTGTCCGCGGCGCTGTCTCCTCAGAACAACCATCTCCTGCTGAACCAGCAGTGAGTTCAGGCCGAGGTCCAGGTGCCCGCGAGCAGTGACACAGTGAGTGTGGATACACTGAGCCATCGAAATGGTGGCCGGGTAGCGGTCAGGGTCAACATCCTTCCTGAAACCACAAGACAATCATGTCACAATCTCCAACAACTGCCTCAGGCTCCTTCACACTGGCCTCCCAGTTACTAGGTTAATAATAAGAACAATCCTTACGTTTTTGGAGCTCCTGTAGCTCAGTGGTTAGAGCACTTGCCTTACCAACATGAGACCTGTGTTCGAATCCAGGCAGATCAGGGTGAAACCTCGGGCAAGTTTCCTTACTCTACGCGCCTAATAAAAATCCAGCCAAAAAACTCCACAATAATAAAATTGGTCATTTCAACCCACGACTGTTTGTGGGGACACTGCTGTGTGCAATTGGCTGCCACATTTCGTCCACAAATATATAGTCAATTCACTTTACAGTATATTCTGTGAAGCGCGTTGAGACATCGATAAGATGTGAAAAGTGCTGTATCAAAGGCAAGGATTATAATATTATTGATGTAGCGCCTTAACACGTCTCAGAGACATCTCAGTAAAGTGTTGTGAATGTATATTTTCTGGATGAAACGTGGCAGCCAATTGCACACACACAGCAGTGTCTTGCAAACAGTTGTAGATTGAGTGACCCCACATATTAAACTTTTTTTAGAGTTTAATATGTGAGAATTATTATCACTGGAAACGTGATCTGTCAATCAACTAACAAGCGGCTTCCTATTTACTACTAGGTAAAAGGAGGTGTGTGTGTGAGGAGTAAGGAAACTTGCCTAAGTTTTGTTCTGCCCAGGATTCAAACCCAGGTTCTCTTGCTTGTGAGGGGGCGCTCTAACTACTGAGCTACAGGACTCCACAGGGTGTCTGTCTGAGATGTGACACTGCCAGCCATCCTGGCTGAAAGCTCTCCCTTTTCCTTTGGTCAGCTGGGTGTCAAGACACACGTGGAACTCCATTACCATAGTCTCCAAACCAAGCTAAGAATTCCATACTTCCTACTTAAACATGGAAATCCCAGAGATAAGATTGTCATAATGTGCACTTTTTCTGTCTCTCCCTGGAGGGACATTCCGGAGAGTATTAGCACAGGTTGGTAAGAGCCAAGGCTTGGGAACTCGAGAGCGTGCATTGGGATAACTGCTAGAGTCTAACCAGCTAAACCCACATAGATTACCATTGATATCACTGTCTGGCCAAGCTTTCTTACTGCTTGTCCAACTAGATCCATCCAACACATTAGTTAGGGCTTTGGCTGCAAAGTTAACAGGAGCTGTAATGGGAGGATTCCCTGCCCCCAGTCTGGACCTGCTCTTCCAGGTCCTGCTGATGAGCCAGGCTGGGGCTGTGCTGTCATCAGCAGTGAGAGAGAGAGAGAGAGCCCTGGATACACTGCAGACCTCAGTCTGGATCAGGAACTGGACTAGAGACCCTCATAGTGGAGGTGGGGAGCTGGATTCCCATATTCCAATGTCAAATATGTCACCTTGGGGCCAGTTCAGCTTAGAGGAGACCTTGATTAAGGCATAACACTGACCTGTGAACTCTCTGACTGACTTGTGAACTCTCTGGCTGAGTTGTGAACTCTCTGACTGACCTGTAGACCCAGGGGGAGATGGAGCGGTTGCTGTAGCCAGCGTTCCCAGGGAGCCAGGTTGACAGGGGCTTTGCTTCTCCGAACCTCAGCATGAACTTCTGCTGCTTTGAGCACCTGCCAGTTTGCCTTCCACAGCCCCTTCTGTGAGCTCCTCGTGCTGATACACACAGCAGGGTCACAGCCTGGAATAACACAAGGCGTCTTACTATCATTACAACAACAGCTACAAGTTTCATTCATACAGTACCCCTCACGTACCCACATAACAATAACAAAAACAACACATGACTTTTACAAAGTCCCTTTCACATCATGAGGACATACCAAGGCGATGGACATCAGGGATTTGGACCTGAGCTGGGGGTGCGATTGGACGGGGAGGGAGGGCAGGTTGGGTGGGGGTTGAAGAAGAGGGTATTGAGACAGGCTTGAAGAAGGCCAGGGAGGGGATGAGATGAAGCGAATGTGAGATGACATTCCAGAGGGTGAGGGCCGAGAGGCCGGCTACCCGGCTGCTGATGGTGGTGGTGGTGGGTGGGGGGGGGGGAGGAATGGCTGGGCAGTGGACGTGAAGCAGACCGAGCCCACTGAGCCGAGGGAGTGGACAGTTTAAAATGTAGTTAGCAGGTCACAGAGACAGGGAGAGGGCTTGGAAGGTTTGAATCTGAGGATGGGAATCTTGAACTCGATCCTCTGAGGGATGGGGAGTCAGTGGAGCCGGGCGAGGGTGGGAGTGATGGAGTCCCAGAGCCTGGTGCAGGAGAGGACACGAGCTGCAGAGTTCTGAATGATCTGCAGCTTGCGGAGGGAAAGATTGGGACGGCCGACAAGCAGAGAGAAACACCCATTTCACAGTGCACGGTTTCTGCCTGTAAGAGTGCATCTCAGGATTTATAATAATAATAATCCTTGCATTTTATAAAATGCCTTATCACATCTTTGAGGCTTCCCAAAGCACTTCACAGAATATACTGTAAATCCACAAATGTTTGTGGGACACTGTTGTGCACAATTGGCTGCCGCATTTCGCCCACAAAACATAAATGAATTCACTTTATGGTATGTTCTGTGTGGCACTTTTAGACATCTTGAAGACATGATAAGGCACTGTATCAAATGCAAGGATTATTATCATATAACTATTTCCACTCTTAAACAATAGCCATGCACATTTTTGCTTTTTAAGTACAGGTAGACCCCACTTAACGCCGTAGATTGTTTCTTGAAAAGTGCGACTTTAAGCGAAATTACGTTAAGCGAATACATGTTTTGCATAAGAATGAATAAGTATAAACTGGAGTTCTTTTGGACATTTTTCACCAAAATATTCTAAAAAAAACATTACACTTGCTCCCTGACTAATTACCCAGCTCCTCCCTCCCTCCCTCCCGGCGGCCGGCTCACTCACTCTCTCCCCGACTGCCTGCCAGGCTCACTCACTCGCTGCCCGTCTCACTCGCTGCTGGCTGGCTCTCTCTCTTGCTGCTGGCCTGACTCATTCTCAGGTCCTAGTGCTGTCGTGCCCCCGTTCCACCCGCAGGCAAACGAGGTAATAGTGAACGTCGCAACATTAAATGAATATATGTTCCCAAAGTATCACCAATGTAATAATGAAAAAACGTTAACCGGGGCAACGTTAACTGAGGTCTACCTGTATCTATTTAATTCCCTTTGTGAAAGTTGTTATCAAATCTACTTTCAGTTATGGGCATTCATGCCTCCCCCTTCAATCACAGTCCGTGTCCTCTGGTTTTACTATGGTAACTATAATTCCAACAATGATTTATACAGTGGCAGGATTACCCCACTATATTGACTGCTATTGATCTTTTGATACATCTCAACATCTGGTTTGCTTTACTCACTGCCATAGAGCATTGTTGGGAGAGCTTCAATTTATGGTCCATCAGGAAACCCAGGTCCTCTTCATTTCCAAACGTATTATTTTCCTTCCATACAAATTCCAGTCCCTTCCAGGATATTTTTGTCCCCATGTGAAGTACTTTACATTTCTCCACATTGAGTTCCATCTGCCACTGATCTGCCCATTTCCCAAGTGGATTCAAATCCTCCTGTAACCATCTTGTTCATCTTCCCAATCTATCACCTTATTATTATATTATTCATTATCTTGGTTTAATCTGGGATTTTATCCCACGGTGATGAAAGGACAAAATCATCCTTTTCAAAGGATGAAAAGAAAGGAAAGGATTGCAATTGCTAACTAAGCTCGCCTACCGGGAATACACAACCTTTACTCTTGACAGTAAGTCCTGCGAAACACTTTAAGGCATCCTCCCGCCACGAAAGGCGCTGTATCAAATGCAAGGATTATGCATCTGATACAATTTTCTGGAGTCCTGTAGCTTAGTGTTGAGCCGTCGCCTCGCAAGCGAGAGGCCTAGGTTCGATTCCAAGCAGGACAAAACCTTGCACAACTATCCTTATTCCACATGCCTGATAATAATCCCTTAAAACAAAAAAATCAGTAATGAAATTGGTCATTTCAATCTACAACTGTTTGTGGGAAGCCACTGTACGCAATTGGCTGCCGCGTTTTGCCCACAAATATTCAGTCAATTCACTTTGCAGTATATTCTATGAAGCACTTTGAGACGTCTAGAAGATGTGAAAAACGCTATATCAAATGCCAGGAGTATTGTTATCTGCAAACTTTACCCACTGTGCTTGCAACTCCTTGGTCCAGGTGATTTATAAAAATATTAAACAAAAAAGATCCCAAACTGATTCTCTTGGAACTTCACTGGTAACATTTTCCCAGTCTGGTCACATTTCCTGTACCACCACCCTCTGGGATCTTCCAGTCAACCTGTTGTGTATCCATTGTAATAAACCTTCACTGAGGAACTGTGTCAAAGGCCTTACTGAAATCCAGATATATATCATTCACAGCCTTACCCTTATCAAGTTCCCTTGTCACACCATCGAAGCAAAGTAAATCAGACTGGCAAGCCCTTCCCTTCATGAAACCATATTGGTTATTATTTATGATTTTGTTTCTGTCCAGATATTCCATGATTTTGTCCTTGATAAGAGTTTCCATAACATTACCCACAATGGATGGCAAATTTACCTGGGTCCCTTTTGTTACCTGTGTTAAAGATAGGAGTAACATCTGCCTTTTTCCAGCCCCCGGCTCCTCTCCAGTATTCAGTGATTTTAGAAAGATTTGTGCCGTGTTTCTGTGACTTCCTCAACAACAACAACTTGGATTTATATAGCACCCTCCACGCCAAACAGCGTTTTGGAGCATTTAATTTAGTTCCTTAGAGATCCTTAGATGCCATTCATTTGGTCCCTGAGGTTGATTTACATGAACTGCCCCCAACACGAGATTTGAACCACGTCTGCCTGATTGAGAGGCCAGAGTGCGAGTGACTGACTGACTCCTTCAGGGATGTGAAGAGAATATTGATAGCCTCCGGTACTCACCAGCATAATGCACAGCAACGATTTAAACATCATCAACGCTCTCTGTCACTGCTGCTTGCAGAGTTGTCTGTCTGGACACTGCCTCTCTGTCTGTCCACACACTGTCTCTGCCTGCTTGTCTGTCTGTGTTTCTGTGTGTATCTGTCTCTCTCTGTCGGTTTGCTTGTGTCTTTGTCTGTTTCTCTCTTTATCTCTCTCTGTTTCTGTGTGTGACTATATTTCTCTGTCTGTCTCTCTCTCTCTTGCTGTCTATCTCTCTGTCTGTCTGTCTCTCTCTCTCTCTCTCTCTCTTGCTGCCTCTCTCTCTCTGTCTCTCAGTCTCTCTGTGGTTGATATGATGTTTCTTCAATGACAGCTCTCTATATATATAGTATATATATATGTGTGTGTAACCAATCGTTGGTGATTGTGGGGCTGTGTCCGGTTTACATAAAGACAGTGCTCACCAGAGGGGATGGGACGGGGGTTTGGGGGAGGGGAGGATTGAGGCGATTTGGGGGGAGGGGATCAGGGTAATCGCTATGATTACTTACCTCTCAGATCACTTACTGGATGCAACACTAATTAACTAACCACAACTAACCTAGTTGCACTTGGGCAGGACCTCCTGATGCCTTTGAGATGTCTCAAAGCATGTCACCGGAAAGTGTAGTAACTGTATGTTTTGTGGGCAAAATGGCAGCCAATTACACAGAGTATTGTCTCACAAACAGTCGTGGGTTCAGTGACCACATTTTTTTAAACAATATTATTACCCCAAAAAGAAATCCGCCATTGCCAACTGTCTACACACTGCTGGGTAAACAGAGGCATGTGGAGTAAAGAAACTTGCCTAAGGTTTTGTCAGTTCCAGAGCCTTCCTAATTCCTGAGAGTATTGGACACAAGTTGGCAAAAGCCAAGGGTTGGGGGTGAGCCCAGAGTGTGGGTTGGGGTAACTGCTGAGTCTAAGCAGATAAACCACATAGTTTACCATGAAGAGCACTCACTGGGCAAGTTTTCCCAATGCTTGTCCAGCTAGGACCACCCTCCCCACAGCTCACAGCGGGGGAACGGAAGGGATGAAGGGTCTGTGGAAGCCTACACTGGGGAGTCATGGAGAATATTGCCGTGTGCCACATGAGGAGTATTTATTACATGCGACAAATAGCTGGGAGGAGTCGACTCAACACTAACAGCTGAGAGCTTGATCATCTCCTGAACTGCTCAGCTCTGTTCCAGCCCCAGTCAACCCCCATCATCTAGAAACCTCCATCACATTGTAACCCTCCATCACCTAGTAACAACCACAACAACAAACAACAAAATTACACTTGTACAGTGCCTTTCACATCAGGAGGATGTCCCAATGCGCTGGACAGTCATTGCTTCAGACTCGAGCTGGGAACCGGGAGGGTGGAGGGAAAGGAGGGGTTTGGAGTGGCCAATGGGACCATTGAAGAGGAGGGTTTTGACATGGGACTTGAAGGCGGCCAAGGAGGGAGCGAGGCGGAGGGACTGCGAGACATGGAGCAGGCCAGAGCCTGCTGAATGGAGTGGGCAGGCAGGTTAGTAGGGGGTTAGGAGATCGTGGGTGTATGGTGGAGCAAGACCGTGGAGAGCTTTGAATGTGAGGAGCAGGATCTTGAATTGGATCCTCTGGATGATGGGGAGCCAATAGAGTTGGGCGAAGATGGGGAAAGATGGGGTCACAGAGCTTTGAGTGGTAGAGGACATGGGCCGCAGAGTTCTGGATGATCTGCAGTTTATGGAGGGAAGAATTGGGAAGGTGAAAAGTAGGGCGTTTGGGTAGTCAAGCCGGGATGTAATGAAGGCATGAATGAGGGTTTCAGCGGCCTTGAGGGTAACATACTGGTGGAGTTGGGCAATTTTGCGGAAGTGAAGGAAGGCAGAGAAAGTCATTGCTTGGATGTGGAAGAGGAAAGACAGTTGAGGATTGAACAAGACACCTAGATTCCTGACTGGCTTGGTGAGGTGGAGTGAACAAACATGGAACTTTATGCTGCCACAGTCTGTTGTGTGAAGGCACTGGATGCGAGCCAATCAGTAGGGCCTCTGACTTATTGACATTCAAATGAAGAAAGTTATCTCTCATCCAGGACTTGATGTCTGACAGACAGTCTGTCAGGACAGTGGTAGTCCTGGAGTCAAGGGTAGAAGCAGAAAGATAGACAAAACACAAAATACTACAGATGCTAGGAATCTGAAACAAAAACAGAAGTTGCTAGGGAAACTCAGCAGGTCAAGCAGCGTCCATGGAGAAAGGAAAAAGAGTCAACGTTTCGGGTCTACAACCCTTCGTCAGAACTGAAAGATAGAGTTGGGTGTCATCCGCATACATGTGGATACATACATGTGGAATTTAACCCCCATCACCCTAGTAACTCTCCATTACCCCAGTAATCCTCCATAACCCACAACAACAACAAAATTACATTTATAGAGTGCCTTTCATGTTGGGAGGACGTCCCAAGATGCTGAACAGTCAGGTCGGGACCCAAGCAAGGGAGATGGGCAGAGTAAGAGAGTTATGAGGGTGGGTCAAGCAGGGGTCATGGAGCAGACTGGAGCCCGCTGAATGGAGTGGGCGGGGAGGTTCATAGGGAGACAGCAGGTCAGAGAAATAGGAGGCGGCCAGACCGTGAATGGCCTTGAAAGTGAGGACAAGTATCTTGAATTCAATCCTTTGGGGAATGGGAAGCTGATGAAGCTGGACATGGGTGGGAGTGATGTGGTTGTGGAGCTTGGTGTGGGAGAGGACACGAGCTGCAGAGTTCTGGATGATCTGCAGCTTGTGAAGGGAAGAGCCAGGAAGACCGATAAGAAGGGAGTTTCCATAATCGAGCCTTGATGTGACAAATGAGTGGAGGAGGGTTTTGGCAGCCAGAGGGATGAGGCAGTGCACAGTCTTGCGATGTTGCTAAGGTGATGGAGGTAGTACTGGTCATGGCACGGATCTGGGGGAGGAAGGACAGTTCAGAGTCGAACAAGACGCCCAGGTTCCTGTCTAGCTTTGAGAGGTGGAGAGTGCAATCTTGGATGTTGATGCTGTGGGCGCCTGAGGTGCGGAGGTGCTGATGCGAGCCAATCAGGATGGTCTCAGTCTTGCGGACCTTCAACCGGTAGTCCTGGATTTGAGGGTGGAAATGGAACGATAAAGTTGGGTGTCATCTGCATACATGTGGAAATTTACCCCATGTCTGTGGATGGTGTCACCGAAGGGGAGCATCTAGACGGTGAAGAGGAGGAGATGAAGGACAGAGCCTAGTAACACTCACCACATAGTTGATGGATGATCGTAGGTGATGGATGTGAATGGCCTCCTTCAGTGCTATATAATACTATGATGAACCCTCCATCACCCTCCATCACCTAATAACTGGTGGGTGTATCAGTGACTCATGGTCACAGATTAAAGATAGTTTCAAAAAGAAGCAGAAGGGAGATGAGGAGAATATTTTTCACTCAGTGAATTGTTTGAATCTGGAATACATTGCCTGAAAAGGTGGTGGAGGCCGATTTGATAATAACTTTTGAAAGAGAGCGAGACATTTATTTGGAGAGGACGGGTTTGCGTGATTATTGGGAGAGATTGGGAGTGGGATTGAATTGCTCTTTTCAAAGAGCCGGCACAGACTCGATGGGCCGAATGGCTTCCTTTTATGCCGTAAGATTCTATAATTCTAGTAACCCTCCCTCACTTCCTAAAACTCCATCAACTAGTAAACATCCATCATCCTAGTAACTCTCCATCACCTAATAACCACTTGCTAGCCGTCCATCACTTACTAACGTTACATCACACTAGTAAACGTTCATCACCTAATAACCCTCCAAGACGTGGTAACCCTCCCATCAACTAATAACAACTCCATTACCTAGTAACAACAACAAAATTACATTTCTAGAGCGCCTTTCACATCAGGAGGATGTCCCAAGGCACTGAACAGTCAAGTTGTGATCCGACGAAGGGAGAGGGGCAGAGTAGGAGAAAGTTAGGAGGGGAAGGAGAGAGTTGGGAGAGCAGCAGAAGGCACGATTGAAGAGGAGGGTCTTGAGTCAGGCCTTAAAGGTGGCAACGGGGGAAATGAGACGAAGGGACTGCGGAATGGAGTTCCAGAGTATGGGAGCAGAGAGGCTGAAAGCCCATCCACCAATGGTAGGGTGTGTCAGGCTAGGGACATGAAGCATACCATTGCCTGCTGAACAGAGGGGGTGGGTAGATTCATAGGGGGACAGCAGGTCGGAGAGATAGGAGGGAGCAAGGCCATGAATGTTGGTCTTGTCCATCAGCAACTAATCATCCATCACCTAGTAAGCATCCATCAGTCCAGCAAACCACCATCAACTAATAACCCTCCATCACCTGGTAACAAATCCATTACCTGGTGATGGATGGTTAATAGGTGAAGGTGTGCATACTATTCAACTATTAGCAATCCATTACTTGGTAGCCCTGCATCATATAGTAAACATCCATTGCCCGAGTAACCCCTCCATCACCCTAGTAATGCTCCATCACCCCTGTAACCCCTCCATCACCCCAGTAACCTCATCATCACCCTAGTAACCCTCATGAACCTAGTAACCCCTCCATCACCCTAGTAACTCTTCTGTTGCCTCCTTCAAGACTGGTCTCAAGACCCTCTTCTTTGACCATGCCTTCAGCCACTGTCCTACCTCTCCGCTCTCCCTCATCCCAACCCTGCCAACAACCCCCTCCTAAGGTCAGGACCCTTGACTTTTCAGGCCTTGGGACATCCTCCCGATGTGAAAGGCGCTCTATAAATGTAATTTTGTTATTATTGTAACCTTCCATCACCTATTAACCCACCATCACCTAGTAAACACACCTTCAACAATTAACCATCCCATCACCTAGTAACACTTCATCATTTAGTAACCATCCAACACCAAGTAGACCTCCATCAGCTACTAACCACCCATCACCTAGTATACATTGGTCATCCTAACAAACCATCATCAGCTAATAATCTTGCATCACCCAGTAAACCTCCATCATCCTAGTAAATCTCCATCACTTAGTAACCCTCCATTACCCTAGTAATGTTCTAACATCTTGTAAGAAATGTATCACCTAGTAACCGTCCATTTTTTTTGTACCCCTCCATCATTTAATAACCGTTCCTTCATCTAGTAACCCTCAATCGCCTAGTCATTACTAGTCAACACCTAGTTAGCCTCGATCACTGAGTCGCTTAGTGGTTAAGGTTATGAGTTGATGACCTCCTGAAGTGAAAGGTGTTCTATAAATGTAATTTTATTGTTGTTACAGCACTCGCCTTACAAACGTGAGACCTGTGTTCAAATCCAGTCAGGATTTGAACCTTTGGCAAGTTTGAAACCTGCCAGCAAGTTTTCTTACACCACATGCCTGAGAATAATCCCTCAAAGAAAACCATAATAAATTGGTCATTTTAATCCATGACTCTTTGCGGTACACTGCTGCGTGCAATTGGCTGCCGCATTTCACCAACAAATATACAGTCAATTCTTACAGTATATTCTTTGAGATGTTTAGAAGATGTGAAAAGCACCGTATCAAACGCAAAGATTATTATTATCACCAAGTAACCACTCGATCACATCGTAACCACTCCATCACCATAACTTAGTAAACTCTCCCTCCCACCAGTAACTATTTCATCACCTAGTAACTCCATCATCTAGTAACCCTCCATTAACTAGTCATCTTCCATTACCTAGTAATCCTTCATCATCTAGTATCAGTCCATTTCCTAGTAATTGCTTTATTATCTTGTAACCCTCCATCATCTAGTAATCCTCCTAGTAACCTCATCTACATGCTCCCTGTCGGAGATGCCATCCACAGACACAGGGTTATTTTCCACATGTATGCAGATGACACCAAACTTTACATTTCCACCTCCAGTTGCAACCCCCAGTCCCCTGATGTGCTGTCAGCTTGTCTGTCGGATATCAAGAGCTGGATGAGTGCAAATTTTCTGCAGTTAAACATCAACAACACGGAAGCCATACTGTTTTGCTCCAGTTGACATTTTCTGTCCCATGGTTCCGACCTCCTCAACCTACTGACCTGTCCTTAAAACTCTCTGAACCTGTACACAAATTAGGTGTCAGGTTTGATCCCCAGTTATCCTTCCTCCCGCACAACCTGTCCCTCAATAGTACCGCGTTCTTACATCTCCTCCACATGGCCTATCTCTGTCAATGCCTCATCCCTGAAGCGCTCTGAGACGCCGTCCAGTGTGGAGGGCGCTATATAAATCGAAGTTGTTGTTGTTATCCCAACAGCTGCTGAAATCATAGCCGATGCCTTTGTCTGCTCTTGGCTGGACTACTTTAACAAACTCCTTACTCATCTCCCCTCCTCCACTATTCACCAAATTCAGCTCATACAAAACTCTATTGGGTCCGGCATCCTCCTTGTCCCCCAGAATCCTCTGCTCCACCATCGGTGGCCATGCTTTCAGGCACTATGCCCCAAAACTTTGGAACTCCCGCCCTCAACCCCTGGACCACACCCCCTCCTTTCCCATCTTCAGGTCGCAGCTGGAGACCTTTCTCTTCGACCTTCCCGCTCCTCCTGGCCCGCTCCGCTATTATGAAGTGCTCTGAGATGCCACTAAGCATGGAGGGCAGTATATAAATGTAAGTTGTTGTTGTTGGAGATGCTGTGTAGTCACAATGGAGGAGCTGAACTCTTGTAATTAGCAGTTCTCTGAGCAGGTGGTGGGTCAGGGAGCTTTCCAGTCAGTGTGTTGCTGTGTGGGGGAGTGCACACTCATTCTGTGATCTGCAGTGTCTTATCTCAAAGCACTTCCATTTTATAAGAATACTGCTTCTCAAGCTTTCTTGTTTTATCTGATTTATTTTGCCTGACAGCAGATCATATCTACATCTTAATCTAGGTCACCTCATCGTCTGTCTGTCGGTCGGTCGGTCTGTCTATTGGTCGCTCTGTCTATCAGAACCTGAACCCATCCACCCTTTTACTCATCCCACCGCACCCACTGATTGACTTATGTCACCCCAACACACAGAAGATGTCAAGTTTGTGTGTGTAACTGGCCAATCGAAAATGATAACAGGCTAAATTAACTCTGGTTGTGGGGAGTTTACATGATCACCATAATATAAAAAGGATGTTGCAGTGAGTCAATTTAGTGCAGTTATCATTGAGGTGATGGAGGGATTTTGAGGAGAGATTAGATAAACCTGGCAAATTCGCACTGGAGAATGTTGATGGATGATATGGTTACAGTCTTTAAGATTCTGATTCAGAGAGATTTGGGTGTCCTTGTACACCAGTCACAAAAAATTTGTATGCAGATACCGCAAGCCACTAGGAAAGCTAATGGCATGTTAGCATTCATTGCAAAAGGGTTAGAATATAAGAGTAGGAATGTCTTGTTGTAACTGTATAGGGCCCTGGTGAGACCACACCTAGAGTATTGTGTGCAGTTTTGGTCTCCTTATTTAAAAAGGACATACTCGTCTTAGAGCGGGTACAGCGTAGATTCACTAGGTTGGTTCCTGGGATGAAGGGGTTCAGCTATGAGGATCAGATGAGTAAACTAGGCCTATATTCTCTAGAGTATAGAAAAATTAGAGGTGGTCTTATAGAATCCTATAAGATTATTAAGGGACATGACAGAGTAGACAATGGGAGACTGTTTCCCTGGTTGGAGAAACTATAACTAGGGGTCAGTTTTAAGATTAGGGGTCAGCCTTTTCGAACCGAGTTGAGGAAACACTTTTTCACTAAGAGGGCAGTGAATTGATGGAATTCTCTACCCCAAAAGGTTGTAGATACTCAGTCCTTGAACATATTCAAGACTGAGATTGATAGATTTCTTATGGATAGAGGGATTAAGAGATATGGGGATAAGGCAGGCAGATGGAGTTAGAGGGTGGGGCAGGCTCGAGGGACCGAATGGCCTACTCCTGCTCATAATTCTTATGTTCTTATGATTCATGGTCAAGATTAGGTAAAATAGACTGTGATAATCTGTTTTATCTTGTACTGAACCAGAGATTCAGGCTGTGATTGAAGCGGGGGTAAATTCACAACAAATCTGCTGAGGCACTGCTTTAGTGAGCAAGCAGTAAACTTATGGAACAGGCTCCTAAGGGAGACAGACGGTGGGAGCAGAAAGTGTTTGTTTCAAGAACAAATGAGATAAATTTGTGTTGGAAAATAATATCTTGTTTATACAGGGCATAAACAAACATAGGTACAGTATATCATTAAGTAACAGCCAGGACATTGAAAGATGAACTAGATGGACCTTAATCTTCTTTGACGATAAAATTCTTATATTTCTTATGTTCTTAACCTTTGCTGGAAAGCACAGGAGGATACGGGCTGTGGTGTGTGTACAATAGGTGTTTGGTAATCATTACAGTAGATAAAAGCTGGGGGTGGTCAGAAACCAGCTTCATATTCAGGTTAACTGTTTTCACACATAAAGCTGTTGTGGGAGAGAGGCTGTGATGAGGTTACAGTATCACACAGTGAATACAGGACTTGTTGACTCAGCCTGACACACATACACACAGCTCCGCTTTCTAACCTGATACACACACATTCATACACAGCACTGCTCACTATCCTGACACACATGCACACAGCCCTACTTACCAGGCCTACACACATATCATGTGGTCAGTTAGACAATTCCAAATATCTCCAAATCTCCGTCCCTTCCCTAAAGTAACACACACCATCTTCCTTTTAGTTTTTCCTTTTTTTTTCTAATCTTGTTCTATTGTTCTTTGTGGTCTTTTTATTTATCTTCCGCTTCTGATTGTTTTCACCATTTCCGCAACTCCTTGCTCTTCCTTCTGTTTTTCCTTTTCCTTGTGTATTCTCCTTCCCGTTTATTGTTTGTTCTCCCACAATGTTTATCTGTATATCTTCCCTATTTTCCCTATATTACCTGTGGTCTCAATTTGTTTCCTCCCATATTAACCCATCTCTTAATCTCCTCTGGTGCCTCTTTTCTATTTTCTGGCCAACATTTGTTCAGCATCTTTTGAATTTCCTTATTCACTTTATCTTTTTGGATTGCTTCTATTATTTCATTCTCAAGTCTTGTTGCTTTCGTGATTTCCCACACCTGGAACTTCATTTCCTTTTCCATTTGTTTCCCCTCCTTATTCCCACTTTGACATGTGGCCCTACTGCTACATGTGAGGTATTTCCTGGTTTATATCTAAATTCTAAATTATACCTTTGTTGCCTTATTTGCATTCTCTGTCATCAAGTTGGTGTTTCATTTAGTCCCTTCTGAAAAATTGCCTCTTAGGGATTGAGATTATTTTTTGATTATTACTGTAATTTCCAAATATATACTGTTTAAATCTTTCACATCCAAATATTACTACTAAATATTCCTTCTCTATCTGTGCATTTTATTTTCTGTCTCTGATAGAGCCCCTGATGCTACAGTTTTTCCTTCCTGAGTTAACATCATCCCTAACCCTGTTTTACTTCTGACTACAAATATTTAACTGGTGTATGTACATCATAACATTTTAGCATTGGAGCCTCTTTTATTTGCTGAAATGCTTTTTTCTGTTATTTTTCTCACATGAAGTCTATTTTTTTCTTTTGTCAGTTCCCTGATTGGTTCCATTATTTCTGTTAGTTTGGGAATAAATCTTGCCACCCAATTGACCATTTCCTTGAGCCTATTACTCCTTTTTTCATCTATTGGTACAGGCATTATTTATTGCTATTACCTTTTGCGGATCCATTTTTAACCCTGGTTGGTTAACAAGTGAAATGTCCCCAGTATTTTACTTTGGCTACTCCTACCCTGCAATTTTCCTTGTTTAGCTTTACATTCTCTTCCAAATATATTTTTAAAACCTTCTCCAATCTTTCGCGTGTTGTTTGTGTGTTTTACCATATATCAAAATATCATCAATGTAATTGATGAATCCTGCAATATTTGTGATAATTTTTCTGAAAACCTTTTGTGCTGACTTGATGCCAAAGAGCATTCTTTGAAAACAATACCTCTCATACGGTGTTATAAACATTGTCAAATACATGCTGTCTTTTGACAATTTAACTTGCCAATACCCCGAAGAGCAATTCAATATTGAGAAGTAACTAGCTCTATGTAGTAAAGCATGTACATCTTCTGGGAATTGCATAATGTTCCCTTGTTATAGCTCTGTTTAACTGTTGTGGATCTAAACATATCCTTAATGACTTGTCTGGTTTCCCTATGATTACCACTGAACTCAGTGGGTTTGTCCACCTTTTTTAAAATTATTTAGTCCCTTTCCATTTGATCTGATTTTTGTTTCAGCATTTTTTTTCATAGTCTCTGATACTTTCCTTAATGGCTGAATTACTGGTGGTTTTGTCCCATCTAATTGAATCGTATACTCTCCTTTCATTAGTCCTTTCATTCCAAACACCTGCTTCTACTGTTCTACTATTTCTTCTGTCTTCCTTGGTTCACTTTCCTCTATTTTCACATTCCCAATTCTTTTTAAGATTCTAATTTTTATTACATCTTCCAATCCTATTAAAGTACAGTATCAGCCTTTACTTTTACAATGTGGAATTTTATTCTATATTGTCTCCCTTTGTATATCACTTCTATCCCAACTCTGCCCCTTTAAATTTTTCCTTTCCTATACAGCATTAGTTTACCTTTCTCCATGTTTTCCTTATTTGCTTCTCCCAATTTTACACTGGCCTGTGCTCCTATATCTAATTTGCAATGAATTACTTTCCTTACTTTTGTACACCATATATATACACCATCCACTAATTTTTTTATTTTACTTTTGTGTGTACCCTCTTTCTGAGTTCCACTGCTTCAATGTTTTACTCCTCTTCTTGCTAACTTTCTTTGGATTCTAGATCTGAGCTAATGGTTCTTCATATTCCCCCGATTTAATTTGCCCAATTTTGGTTCTCTTCAGGTTATTTGACAAACATTCTGTTTGACTTTTCTCTTGTGCTTTATATTTGCTATATCTCCCTACATGTTCTTGCTATCCCTGCATAATCTTGCATAATGTATATCTATTACAGTGATAGCATTTTCCTTCTGCAGGACATCTCCTCATATTATGTTCTAATCCACACTTGTCACATTTGTCCATTCTGTGTGGCCTCCCTCTTGGCCTGTATATTCTCTGCATTCCATACTCTTCATTTGTATCATCCCAACTTTGCCTGTTGGGTAGTTCATCTATTTCCATTTCTGTTTCTCTTTCCGTCTCTCTAATATTTATTTTTGTCACCTCTTCAATCCTTATTATCTCCATTACCGATTCTAATATCAGGTCCCCTTCTTCAAGAGTTTTCCTCTTAATTTCAAATCATTTATGCCAACTACTATCTGGTCACAAATCATTTTGTCTCTTACTGTTCCGTAGTTGCAATTTTTACTGAGGGTTCTCAGTAACGCACAGTATTGATTGAGTGATTCTATGGCTTTCTTGTTCCAAACTTCAATCGCTTAATTATCACATTATCTTTTCCACAAAATCCTTCCCTCATAATGTTCATCCCTCATTCAATGGCAAGTCCACATCTCTTTCTAGGGTTGCAAATACTCCCTTGTTTCCTCACCTGCTGCATTCAAAACTATCGCAGACTGATCTTCCTGTGGCAGTTTCGTTATGTTTGCTGCTAGTCCAAAAATGTTAAAGTCTCTTTCAAACTGTTGCCAATTGTGCCTTAGACTTTCAGTTTCAGTGGTATTGATATCTGCACATACCTTGGTTTTGGATTTAATTCTGCGTCTCTCCTCATTTTTCTCTTCAGTCTGTATTCCATTTCAGTTAGTGAGACCTCCAGGTTCTGTTTTCACCTCTGACACCATGTAATGTTATTTAATCCAGAACACTATGTACATTCACTCAGTCCTTTAATTTAAACTTTATAAATCAACCTCTTTCAAAATGTACTGACACTTTTCCCAGAATCCTTTTATTCTTGCACCATCATATTCAATTGCCACTTATGTCCTTAAAGCAATATGCAACGTCTCCCCCAGTGGGTTTAAACCTTTTCATTTATTTCTGTGTAAATATTCCAAAGGACCAAATGCTGTTGTTACCTGGAGTTAGGATGGGTTAGGTCAGTCCTTTCCTCTCGTCTGTATAGAAATGAGAGGACCTGGGATAATCCTGGGTGGAATGTTAAGCGCTCTGCAATGTACCCTGCATTGAGAGTGCTATATAAGTGCAAATTGTTGTTGTAGGCAAGGTTCCTTATTCCACATCCATCCCCACCCCACCCTCCCCCACACCCCGTTTACCTTTATTTCTGTTTAGTCGATTGTCAGATCGCTTTCCAGAGGATTAAAAATCCCTAAAACAAAATGTGATCACTTCATCCAGGACTGTTTGTGAGACACTGCTCTGCACAACTGGCTGCCATGTTAGGCCCACAAAATATACAGTCAATTCACTTAACAACATATGCTGTGAAGTGCTTTGAGATGCCTGAAAGAAGTGATAAAAGTGCTGTTATTGAATGGAAGAATTATTACTTCTTAAAATATACACCCAGCCCTGCTCACTGGAGCTGACACATGTATACATATAGCTCTGATTTTAATAATATCCTTGTTTTTGATATAGCACCTGATTATGCCTTGTGGACGTCTGAAAGCACTTCACAGAATATACTGTAAAGCGAATTAACTATATTTTGTGGGCGAAACAGCAGTATCCAACAGACAGTTGTAAATTGAGTCACATCCGCTACCTTCTCAGCTCGGGAGGATGTCCCAAAGTGCTTCACAGCAGCTTGTGGCAAGTGCAGTGATTGAATGTTTTGTAAAAGCTAATTTGTGCAAAGCAATGCTCCACAGGCAGTCATGAAGTGATGAGCGATTGTATCTATCAGCCAGAAACCAGTGAGAAACTCCCTCCTTTTCTCCCCACAGGACCGCAGAGATCTGTTAAGTCTGCCTGAACAGGGCAGACACGGAGTGAGATTTACTGTCCACACTAGTGCTGGAGCTGGAACCCACAAGCTGCTGATTTGGAAGCGAGAGTGTGAGTGATTGAGGTAGTGCAGACCTAGATTCAATTCCTGCGTAGAGCAAAACCTTACGTCACACGCCTCTGTACCCAGCAGTAGGAATAGGAACCCGGTTGTTCGTCGATGGGCGGATCACTTGTCTGGAGGCAATCACTTCAAAAAATGATACTACTACTAATAATAATCCTTGCAATTGATATAATGGTTTTCACGTTTTCTAGACATCTCAAAGAGCTTCACAGAATATACTGTAAAGTGAATTGACTGTATACTTGTGGGTGAAATGCAGCAGCCAATTGCGCACAGCAGCGTCCCACAAACAGTTGTGGATGGAAATTACCAATTTATTCTTGTTAATTTTGGAGGATTATTAGGCATGTGGAGTAAGGAAACTTACCCAAGGTTTCACCCTGATCTACCTGGATTCGAACACTGGTCTCACACTTGTAAAGTGAGTGCTTTAACCACTGAGCTACAGGACTCCATATTGATATTAATCATGGGAGATTTTGTGTGATTCTCTCTGCTTGCCCAACTCTTTCCTTCACAAGCTGCAGATCATCCAGAACTCTACAGCTTGTGTCCCCTCCTGCAACAGGCTCCGTGACCCCATCACTCCCACTCTCGCCCGGCTCCACTGGCTCCCCATCCCTCAGAGTTCAAGATCCTTGTCCTTGAGTTCAAACCCTCCATTGCCTTTCCCCCTCCCTGTCTCTGTGATCTGCTAACCGCATATTAAACTGTCCACTCCCACAGCTCAGAGGGCTGTGATCTTCTCCACGTTCCCCACTCAGCCCTCCGTCCTCCACCCCCATCAGCCTCTCTGCCCCCACCATTCGAACTCCATCTCACATTCATCTTGCCTCACCCCCTCCCTCCCCTCCTTCAAGGCCCATCTCAGGACCCTCCTTTTTAACTGGCCTTGCGTCTCACATGCACGCATATGAGTGGACACACACATAAGACACTGGGTGGGGCAATTTTAGATGGAGAACAGAGGGCAAGGAGAGTTGATTGAAAGCACAGCCAAAGAGGGTCTTGAGTTTGGCATTGCAGCACCTTGGGACGTCCTCCTGATGTGAAAGTAATTTTATTGTTGTTGAATGAGGCAAGGGAAGGGGCAAGGTGGCGGGACTGCGGAAAGGAATTCCAGAGATTGGGAGCAGAGTTGCTGAAGGCCCAATGGACGTAAAGCAGGTCAGAGCGCAGTAGCGCACTGAACAGAGAGAGGGCAGGATTACAGGGGGTTTGGAAGTCCCAGAGATGTGGATGGTGGCAGGGGAAGGCTATGAAAGTTTTAGAGGTGAGGACCAGGATCTTGAAGTGAATCCTCTGTGTGATGGGAAGCCAGTGGAGTAGGGGTGATAGAGTCATGGAGCCTGGTGTAGGAGAGGATACGAGCTGCAGAGTTCTGGATGATCTACAGCCTGTGGAGGGAGGAGTAGGGGTGAAAGCGCTCTGAGACGCCGTCCAGTGTGGAGGGTGCTATATAAATTGAAGTTGTTGTTGTTGTAGAGGTGCCAACAAGCACGGAGTTTGCATAGTTAAGCCTGGATGTTATGTATGACAGACAAGTGCTCTGAGACGCCGCCTGGCATGGAGGGCATTGTATAAATTGAAATTGTTGTCGGATGAGAGTGTCAGTGGCCTGTGTAATGAGACAGTGGTGGAGCCGGGCAAAGTTTCGGAGGTGAGGGAAGGCAGAGCAGGTCATGGCTAGGATATAGGATAGAAAGACAGTTGAGGGTCAAACAAGATGTCAAGTTATCTCTCATCTAGGACTTGATGTCTGACAGCCAGTATGTCAAGACAACAGTGGTCTTTGAGTCAAGAGATGGAGGGTGCCCTGGTCACAGATGGACAGAATGTTATTTGTTTCTTTGATCAGAGCTGTTTCAGTGCAGGGCACAGGGGGAGGAGCCGAGGATGGAGGGGGAGACACAGAGCATACAGTCACACACACAGCAACAAGAGTACACACAACACAGAGGCACACACACTATACATAGGCACAAACACTACACACATGCGTACACACACTGGCATACATAGGCACAGCATACAGACATACACACACATCACACACAGACACACAGAGCACACAGGCACAAACACAGACACACACAACACACACAGACACAGCACATACAATGGACATAGTACACAGACACACAGACATATAGCATCCAGACACGGGCACACAGACATACACAGACATACAACAAAATTACATTTATAGAGCGCCTTTCACGTCGAGATGGCGTCCCAAGGCGCTGGACACAGACACAGACAAACAAAGCACAGCGACATATAACATACAGACACAAACATACCTGCACACACTCACATACATACATAGACAGCACACAGACAAATGCAACAACAACAACTTAAACTTATAAAGCGCCTTTCACGTCGGGAGGACGTCCCAAGGCGCTGCACAGGAGGCGTGTGACCCGAGCTGGGAGGGGAGTGTTCAGGAAGGGGTGAAACACGTAGGGGAGGTCGGAAAATTCGGGGTGGAACAAAAGGCACGATCAAAGAGGAAAGTCTTCAAACCGGCCTTGAAAGAGGAAAGGGAAGAAACAAGACGGAGGGATTGGGGGATGGAATTCCACAGGGTGGGAGCGGAAAAACTGAAAGCCAATGGTGAACTCCAATGGTGAAGTCCAATGGTGGGGCGGTTCGGGCGGGGGGCTTGGAGCAGGCCAAGACCTGCTGAACGGAGGGTCCGGATGGGCTTATAGGGGGAAAGTAAGTCGCTTAAGTAGGGCGGGGCAAGGCCATGTAAGGCCTTGAAGGTGAGGACGAGGATCTTGAACTCGATCCTCTGGAGGATGGGGAGCCAGTGAAGACGGGCAAGGGTGGGGGTTATGTGGTCGCGGAGGCGGGTGCAGGATAGTACACGGGCTGCAGAGTTTTGGATGACCGGCAGCCTGTGAATGGAGGAACTGGGGAGGCCGACGAGGAGAGAGTTTCCGTAGTCCAGCCGTGAGGTGATGTATGCATGCACGAGTGTTTCGGCAGCGTGGGGGGTGAGGTAGTTGCGGAGCCTGGCAATGTTGCGCAGGTGGAAATAAGCGGTGCCGGTCAAGGCACGGATGTGGGGAAGGAAGGAGAGTTTATGTTCGAACGTGATGCCGAGGTTCCTGACTGGCTTTGTGAGGTGGAGAGTACAGCTTTGGATGTTGAGGCTGGCAGCGCCCGATGTGCAGAGGCGCTGGCTTGAGCCAATCAGGCGGGCCTCGGTCTTGCTCACGTTCAATTGGAGGAAGTTGTCCGTCGTCCAGGACTCAACGCAAACTCACACTGGCGCACACAGGCACAAACACAAAAACAAAATTACATTTGTAGAGCACTACATTAAGGTGAGAGGAAAGGATGGGAGTGGTCCACATGTTGAAGGCAACAGAGAGGTCAAGGAGGACGAAGAAGCAGAGGCTGCCCTGGCCATACATGGACAAGATGTAATTTGTGACCATTTGTGAGTAGCATGGAAACTCGATTTGACGGGCTCATGGAGAGAGTGGGAGGAAAGGAAAGAGCAATGCTGGGAAGCAATGACTCTTTGAAGGACCTTGGAGAGAAAAGGGAGGTTGGAGATGGGCCAGTAATTGGAGAGCAGGGAGGTGTCCAGGGAAAGTTTCTTAAGGATGGCGGTTATTGTAGCTATTCTGAGGGGGATGAGGGGCCAGGTGATAGGGAGAGATTGAAGGTGTCAGAGTAGGGGAGTGAGGAGCTGGAGCTGGGAGGTAGGGAGTGGGGATGGGGTCAAGGGAGCAGGTGGTGTGCGTCAAACACACACAGAGACATATACACACATGAAGCAAACACGAGAGGCAGTCAGTTACTGGCTGGGGGTGGTGGGTGGGGAAAGATCCCAGTCATGTTTAATTTGATATTCCCCAAAATCTTTTCTTACGAAACATTAAAACAGACATTGGGAGAACTTGTTGTTATGGGTAGGATATGTGACCCCCACTCCACTCAGGGGGTGCAGAGTGGTATGGGGGGGGGGGGGGGGGGGGGGGAGAGTGGTGGGAGGAGAGTGGGTGCTGGGAGGTGTGTGGGGGGTGGGGAGATGCAGGGTGAGGGGGGTGGAGGGCAAAGATGGGGGGGAGAGGGGAAGAGTAGGGGGGAGGGGGGTGGTGGTGTGAAGCTCTAGCCCTCCAAATCATACTGTGTGTCTTTATTTTTTCGTACTTCCTCTGCACGCCTGTCCTGGAATCAAATAAAAATAATAATGATTACAATAATCATTAACCATTACAATAATTCAACTCCTCATCAGCTCATCAAGACATCTCACAATGATGGGTGTGTGGGTGGGTGGGTGGGTGTGTGCGCGTCAGACACCCGGCTGATCATGGTGATGGGCTTGTGTGTAGATTCATAGATTCATAGAATTTTACGGCACAAAAGGAGGCCATTCGGCCCATCTAGTCTGTGCCGGCTCTTTGAAAAGAGCGATTAAATCCCACTGCCCTGCCCGCTTCCCATAGCCTCATAGACCTGTTCTCCCTAAATAAAGATCTAATTCCCTTTTAAAAGTTGTTATCGAATCAGCCTCCACCACCTTTTCAGGCAATGCATTCCAGATTCGAACAACTCGCTGAGTGAAAACATTTCTCCTCAGCTCCCCTCTACTTCGCCTTGAAACTATTTTAAATCTGTGACCACAAGTCACAGATTCACCCACGAGTGGAAATAGTTTTTCTCTATTTGCCCTGTCGAAACCCCTCATGATCTTATAAACCTCTATTAGGTCTCCCCTCAATCTTCTCTGCTCCAGAGAGAATAACACTAGCCTATCTAGCCTCTCCTCATAGCTGAAGTCCCTCAATCCTGGCACCATCCTAGTAAATCTTCGTTGTACCCTTTCCAATGCCTTCACATCCTTTCTGTAGTGTGGTGACCAGAATTGAACACAATATTCCAGCTGAGGCCTCACCAAAGTCTTATAGAGGTTAGTCAGCACTTCCTGACTTTTGTACTCTATACCTCTATTTATAAAGCCTAGTATCCCATATGCCTTCTTAACAGCCTTGTCTACCTGTCCTGCCACCTTCAACGAGTCACTAACACAAATCCCCAGGTCTCTCTGTTCCTTCACACCATTTAAAATTGTACTATCTAGCCTATATTGCCTCCCTTCATTTCTTCTCCCAAAATGCATCACCTCACACTTCTCTGCATTAAACTTCATCTGCCATGTTTCTGCCCACTTTACCAATTTGTCTATATCCTCTTGCAGATGGCTACTATCCTCCTCACTATGTACTATTCTCCCTAACTTAATGTCATCTGCAAACTTGGAAACTGTACTCCGTACACCCAAGTCCAGATCATTGATGTAGATTACAAACAGCAATGGTCCCCAAACTGATCCCTGTGGCACACCACTGCTCACTTCTCTCCAATCTGAAAAACAGCCGCTCACTACAACTCTCTTCTTTCTGTCTCGCAGCCAGTTGTGGATCCACGCTGCCACTGTCCCTTTTACGCCATGGGCCTTTAATTTCATAATAAGTCTCTCATGTGGCACTTTGTCAAATGCCTTTTGAAAGTCCATGTAAACTACATCAACTGCGCTACCATTATCCACCCATTCCGTTACCTCATCAAAAAATTCTATCAGTTTTGTAAGGCAAGATTTGCCTTTAACAAATCCATGTTGACTGTCCTTTATTAGCCTATATCTTTCTAAGTGAAGATCTACCTTGTCCCTGATTATGGACTCTAGAAGTTTGCCCACTACCGACGTTAGACTGACTGGTCTGTAGTTACCAGGCTTGTCCTTCTGCCCCTTTTTATACAAGGGAATAACATTAGCTATCCTCCAGTCCTCTGGCACGACCCCTGTGTCCAAGGAAGATTGAAAGATCGTGGCCAGAGTCCCTGCTATTTGCTCCCGTGCCTCACTTAGTAACCTAGGGTGCATCCCATCCGGACCAGGTGACTTATCCACCTTGAGCAACGTCAACCTTGTTAGAACTTCCTCTCTGGTTATAATTATTCTATCCATTTCTCCTACCCTCTCCTCTAATACCATGGCATTGGCTGTATCCTTTTCTTTTGTGAAGACAGAGGCGAAGTACTCATTCAGTACATCAGCCATGCCCTCTGCCTCCACAATGAGATTTCCTCCTAGGTCCCTAATTGGCCCCACCCTATCCTTGACCAACCTTTTACTCTTAATATGTTGGTAAAAAACCTTAGGGTTCCCCTTAATCTTACTCGATAATTGTTTTTCATGCAGTCTCTTTGCCCCTCTAACTTCCTTTTTTAGTTCTATCCTACACTTCCTATATTCTGCTTGGTTCCCTTCTGAATTTTGAGCCTGACACTTATCATAAGCCTCTTTTTTTTGTTTTATTTTGGCCCCGATTTCCTTAGTCATCCAGGGAGGTTTGGATGCCTTACATTTCACCTTTGTGGGGATGCTTTTGACCTGTGCCTGAACTATCTCCTCTTTGAACGCTGCCCACTGCTCGTTAGTTGTCTTACCTGCCAATTTTTCTTTCCAATCCACCTTGGCTAGGTCCCACCTCAACTCATTGAAATTAGCCCTTTTCCAGTTGAGTGTCCTCACCTGTATGTCAGACACTGTTCGGGACATTTTCCACAACTCAAAGTTGGGAATTTCGAAGCATTGTAAATGTCACTCCATTATTTAAGAAAAAGGAGAAACCACTGACAGACCTGTCAGTTTAACTTCAGTTGTGGGGAATTTACTGGAATCTCTGAATGACTGACCAGAATGTTACCAGGCGTAAAAAGATTAAGTTATGAGGAAAGGCTGCGTAAACTTGGATTGTATTCTCTTGAGTTTGGAAGGTTGAAGGGTGATTTGATTGAGGTATTTAAGATGATAAAGGGATTTGATAAGGTAGATACAGAAAAACGATTTCCTCTGGTGGGAGAATCCCAAACAAGGAGACATAATTAAAATTAGAACCAGGCCATTTAAGAGTGATATCAGGAAGCATTTTTTCACTCAAAGGGTTGGTAGAAATCTAGAATTCTCTCTCCAAAAAGGCAGTGGATCCTGGATCCATCCATACCTTCAAGAGTGAGGCTGACGTTTGGTAGGTGAGGGGATTAAGGAATATGGGGGAAAGCGGGAAATTGGAATTGAAAGGATTAGAAGAGATACAGATCAGCTATGAGCTAATTAAATGGCGGAACAGGCTCAAAGGGCTGAATAGCCTCCTTCTGTTCCTAGCTATGTTCCTAGCACTCGTACAAGTCTGGGCTAATCATAGAGTCAGCATGGATGTGTGAAGGGTAGGTTATGTCTGACTAATCTAATTGAATATGTTGAGTAGATTCACTAATACGGTGGATGAGAGATTAGATATTGTCTATATGGATTTCCAGCAGACATTTGATAAGATTCCACACAAGACGTTATTAGCAAAACTAAAAGCTCATAGTATCGGAGGTAACCTTGTGATGTGGCTTGGTAATTGATTGGGAGGCAGGAAACAACAACAACAACAACAACAATTTACATTTATAGAGCGCCTTTCACGTCGGGAGGACGTCCCAAGGCGCTGAACAGGAGGCGTGTGACCCGAGCTGGGAGGGGAGTGTTTGCGAAGGGGTGAAACACGAAGGGGAGGTAAAAGAGTTTGGGGTGGAACAAAAGGCACGATCGAAGAGGAAAGTCTTCAAACCGGCCTTGAAAGAGGAAAGGGAAGAGACGAAACGGGGGGATTGAGGGATGGCATTCCATAAGGTGGGAGCAGAGAAACTGAAGGCCCGGCCTCCAATGGTGGGGCGGTTCGGGTGGGGGGCTTGGAGCAGGCCAAGTCCTGTTGAACGGAGGGTCCGGGTGGGCGTGTAGGGGTAGAGTAGATCGGTTAAGTAGGATGGGGCAAGGCCGTATAAGGCCTTGTAGGTGAGGACGAGGATCTTAAACTCGATCCTCTGGAGGATGGGGAGCCAGTGGAGACTGGCGAGGGTAGGAGTTATGTGGTCGCGGAGGCGGGTGTGGGATAGTACACGGGCTGCAGAGTTTTGGATGGCCTGCAGCCTATGAATGGAGGAACTGGGGAGGCCGACTAGGAGAGAATTTCCGTAGTCCAGCCGTGAGGTGATGTATGCATGCACGAGTGTTTCGGCAGCGCGGGGGGTAAGATAATTACGGAGCCTGGCAATGTTGCGCAGATGGAAATAGGCGGTGCCGGTCAAGGCGCGGATGTGGGGGAGGTAGGAAAGTTTTTGATCGAACATGATGCCAAGGTTCCTGATTGGCTTTGTGAGGTGGAGAGTGCAGCCTTGGATGTTGAGGCTGGCAGCGCCCGATGTGCGGAGGCGCTGGCTTGAGCCAATCAGGAGGGCCTCGGTCTTATTCACGTTCAATTGCAAAAAGTTGTCCCTCGTCCACGACTCGATGTCGAACAGACATGCTGTCAGAACATCGATCGTCTGGGGGTTGAGGGATGAGGCAGAAAGGTACAACTGGGTGTCATCCGCATACATGTTGAAATTTACCCCATGTCTGCGGATGACGTCACCCAGAGGGAGCGTATAAAGGGTGAAAAGGAGGGGACCGAGGACAGAGCCCTGAGGGACGCCGTGGGAAACTATGCGGGGGTTTGAAGAAAAACCATTGGAAGAAACAAAATGTAAACGGTGGGTCAAATAAGAATGGAACCAGTCAAGGACTGTGCCTTGAAGGTTGAGGTGGGAGGAAAGACGTTGAAGGAGGATGGTGTGATCGACTGTGTCGAACGCAGCAGACAGGTCAAGGAGGACGAGGAGACAGAGGGAGCCCTGGTCACAGGCGGTTAGGATGTCATTTGTGACCTTAACCAGGGCAGTTTCTGTGCTGTGGATAGGGCGGAAACCTGATTGGAGGGGTTCAAGTAGTGAGTGATTTGAAAGGAAAGAGCGGAGCTGGGAGGCAACCACTCTTTCAAGGACCTTGGATAGAAACGGGAGGTTGGAGATGGGTCGATAACTTGATGGTTGCGACGCATCAAGCGAGGGTTTCTTCAGGATAGGGGTGATGGTGGCTGTTTTAAGGGAGGTAGGGACGGTGCCTGAGGATAGGGAAAGGTTAATGGTGTCAGAAATGAGCGGGGCTAACAAATGGAGCTGGGTGCGGAGGAGGGGGGTGGGGATGGGGTCCAATGAGCACGTGGTGGGTTTCATGGAGGTGATTGTTTTTGTGACTGAAAGCGGGGTGGTGGGGTTGAAAGTGTGAAATGGGGGGTGAGTAGGGGTTGAGGTAGCTGATGAGGGCGCGGAGGTGGAGGAGTGGTGGGGGGAGGAAACCGCAGAGCGGATTTTCTCAATTTTGGACTCGAGGAAATCCAGCATCTCCTCACAACGAACGTTTGAGGAGAGGATCTGTGAGGTGAGGTGGGGGGGGGGGGGGTGGGGGGGGCGGAGGAGCTTGTTGGTGGTGGTGAAGAGGAGGCGGTGGTTGTCCTTCGCTTCCAGGATTATCCTGGAATAGATGGCTGATTTGGCGGTGGCTGGGGTGGAGCGGTAAAATTTGATGCGGTCCAGCCAGATTTGCCGTTGGACCGTGAGGCCAGATTTGAGCCAGGTGCGTTCAACTGCTCTCACTTGGCTTTTGAGGGAACGGAGGTGAGTTGTGTAACACGGTGATGATCGGGAATGGGAGACGGTTTTGGAGGTGAGGGGGGCCAGGGTGTCGAGGGTAGTGGAGAGGGTGTTGTGGAGGGCGGTGGAGGCGGAGGATGGGTCGGTACAAAAAGATTGCCATTGTGGGAAGAGGTCTGACTAATCTAATTGAATATGTTGAGTAGATTCACTAATACGGTGGATGAGAGATTAGATATTGTCTATATGGACTTCCAGCAGACATTTGATAAGATTCCACACAAGACGTTATTAGCAAAACTAAAAGCTCATAGTATCGGAGGTAACCTTGTGATGTGGCTTGGTAATTGATTGGGAGGCAGGAAACAGAGAGTAGTCATTGAAGGAATGTTCTCTGGTTGGTGGGACGTGACAAGTGCTGTTCCTCATGGGTTTGTGCTGTGACCTCAGCTTTCCACATATAAATATATATATATATATAATATATATATATTATATATATATATGCAAACACATGTCTGACTTGGAAGAAGGAATAGAGCGTGTTACATTTAAAAAATGCAGATGACACAAAGTTAGGGGACACAATAAATTGTGTGCAGGAAGTTACGAAGAGACTTACCGTACGTAGTTTAAGTGAGTGGGCAAAACTGTGGCAGATGAAATTCAATGTGGGGAAGTGTGAGGTCATCCACTTTGGATCCCAAAATAGTAAATCAATACATTTTTTAAATAGTGAGAAACTAAGAACTGTGGAGGAGCAAAGGGATTGGGGTCCCCCGGCACACACATCACTGAAAACTAAAGGCTGGTGGGCTGCTGGCCTTTGTTTCAAGGGGCTGGAATATAAAGGGGAAGAAATGATGCTTCCACTATACACAGCCTTGGTCAGACCCTATCTGGAGACTGCATTCAGTTTTGGGCTCCGTACCCCAGGGTTAAAAGGATTAAATTGTGAGGACTGGTTACATCAATCTGGTCTGTGTTCCCTTGGGGTTAGAAAGTTGAGGTGTGATCTGATTGAGGTTTTTAAAGTAATAAATGGATTTGATAGGAAAGTTACAAATAAACTATTTCCTCTGGTGGTGAATCCAGAACAAGAGGCAACATCTTATAATTAGAGCCAAAAAGGATGTGGAGTATGGCTGGATCCATTCACATTTTCAAGACTGAAATGGATATATTTAATATTAAGGGATATGGGGCAAGGGTGGGAAATTCAACTTGAGGTACAGATCAGCCACGATCTTATAGACTGGTGGAACAGGTTCAAGGGGCTGAATGGCCTACTCCAGTTTCTATGCCACCTTGTGTTTGTTGACAGAGACCCGGCTGATTACATTGATGGGCTTGTGCGGTTAGGACAGACACCTCACCTTCTCCTGTAACCGCTCTAACATGGCTGCCAGGTGGGCCTCTCGGTTCTCCTTGTTGATCTCCATTCTCTGCTCTAGACGCTCTCTGGCTGACTTGATGAAGTTGTTGTTCTCCTCAATGGCTTTCTGCATCACATCCCTCTCATGTTCCCTCTGCTCAGCCAGGTGTTTCAGCAGCTCAGCCTCCTGGTACTGGGAGAGGAGACATGGTGAGTGCTCCACAAATACCGAGACTCTACACTTTGGCTTCCAACAGCGCCCCCACACTCAGGCACTGACAGCATCACCATCCAAAGCACACTCCACCTCACTGAGCCGGCCTAGAAATATGACGTCTTATTTGACTCTCAACTATTCTGTTTAGCCCACATCCGTGCCATGACCTGCTCTGCCTTCCCCCATCTCCGCAACATCATCCGGCTCCGCCACAGCCTCACCCTTCAGGGCTACTGAGACCCTCATCCACGCATTCATCACACCTCGACTCCACTATGCCAACTCCCTGTTTGTCAGCCCCCCAAATAATAATAATAATAATCCTTGCATTTGATATAGCGCTTTTCACATCTTCTAGACGTCTCAAAGCTCTTCACAGAATATACTGTAAAGTGAATTGACTATATATGTTGGTGAAACTCCTCCCTCCACAAGCTACAGATCATCCAGAATTCTGCAGCTCGTGTCCTCTCCTGCACCACTGTCTGTGACCCAATCACCCCCACCCTCACCTGGCTCCACTGACTCACCATTCCTCAAAGGAGAGAGTTCAAGATCCTCATCCTTGGGTTTACACTCTCCACGGCCTTGTTCCGTCCTACCTCTGTGACTTGCTGGCCCCCTATCAATCTCTCCCCTCCCTTCTCTCACCTCTTTCCCTGTTCTCTCTTCCCATCGTATATGCTTGCTCTCCCACTGGAGCTCTCTACTCTAATCCCCATTCCCTGCTCTCTCCATGTCCTGTGTAACAAACACGTCAGTTGTCAGTTGCCTGTTACCTTCCTCCGTTCCTCCGCTGCCTCCAGTTTCTTCTTGATCTCCTCGAGGGAGGGGTCCCTCTTCTTGGGGAAGATGGCGTGGAGCTCAGGGACTCCCTCGAATGAGGGCGGCTTCAGGATGACCTCGAACGACAGCCCAGAGGCTCGTTTATTCAGGTCCTTTACCTCCATGTCGGAAATCACACACCAGTTCATGTCCCCAGGATCTGAGAACATCATACAGACCTCAACCACCAGGAGACATCAACTCACCACAATTAATCACACCACAACTAATCACACCACAACTAACCACACCAAACCATACGTTAACTAACCACACCATACCATACCAAACCACAACTCAACACACTATACCTAACCACACCAAACCACACCCCAAACCACATAACTAATCACACCAAATCACACCATAACTAAACACACTACAACACACAACTAAACATTCTGCAACACAACAAAACACACAAAACACCACGAACGATACATCAGAACCCACTACAACAACACCACAACTATCACAGTGGTGTACCCCAGGGGTCGGTATTGGGCGCTTTGGTGTTTTTGGTCTGTATAACTGACCTGGACTTGGGTATAAGGGGCACAATTTACAAGTTTGCAGATGATACAAAGCTGGGAAAAGTAGTAAACAGTGAGGAGTATAGTAATCAACTGCAAGAGGACATAGTAAGATGGATAGACATGTGGCAGATGAAGTTTAATGTGGAGAAATGTGAGTAATGCATTTTGGAAGGAAGAATGAGGAGAGGCAATATAAGATGATGATAGAATCTTAAAGGGGTGAAGGAACAGAGACCTGGGGGTTCATATAAATAAATCTTTGAAGGTGGCAGGACAGGTAGATAAGGCTGTTAAGAAAGCATACGGGATACTAGGCTTTATACACAGGGGCATACAGTACAAAAGTCAGGAAGTTATGATGAACTTTTATATAAAACTCTGGTTAGGTCTCAGCTGGAGACTGTGTTCAGTTCTGACACCACATTTGAGGAAGGATGTCAAGGCATTGGAAAGGGTGGAAAGGAGAGTACTGTACCAGCAATAAGGGACTTCAGTTATCACGAGACATTAGGATTATTCTCCTTGGAACAGTGATGGTTAAGAGGAGACTTAATAGAATTTTTGAAAATTATCAGGGGATTTGATAGGTTGAACAAGAGAAACTGTTTCTACTGGTGGGTCAGTAACCCGAGGACACCAATTGACCATAGTTGTTAAAAGAATTAGGTGTTGCGAGTTGTTGGGATCTGGAATGCTTTGCCTGAACAGGTGGTGAAGGTGATTTGATAACAACTTTTAAGAGAGAAGTGGATAGCTTTTTGGGGAGGACAGGTTTGAAGGGCTATGAGTAGCGAGAGAGAGCACAGGGAAGTGGGATTGATTTAGACAGCTCTTTTCAAAGAGCATAGACAGGATGAACCGAGTGGGCGCCCTCTGTGCTGTATAATCCTATGATAATAATAATCCTTGCATTTGATATAGCATTTTTCATGTCTTCTAGACGTCTCAAAGCGCTTCACAGAATTTACTGTAAAGTGAATTTACTATATTTGTGGATGAAACGCGGCAGCCAATTGTGCAAAGCAGTGACCCCCAAATCGTCGTGGATTAAAATGATCAATTTATTGTTTTTTGCTTAAGGGATTATTGTCAGGGGTGTGGAGTAAGGAAACTTACCCAAGGTTTCACCCTGACCTGACCTGCCGGGAATTGAACTCGCTTGCAAGCAAGAGACCTGGGCAGGTCAGGGCAAAACCTTGGGAAAGTTTCCTTACTCCACACAGCTGATAATAATCTTTTGAAACAACACAATAATAATTTGGCCATCTCAATCCACGACTGTTTGAGGGACACAGCTGTGCGCAATTGGCTGCTGCGTTTCGCCCACAAATATACAGTTAATCCACTTTACAGTATATTCTGTGAAGCGCCTTGAGATCACTAGAAGATGAGAAAAGCGTAATATCAAATGCAAGGATTATTATTATTACAGGACAACTCATAATTCATATCATAACACACCACAGGACACACCACAAAACAACTAAACACAACTACAGACACAAACAGAACTAAACACAACTGAACACAGCTGAACTGGCCCCAAGGTGACATATTTGGCAACAGAATGTTGGTATCCAGCCCCCTCCCGTGAGGGTCTCTAGCTTGGTTCCTGAGCCAGGAGGATCCGCAATATATCCAGGGCTCTCTCTCAGCCCTGGATCATCAGCAGGACCTGGAAGGGCAGACCAGTCACTAGGGGCAGGGAATCCTCCCACTACAGCTCCTGTTAACCCTGTAGCCAAAGCCCCAAGCAACGGGGTAGGGTGTAAATGTCTGTAGTTCTAACAGATGACCCAGTGCCCTTCACTTGGGAAGACTCTGAAAGTGCTTTGCAGGACTTACTGTATAGTATAGTGTGTTTTGTGAGGGAATGCGCCGATTCGCACATAGTCCCGTCCCACCAACAGGCTGGAAGTGAGCGAGTAATCGTATCTGTTTCCCCAGACATGGGGGTGGGGGTGGGGGGGGGGGGGGGGGAGAGAGAGGAAGAGAAACTCCCTTCTCTTTTCCTGACAGAGCCATGTGAGATCTTTAACGTCTAGCTGAACAAGAACAGACACAGAAGGGAGTCTGAAGGACGGTGTCTCTCTCTCTCTCTCTTTTCCACCAATGCTACACTGGAGTGTAGCCTGGCCTGTGAGCTCAGAGCCCCCACTCGGGTGATAGGTTTGTGTGTCTCACCTCCAAAGGTGTAGACTGGCTTTCCACGTCGCTCAGGCTGGAAACAGGAACACAGCAGACTGCACAGTGGCAATTCCTTCATCTTCTGTTTATAGGCTAGAGAGAGAGAGAGAGAGAGTGTGAGTGAGAGAGTGTGGGACTATGTGTGAGTATGACAGTGAGAGAGTGTGAGTTTGAGAGTGTGAGAGTGTGAGACTATGTGTGTGTGATAGTGTGTGTGTAAGAGAGTGTCAGAGAATGTGAGTGTGTGAGAATGTGTGTGTGTATGAGAGAGTGAGAGTGTATGTTAGTGTGTGAGAGACAGTGAATGTGTGAGATAGTGTGTGAGAATGAGTGTGTGTGTCAGGGTAGGGTGAGAGGGTCAGGGGAAGGTGGCGGGTTCACGTACCAGACAGTGACGACATGCTCTCACAATTGGCACAGTAGCGGAGGTTAGGGGTCAGCCAGAGCCCTGAAAATACAGGTTTACAATGTCAGTCACTACAGTCAAATATGGGGGAGGGGTAGAGGGAGATGGAGGGCGCGATAGTGGCGGATATGGAGGGGGAGGTAGAGGGTGATATGGAGGGGGAGGGGGATATGGAAGGGGAGGGGGATGAGGAGGGGGATATGGAGGGGGAATGGAATGGGGAGGCAGAGATAGAGGAGGAATGGGGAGATAGAGGAGGAGGGGGAGATGGAGGAGCAGATGGAGGGGGACTGGGTGAGGAGTGATGGGGAGGTGGACAGGTTGGCGTTGATGGTTGTGATGTTGGGTGAGGTGACTAACCCAAGATGGGATGTGCAGGTAGGACCCGATCCAGGACATTGTCAGATGGTGATGATGTTGTGACCTATAGCTCCCTCCCCAGGACTAGAGCTGAACAACAGCAGCTCAAACAATCCACACAACCAGCCACAAGCCTAGTGAAGGAGTGAGTTATACTGTACATGGGGGAGGGCTGTTAGCTAGAACACCGGGAGAGAGTAACTGACTCCCGACAACACCGTGGACAGAGATCTTTAATGTCCGCCTGAACAGGGAACAGACAGGGCCCAGTAATTTGTGTTCAGAGCCTTGGGGACATTCTCCACTTTACCAATGTAAATTTGTTGTTGTATTGGTTAGAGCGCTCACCTCGCAAGCGAGAGGACCAGGTTCGATTTCCAGGCAGAGCGAAACATGGGCAAGTTTCCTTACTCCACACACGGGTTGTTTACCAAACAATAAGTAGGAACCCAGTTGTTAGGCATTTGGTGGATGGTTTTTCCGGGGGTAATAAAGTCTACCTCTCTCATTACCTGCCAGCTCCACCTCCTTGCCACTCTACTCACAAACATCAATAACCTTTCCCACTGGCACCATTCCCATCACTTTAAAAATGGTCATCATTGCTCCCATACTGAAAAACACCTGTGACCAGGGGTCCCTCTGCTTCCCTCCTCGTCCTCTTCGACCTTTCTGCTGCCTTTGACACCATTGACCACTCTATCCTCATCCAACACCTCTCCCCTCACCTCAACGTTCATACTTCTTTCCTTGACTGGTTCAGTTCCTACCTCTCACACCATCTAAATTTCATCTCCACAAATGGTTTCTCCTCCACCTCCCGCACCATCTTGTGTGGTGTTCCTCAGGGCTCTGTCCTCAGTCCCTTCCTCTTCAACATCTACATTCTCCCTCTTGGTGACATCATCCATAGACATGGGGTCAGCTTCCCCATGTATGCGGGTGACACCCAACTCTATCTCTCTGCCTCCAACCCTTGACTCCAGGACCACTGTTGTGTTGACAGAATGTCTGTCAGACATCAAGTCCTGGATGAGAGTTAAATTTCTTCAGTTGAACGTCAACAAGACCAAGGACCTCGTGATTGGCTTCTGTCAGCGCCTCCACACCTCAGCATCATCATCCATTCTGGAATCTTGGTGTCTTGTTCAACTCTAAACTACCCTTTCTATGCCATGACCTGCTCTGCCTTGCCCCACTTCCCCAACATTGCCCAGCTCCACCACTATCTCACACCACAGGCACCACAAAACTCTCATACACGCATTCATAACATCCAGGCTTGACTATGGAAACTCCCTGCTTGTCAGTCTCCCCAAATCCTCCCTCCACAGGCTGCAGATCATCTAGATCTCTGCAGCCTGTGTCCTCTCCCGCACCAGGCTCAGGGACCCTATCACCCCCACCCTTGCCCGACTCCACTTGCTTCCCATCACACAGAGGATACAGTTTAGTCTTGCCTGTGCAAGGACCAACCTACTTGTTAGAGCTTTGGCTTTCGCGGTTAAGAGGAGCTGAGCAGAGGAATCCCTGTGCATTATCCTTCCCTGGCTCTAACCTGATCCAACTAAACCTTCAACACTGAGCAGGCTCTGGTCTGCTCTACATCCCCACCCTGCCCGCCCCACATCAGCCTCTCTGCCCCACCTTCTGGGGCAGTGTGATGGGTGATGCTCTGTGAGGGGGTGGGGCTGTGTGTGTGGGGGTGGCTATGTGCATGGGGTGGGCAGTGTGGGGTGGGGCTGTGTGTCAGGGGGTGAGGTTGTGTGTGGGGCTGTTTGTTTGTGTGTGTGTGTCGGGGTGGGGATGTGTGTCAGGGGGGCTGTTTGTGTGTGTGTGTGTGGGGGGGGGGGAGATGGGGTTGTGTGTATGTGTGTCGGGGTGGGGATGTGTGTGTGGGGGGGCTTGTGTGTAAGTGGGGGGCTGTAGGTGGGGGAGTGGGTGGGGGTGTGTGTGTGTGGTGGGTGAGGGGAGGATGCTGGATCGCTCTCCATCACTTACCTCAGTCACAGAACGAGCCTCCACCTGTTTGTGACTCTGTCTCTCTGTTTTCTCTCTGTTTCTGTCTGTGGTCCCTGTGTGTCCGTGTCTGTCTGTGGTCTCTGTGTCTGTGTGTCAGATCTCTATCTCCCTCTATGTCTATCCTTTTCTCTGCTCTCCAAGAGTCTTTCTCTGTCTTTCTCTCTGTCGGTCCCCTTCTTCCCTCTCTCTGTCTGTCTCAGTCTTTATCTCTCTTACAATCTATATCTCTTTCACTCTCTGTCAGTCTATGTCTCCCACTCTCTGTAGCACTGTCTGTCTTTCATACAGTTTCTCTCTGTGTGTCTCTCTCTCTGTTCTAGTATCTCTCTTTCTCCCCCTATCTCTCCCAGTCTAACAGTCTATGTGTCTGTGCGTCTTCTCCAGTGTTGCCTGTCTCTCCCCTCTCTCTCTCTGTGTCCGTCTCTGTATCTCAGTCTCTCTGTAGCAGGTGTAATGTCTCTCCCAGCTCTGTGTCTGTCTGACTCTCTCACCATTACATCATGTCTAAGAGCTGGTGCCTGCCCCTGCCCAGACTGCACTGTCACTGGCTGCTGAGCTGAGCAGAACCGTTAACCCCTCACAGACCAGCCTCTCCTTTATGGAGAAATAACCATCAGAAACATCTCTCCCCACAATCCTTATGTCACCTCAGACGCCTGCCCACACCCCAGGCACGGATTTGGTCTATCTTTTTATGGAGACCTTTCCCCTGGCGTTAACAATTAAATAAATATAACAAATAATCCTTGCACTTGATATAGCACCTTTCACATTTTATCAACGTCTCAAAGCGCTTCACAGAATATACTGTAAAGTGAATTGACTGTATATTTGTGGGCAAAATGTGGCAGCCAATTGCGCATAACAGTGTCCCACAAACAGTCGTGGATTGAAATGACCAATTTTTATTATTGTGTTTATTTGTGGAGGGAATATTATTGTGTGCAGTAAGAAAACTTGCCCAAGGTTTCGCCCTGACCTGCTTGGATTCAAACACAGGTCTCACACTTGTAAGGTGAGTGCTCTAACCACTGAGCTACAGGAGCTCCAGTAAGTAGGAACCCAGTTTGTTGTTCAATTGACGGATTCACTTTCTGGGGGTAAAAATCCCTCCCCAAAAAATCATCCAGGTGGCGCTGCAGTTTAGATACAACAACACAAACAACAATAACAACAAAATTGCACTTATATAGCGCCTTTCACATTGGGAGGATGTCCCAAAGCGCTGAACAGTCAGATTGGGACACGAGCGGGGGGGGAGGTTGGGGTAGGGGGAAGGAGAGGGGGAAGAATTAGTGTGGCAGCTGAAGACACGGTCGAAGAGGAAGGTCTTGAGACTGGCCTTAAAGGAGGAAAGGGAGGAACAAAGGCGGAGGGGCTGCGGGATGGAGTTCCACAGTATGGGAGCAGAGAGGTTGAAACCTGGCCGCTGATGGTTGGGTGGCTAGAGCGGTGGACGCGGAGCAGGCCTGAGTCTGCTGAATGGAGGGGACGGGCGACTGATAGTGAGACAGTAGGTCAGAGAGATGAGCGGGGGCAAGGCCGTGAGTGGCCTTGAAAGTGAGGACAAGGATCTTGAATTCGATCCTCTGGTTGACGGGGAGTCAGTGGAGACGGGCGAGGGTGGGAGTGATGTGGTCGTGAAGCTTGGTGCGGGAGAGTATACGAGTTGCAGAATTCTGAATGATCTACAGGCTGTGAAGGGAGGAGCTGGGGAGGCCGACGAGGAGAAAGTTCCCGGAGTCGAGCCTGGAAGTGATAAAGGCGTGGATGAGAGTTTTGGCGGCGTGGGTGGTGAGGTAGTGGCGGAGTCTGGCAATATTACGGAGGTGATGGAAGGCTGTGCTAGTCATGGAGCGGATGTGGAGGAGGAAGGATAGTTTTGGGTTGAACAAGACGCCCAGATTCCTGATTGGCTTCAAGAGGTGGAGAGAGCAGCCTTGAATGCTGATGTTGTCAGTGCCTGAGGTGCCAAGGTGCTGATGTGAGCCAATCAGGAGGGTTTCCATCTTGTTGACGTTGAGTTGTAGGAAATTTGCCCTCGTCCAGGACTCAATGTCGGACAGGCATGCAGTCCAAATGCCAGTGGTCCTGGAAACGAGGGTTGATTCGGATAGGTAGAGTTTGGTGTCATCCGTATACATGTGGAAATTTATCCCATGTCTGCGGATGATGTCGCCCAGTGGGAGATTGTAGAGGGCGAAGAGCAGGGGGCCAAGGACAGAGCCCTGGGAAATGCCGCATGTGAATGTGCGGGGGCTGGAGGACAAGCCGTTGGAGGAGACGAAGTGTAGGCGGTGGGAGAGATAGGAACAGAACCATTCGAGGTTAGAGCCTTACAGGTTGAGAGGCAGTGGAGGAGGATAGCGTGGTCCATGGTATCGAAGGCAGCGTGTAGGTCGAGGAGAACGAGGAGGCAGAGGGAGCTCTGGTCACAGATGGTCAGGATGTTGTTTGTGACCTTGACCGGGGCAGTTTCCATGCTGTGAGAGGCAAGTAAACCCGATTGGAGGGGTTGTGTTTTGTGAGGAAAGAGTGGAGCTGCGAGGCAACCACTCTTTCGAGGACCTTGGAAAGGAAGGGGAGGTTGGAGATGGGCCGGTAGCTTGATAGCTACGACGCATTTAGCTACGATGGGGATGATGGTGGCAGTTTTGAAGGGAGTGGGAAGGGTTCCGGATGAGATAGACAGGTGACAGTGTTGGTGATTTGAGGTGCTAGAAGGTGGAGCTGGGTGGTAAGGAGAGGATTGTGGATGGGATCTAGGGAGCAGGTCTTGAGCTTCATTGAGGAGATGATCTCAATCACGGAGGATGCGGAGATGGGGTCGAAGGTGTGGAGGGAGGGATGGGTAGGAGACGGGTTGTGGGGGGAGGTGGGGAGGGGGTGGAAGTTGGGGGGACAGTGACCGCTGAGCGGATTCCCTCGATTTTGGCCACAAGGAAATCCAGCATCTCCTCGCAGTGGGAGTTGGAGGAGAGGATCGGCAAGGTGAGGCGGGGTGGACGGAGTTGATGGTTGGTGGTGGAGAAGAGAAGCCGGGGGTTGTCCTTCGCCTCCAGGATTTTCTTGGAGTAGATGGACAATTTGGTGGAGGGCAGGGCATAGCGGTAGGAAGATGTGAGGTCCAGCCAGATGTGCTGATGGACCGTGAAGTCAGATTTGAGCAAGGTGCGTTCAGCGGCCCACACCTGGCCCTTGAGGGAATGGAATTGGGTGGTGAACCAGGGTGAGGTTCAGGAGTAGAAGGCAGTTCGGGAAGTGAGTGGGGCAAGAGGATGAGATTGTTGATGGCCAGGGTCTTGCTGCAGAGGGAGCGGACATTTTGGAGGCCAACACGGAGGGAGCAGTTGGCAGAGGGATGTGAGGGGGGACCAGATTGGGCAGCAGGGGTGGAGGGGATGCGGATGAGAGAGAGAGGTTAGCCCCCCCAGATCTGTGTCCAGCATGGCTGGCGGCGGTGATGGGGAATGGGGCAGTCAGTGTGGCTGCTGCTGGACAGCCAAGGCTGAGTGCCACTGTGAGCCCGGCGGAGGATTCCCAGGCTGGAGCAGAAGGAGGCTGTGGGAGGGTCAAGTGGGGACAGGAGGCGGGAAAGGCAGAGAGAGCATGCAGAGCGGGAGAGTTGCTGAGGGGGGCTGGTGGGGGGTAGGCAGAGAGTGATGTGAGAGAGAAGGAAAAGGTGGGAGTAGCGGATAGAGGGAGTTGGGAGGACAGACATTTCGGGTGGTGGGGGAGGCTTGGGTAGGGGCGGCAGCCAAAGTGCGCACGCAGGGAGCTGAGAGCGAGGGATCAGCGGGGTGGCATCATCCCAGAGGATGTATGGCCATGGCTAAGGGGTGACTAGCCAAGTCAGCCCTGCCATTGTCACCTGTTCTGTGGGTGGGGTGGGGGCTAGTGATCTGTTGTTAAAGGTTTTTGTGTTTGAATTCTTAATGCACTGTTAGTGGAGATGAGGTGTTAATCCTGATGTGCTGCTAGTCTAGTGTTTGGAGGTGATGCACTGTTATTGGTGAGCGGGATCACGCAGATTAGTTTTTTTTGGTTTGTGAAGCCACGCCGACGTCACTTTTTTTAGTTTTCGTGAGTAGCGGCTCCCTTCCCGTTTACCCGTTTTCCTCCAGCCTCTCGATCACCTGCTCGCTCATTCAACACACAGTAACTCCTTACTTCAGCCTATATACCGTCCCGGTAAGGCCTCGGCTCCGCCCCTCAATCACCCGCTCGCTCAATCGACCAGATGCAGATCGCGTTCTGTTCTAATTTTGGGAATCCTATCCTCAAAAACTTGTTCGTCGGATCTGTGCCTCAGGATCTTACCCCAAACAGAGACAATGGTGGAATGAATCCAATAAATGGGATACACATCTGGAAGATACTTAGAAGGGACTGTATTGGAAGATGAGGAAGTGATGTGGCTGTAGTTATAAGCTCCATTAATGAGACAAGTGAGAGAGGATATCGTAATAATAATCCCTGCATTTGATACAGCGCTTTTCACACCTTCTAGACGTCTCAAAGTGCTTTGCAGAGTATAATAACAACTTGGATTTATACAGCGCCCTCCATACTGGACGGCATCTCAGAGTGCTTCCCATTAATGGATCCTGGGGCTGAGCCAGTGGGAGGGGAAAGAAGGTGACCGAAAGCTTGGTCGAAAAGAAAGGTCTTTAGCTGAGACCTGAAAATAGGAAAAGGAGGGGGCGAGGCGAAAGGAGTGAGGAAGGGAGTTCCAGAGCCTCGGGGCATCGTGGCTAAAGGCACAGTCGCCGATGGTGGAGCAGAGCATTCGGGGGACACGGAGGAGGCCAGACCCGGTAGAGCGAAGGCAAGAGGTATTGTTGTGAGGACAGAGGAGGTCAGAGAGGTAGAGGGGTGCAGAGGAGTGGAAGGATTTGAAAACAACAGTGTGGATCTTGAAATCAATTTGTTTTGAGACAGCGAGCCAGTGTAGTCTGGCAAGGACTGGGGTAATTGGGAAGCAAAGTTTGATACGGGTGAGAATGCAGCCAGCAGAAATTTGGATAACCTGCATTTTGTGAATGGTGGCGAAGGGGAGACGGGTGAGGAGGGCATTTGAATAGTCCAGTCTAGAGGTGACAAAGGCATGGACTAGGGTTTCAGCAGCTTTTGGGTGAGATATTGGCAGAGACGAAACAATTGTGAGTTGAAATTACGAATTTATTATAGTTGTTTTTGGAGGGACACCAGACATGTCTGAAGTCCATCCCCTATCCTTCTCTGACAGTCCACACTAACTCTCACACAGACCACACTCTCTCTCCCACAACCCCAAATTCTCTCTAAACCACTCTCTCCTCCACCCGTCCCCACCCACAAACCCATCCGAGAAGAGGGCTCTTCCCCAGTGACCCCGACATCAGTGACCCCATCCCCCAGTGAACCCATCCCCCAGTGACCCCATCCACTAGTTGCCTCCCCTCCAGGCCACACCTCCCACCACATCCCTCGCCCTAACCAATATGACTGGGAGGGTGGACCTCATCTCCAAAGCTCTCCTTGGTCTTTCTCCTAATTCCTCTGGCTGCTTCTCCTCATTTGAGCACCTCACCCTCTATTTAATGATTTCAACCTCCACCCGAGCTCCCCTTGCACCACATCAAGCTCCCCTTGCACCACATCCTCAGAATTCACTGCTCTCCTCTCGTCCCTAAATCTCACCTTGCACATAAACTCACTGACCCACAACTGTGGCCACCCATTCGACCTTATCATCACACATGGCCTTGACATTTCCGACCCCTGAAATCTAGGACCGCCTCCAAACCCACTGGCTTCCCCTGTTACATCAGCCATCTCTGCTCCCTAAAATCCCAAACCCAGCTGCTCGAGCGCAGATTGCAGAAAACCAGCCTCATGGTTCACCACCAATTGTGCTTCGAGCATCTTCACAGCTACCACTGTTCCCTGTCACAAGCAAAAATAGCCACTGGTCCAACATCATTCTGGAGGCCAAAAATAACTCCAAAACCCTATTCTCTACCACCCACAACCTCCTCCGTATGCCCTCTCAAGACCCTCAATCATGACATCCAACACCAAGCCAAAGAAGTCACCTTACCTCCAAAATAATAATAAAAATAATCCTTGAATTTGATATAGGGCTTTTCACATTTTCTAGATGTCTCAACCTGCTTCACAGAATGTACTGACAGTGCTCTAAGATGTCGCCCAATGTGGAGGGTGCTATATAAATGCAAGTTATTGTTGTTCTTCAGGTTAGCCATTCGCTCACTGCAATAGTGTTTCCTATTGCTGCACACATTGCTAGTATTTGGTCCGGTATACCATCCATCCAGCCTTGGGACGTCCTCCCGATGTGAAATGCATTATACAAATGTAATTTTGTTCTTGTCATTGTTATCACTAATACTGATCAGCCTCACTGCTCTCCTCTGTCTTTAAAACTGACCAGCCTCACTGCTTCCCTCTATCTCTAACCCTGTGAATTTTGCACCCCACCACCTCCACATCTTCAATCTAGGGTCCGGCGATATATTGATATATCGCTAAAACCCGATATAATTTTCATATCAATACGCCGATATAGACATTTCAAAAATATCGATATATCGAAAAAACAATATATCGAGGTAAAAAATTGGGATGCGAGCACACTGAACTACAAGACCCAGAATGCTCATCTCTACACACAATGCACAGACCGAGGTGCAAAGCCGCCATATTGTATTCACAGTCCTCGAATACAATATACAGGTATGCAAGGCAGGCCCGTACGCAGGATTTTTAATGGGGGGCTGCGAAATGCTAGTGATGGGACCAACAATGGCCGGCGGCTTGGGGGCTGCCCCTGAGAGCCCCTGGCGGGGGTGAAGGGGGCGAAGCCCCCTCGAGGCTCCGACGTTTTACACAGTTTGAGGTCTTATTTAATCGGTTTAGAAGATCCAATATGAAAGGTAAATGTTTCATGTCCTTGGTTTTTAAGAGCATCATTATTTATTCAGTGTTTGTATTTTCCCAGGTAGTCCGTGTCTAAATCTTTTGGGAAGGTCGAATGTGTTCGCCGATAAAAGCAAACACGATTGTTGACACGATGATGTAAGGAATGTGAACGATAAAGTAAATTACAATCCAATTGAAACAGTACAATGACGAATGCTTGATAAATGTATGCGTATAAGAGAAAATTATCATAAACTACGGATTGACAGTAATTAATAAGTTGTTCTGCAACATTTTTCTTTACATCATGGAGGTATTCTCAATATTTCCATGCTTTAACTGAATACATATATTGTGTTACTTGAGCACAAATACATATCTTATTGTTATCCTAAGACTCAATTTCTTTCGGACTGTAATGAACAACAATGTAAGAGTAAAGTATGAATTATGTGCTCAGATATTCCTGCAAAGCAAATTATATAAAAGACAAGAAAATGTACAGAAACTGAAAATCAATGTAAAACAGTTGATTCACACGTGTTACAAGCCTGTTATCAGCATTATCCTGAAAATATCGTTGAACTGTGAGAAATAGTGTAGTTAGTTTTTATTTATTTATTTAGATTCACAATTAAAGGAAGTGACCCATCAAGCAATACTGATCTGAAGAAAAATACTTGAATAAATAAGGGAGGGGAAATTAATTCTTTAATAGCGTTCCATATTCGAGACGCCTTGGTTGCTTTGAAGCGAATACGTCAACCACTCTACCAATATCGATTTCCATGTTATAATGAATGTGCATTAACGTGAGTGCTGAAAGTCGTTCTTGCGTCATGCTTGCTCGTAGGTAGGTGCGTAATCTGCGTAAAGCACTTGCACTTCGTTCACATTCGCAACTTGTTGCAGGAATAGTGCAACACAATTTTAGAAGCACAGAGATATTAGGGAACATGTCATCATCACACTCCATCATTGTGTTAGAGATTTCGACCAATGAGTGAAATGCACTAGAGTTGTATCTCATCAAACCAGGTTGTTTATTCAGGCTAACCCGTCAGGGCTTGACACTAAACACAGGGATCCCTTAATGGTGTATACTGTCCAACAAGAGATTGATTCTTTATCCTCTGCAACCCAATACTCTCCTCTGTTTGGTGGTGTATACTGTCCACCCCAATACTCTCCTCTGTTTAGTGGTGTATACTGTCCACCCCAATACTCTCCTCTGTTTAGTGGTGTATACTGTCCACCCCAATACTCTCCTCTGTTTAGTGGTGTATACTGTCCAGCAAGAGGTTGATTCTTTATCCTCTGCAACCTACTGTCGGTTACAGTTTCTTCCATCAGTTGTTTCTCCTTCTCGAGAGCGGCTTGGCTACTGTCACGTGACAGTGTCTTCCATCAGGGTCTCCGCTCTGCTTATTCCTTTGTCTCGACGCTTTTAAAAGGTCAAGGCACTTGCGGTCATGTGTCGCCAGAACAGTTACTCAGCCAATTGCAAGACCTCACTCTGGCTTTGTACCTCCATTGACCATGCTTACTTTGGCACGTACACACTGTTTGGCGCCTAAATATCACATGACCAGCAATGCCCATATTAGGCTTAATACATGCCCTACAATGATTGGATTGATTTTACAAATCGCAACAGTCCACACCTTGATGCCGAATTAACATGAGGCATCATAATTACTTAACAAGACGCACAAACTCATGAATCGCAACAATTGCTGCTGCTGCCATGGATGGACTTTGGTCAGTGGATAATGGTAGGAATCTGTGTTTCCATCTGAATAATTCTTGTGGGAACACTTCCGGTGAGTGCATATCTTCAGCGTATACTTCAACTACCTCTTCGAGTGATGGTACATCATCCCCACATAACACTGACGGGACTAATCCCAATAGCCTTGATGAAAGCACCGATAAATCGGAAAACTGTGAGTCAAGCTCAGAATGGATGTGGTTTAGGAATGGAATCGCAACGTTTCGACGATAGTGCTCCTCAGGTGTAGCTGCAGGCACGTTACAATGCATGGTCTGCCGACCAACAGTCCGTGGCATTGGTGGCATGACGTTGACAGCATTAGCCATTCTAACAGCTTGCTTATACGATCTTGAAAATTCGACTTCTACATCATCGCAGAGCGCTTTGTATACCGCTTTCACGGTTGAGATCTCACTGTAGGCCTTGATGATGTCAACAGTCTGCCCTTGCAATTTTACTGTTATGCCAGCGAGATGTGACAAGAAGTGATAGATCGTAAGAAATGTCACAATGAAGTCGAAGGAAGTGAGACTTTCCAATAGTGATGCTGCATCACAGCGACTCTTTGGATCCCAACTAGCTTCCCTAAAATCTATGCCACATGATTCGACGTTGGCACCATGAGGAATATTCTCCAATGCTGTAGTGATGTAGATATATGCCTGATAGAAATGAGTATATGCCTGTGTCTGGCAGCCCATCGTGTCTTGCACAAGTCAAGAAGCCCCTTTCGATGTTTTGTTTCCTCTGGCAAAGCCTTTCTAATAATCGATTGCAGGAGACCATTGCACTTTGCGCTTGCCAGGAAGAACCAACAGCATGCCTTCAGCTTGTCAATTGTGTTTCTTGTGCGGGGGAGGGAGCATGAATGCGCTATTACCAAGTTTAGGCAATGACCACTAAAATGAACGTATATAGCTTTTGGTGACTGTACACTAAACCATCGAGCAGCTTTAATTTCATCAATCAAATCACTGCAGATTATATCATGGCCGATGATTGTGATAATATCGTTCTGTATTCTAGGTGAGGTATATTTAGAATTCCTATTTGCGAGCCCAATACTAGCAAGGTGATGTCGAAGAACCTCGTCATGCTTCGCAATCATCTGTAGGGCTGCCAGAAAGTTTCCCGGATTACCATTGTATTGTGTGACGTCACTCGTAACGGTGTTACTTTCCACGACTCTTTCATTATCTCCTCTAAGTGCAATGCACTGATGTCCACAGAATAATACAGCTTTGCCAACTGTTCTTATGATATGTCGATTTCTTTCAATGTTTGTCTTCTTTTCATCGACCAAACGAATGTCGCGCATTGATGCCGATCTAATCATAGAATTTACGTGATAACCATTTTCGTTCATGTTCCTTCGCCTTCTCGTTCAGTTTGTAGAACATGGTAAAGGGTGTATTAACAAATGCCCCCATCTGTTTCCTCTCACTTGTTTGGACCATCAGTGGACAGTGAATGCAAAAGGCAGCATCTAATGAAGGACTGTAGACCATCCATTGGCTGTCCATAGTGCTATCCTATGGGAACCATTGCACGGTCACAGAACACGAGGTAGACCGGCCCTAACCTACATCGATACTCTGGAGCGCGATTCGGGTATTGGCAGGCGGGAGTTATCAGGCTGCATGGAGAGAAGGGATCAGTGGAGAAGTATGGTTGTCAATGCCCGAGTTCGCTCGATCAGATGATGATGAAACTATTTTTAGGCCAAATTCGTGCAACATTTATGTTTTTGGAATGTAGGTAAAATTGCTCCGGTAAATAAGGCCCTCATCTGGTAAAGAGGCCGCAAGTGGTAAAAAGGTAAAAATAGCCCCGAGGAAACAATTTAAAAAAAGTTGAAGATTGAAGATTAATCTGGTTAAAAATAGCTTCACTCTGGGTACAAAATTGAATGTGAAATAAAGTAGCACTGTTTATTTTTGCGGTCATATTTTTTTTGCATGCCAGTGGACGTCTCTAAAAGCAATTTTTAATTACAGGAATACATTTTTAATAATATAAATCAAATGTGATAATCAAGAAAAGAAACATGATATTTCAGAAACACGCCTATCAAAACGTAAGTCATTTTTACTTACATTTATTAGATTAAAATATGATTTCTGCTTCCACAAAGTGATGCTACCTTTTTATGTAGTGACTGTATACGGGATGATTTCCAATTGACACACCACGTAGACATAGGCGCTAAAGCATAGGCCTACGTCCATGAGTATTTTTTTTAAAGATAGGCATTCCCGTCCAGACACATATAACTTTTTTGTTGGGTTCTCAAAAGCTTTAATTTCTCAGAAGCTTGTAAATATGTTGTCATTGTTTGCTAGCATTACAGTCACACCTCTCAATACTTGAGTAATTTTTACTTACGGTGATCAGATGAAAAGATGATTTTAACTTCCAGAAGTGGTGCTACCTTCATGGCTGTATACGGGATGATTTCCAAACGAGGATGGATTTGAGTCTTGGCGCGTGCCTATGTTTACACAGACTCGCCGCGTCATTGACTAGCGCGTCTATCGACGCGGTATGTTTTGGGTAGACGCCGATTCTGGTGTGCGAGTGATTTTATATTAATACTAAAACATTCAATGATGGGTATTTATAAGTAATACATCATTTTGAAGAATTAATTGTTACACAATTGCTCAATAAATTTACTTGGTATTTAAATTTGATAAAATTACAATTCTCTACCCCGGAAAATATGGACCTTTTATAATTTGGGGGGGTGCGTACGCACCCGTCGCACCCCCCCTGCATACGGGCCTGCAAGGGGTGGGGGGTGAGAGAGACGGTTGGGGGGGGGGGGAAGAGATGGCTGGGGGGGGCGGTGAGGGGGAGAGAGACTGCTGGGGGGGGGGGTGATGGGGAGAGATACGGCTGGGGGTAGAGAGGGGGAGAGAGACGGCTGGGTGGAGGGGGAGAGACAGCTGGGGGGAGAGGAGAGGGGGAGAGAGATGGCTGGGGGGATGGGGAGAGAGATGGCTGGGGGGATGGGGAGAGAGACAGCTGGGGGGAGGGGGAGAGAGACGGCTGGGGTGGGGAGACGGCTGGGGGGAGGGGGAGAGAGACGGCTGGGGGGAGGGGGAGAGAGAAAGCTGGGGGGGGGGGGAGAGACGGCTGGGAGGGGGGGAGAGAGATGGCTGGGGGGTGAGGAGAGGGGGAGAGAGACGGCTGGGGGGAGGGGGAGAGAGACAGCTGGGGGGAGAAAGACATCTGGGGGGGTGAGAGAGATGGCTGGGGCGGGAGGGAGAGAGAGATGGCGGGGGGGAGGGGGAGGGAGAAAGAGACGGCTGGGTGAGTGGTGGGGGAGAGAGATGACGGGGGTGGGGGGTGCGAGAGAGGGACGGCGGGGTGGGGGGAGAGACGGGGTGGATGTGATAATATACAGATAGATAGAGATGGGGGGGATGTGAGAGAGGAAAGAGGGAGAGAGACACAGAGTCACACAGACAGAAAAACACAGAGATGGAGAGAGTGAGAGACACAGAGAGAGAAAGATATTTACCTCCTGAGAAGATAGGCCCTGAACGCGCGCACACCCGGAACGCGCACTCCGAAAGCGCGCGCGCATGCGCAGTACGAAAAATCAGAAAATATCGATATTTCGGTATATTTCGATATGAGCCCATCGATATATTTAATCGGAAAAGTTCCATTTCGATGGACCCTACTTCAATCACAGGCCATATCCTCTGGTTCTACTATTCTGGGCAAGTAGAAGTAGCCTGTCATGATCTATATTGCCTTACCTCTTTAGAATCTTAAAGACAGCAATTGTGTTGCCTCGCAGTCTTTTCTTTTCCAGCGTGAACATATCCAACACTAACAATAGCAAAACTCCATGTAAAGTAGATAGCACCTTTCACATCGAAGTGCTGAACAGTCAGGGGTCAGGACCCGAGCATGTGGTGGTCAGTGGGGGCAGGGTTGGGATGAGGGAGGGCAGAGAGTAGGAGGGTGGCTGAAGGCACAGAGGGTCTTGAATCTGACCTCGATGGAGGCAAGGGAGGGAGCAAGGTGAAGGGATTGTGGGATGGAGTTCCAAAGCGAAGGGGCAGAGAGGCTGAAAGCCCAGCCACCAATGGGAGGGCGAGTCGGCAGGAGACATGAAGCACGCCGGAGCCTGTTGAATGGAAGGAGTGGACAGGTTGAGAGGGGTTGGCAGGTCAGAGAGGTAAGAAGGGGCAAGGCCATAGAAGGCCTTGGAGGTGAGGACGAGGACGAGGATTTTGAATTCTATCCTCCGAGGAATGGAGAGCCAGTGGAGCCAGGTGAGGTTGGGAGTGATGGTGTCCTTAGATTCCATAGGCTGCAGATCATCCAGAACTCTGTGGCCCATCCTCTCCTGCACATAGCTCCATGACTCCAGCACCCAACCAACCCACTCCTCCACCATCAGCGGGCGAGCCTTTAGTCACTGTGACCCCAACCGTTGGAATTCCATCCTGCAATCCCTCCACCTGGCCCCCTCCCTCGTCTCCTTCAAGTCCCTTTTCAATTCCATCCCTTTTCACCATGCTATCGTTCACCCCACCTTCCCTTCCACCCTCCCCGTCCGAGACCCCAGCTCGGGTCCGAAACTGTAACTGTCCAGCTCCTAGGGACATCCTCCTGATGTGGAGAGTGCTATATAAATGTCATTTTGTTGTTGCTGTTGATACATCCCAACATCTGGTTTGCTTTACTCACTGTCACAGAGCCTTGTTGGGAGAGTTTCAATTTATTGTGTATCATTTTCATTTTCACACAGTCAGGCACCTACACACACATACACAGACACACATGGTCAGACACACACGATCAGATGCACAAACACCCACACAGTCATACACACAGACAGACACACGCACGTATAGACAAGTACACACACATCCAGACACGCGCAAACACAAAGGCACACATGCACACACAAGCAAGCAGATACACAGTCAGATTCTTACTATTTCCCCTAAAGGGTGAGCCCAGCTGGCTGCGGGAGCTTTCTCTCTGGGTTTTTACGGTAACTGATCAGGAAGTGGCTGGTGTCAGTCAGGGTGCGGCAGGCGGCTACTGGAGTTAAGTTAACTAATATATCTGGCTCCGCACCTGTATGTGAGGGGCTTAAACAGCGCAGAGGCCTGAACCGTCTGGGTGAGTAGAGTGAGTGAGTGTCCACATCTGTATGAGTGTGTATGTGTGTCTTTATGTTTGTTTGTGCGTGTCTGTGCTTGTGTGTCTATATGTATCTGTGTATGTATGCTTGTCTGTGTGTTTGTGTGCCGCACATATGTTTGCATGGCTTTGTGTCTGTGTTTACATACATTTGTGTGTGTGCATGTGTATGTCTATATTTGTTTGTGTGTCCATGTGTGACCATGCCAGTGTGTGTATGTGCTTGAATGTTTGTGTGTGTTTGTTTGTGTAAAATGTCTGTGCATGCCTGTGTCCTACATAAGTATGTGCATGTGTGTGTGGTTGAGATTGTGTGTAATGTTTGCGTGTTTGCCTATGTACGGTGCATGTAAGAATGTGTGACTCTGTGTTTGTGTGTGTCTGTGTGTGGTGTCCATATAAGTGTGTATGTCTCACTGTGTTTGTGAGTGTCTGTGGTTGAGTGTCTGTGTGTGTGAGTGTGTGCATGTCCATAGATGAAAGCAAAACAAAGTACCCTGCATGCAGTTAAACATTAAGAGTCGCACTGAGAGAGGGGAAGAGAGAGAGACTGGTTCTCTTTAACACTCTAACCCTATTCTCTAACTACGCTTTCTCACTGTTGCAGTTTGAGCAGGAAATGTTTTGGTGTGAGTGTAGAACTCTCACATTGACAGGCCAGAGAGAGACAACAACAGTTTAATATAACAGTCATTTAACACATCAGTGATATAGAAACATAATATAGGAGGATGCCATTCAGACTGTCAAGCCTGTTTTGCCACTCTATACGTCCTGTAGCTTAGCGGTTAGAGCACTCGACTCGCAAGCGAGAGGACCTTGCAAACATTGGGCAAGTTTCCTTACTCCATACGGCTTTGTGTACCGAGCAGTAAATAGGAACCCAGTTGTTAGTCAATTCACTTGGCAGTACATTCTGTGAAGCACTTTGAGGTATCCCGTAGATGTGACCAAGTGCTATATGAAATGCAAGCGTTATTATTATTATAAGTTAATGGCTGATCTGTACCTCAAACTCCAATTACCTGCCCTTGTCCTTTATTCCTTGATACCCTGACCCAATTATTTATTCATCTGAGTTCTGAAAATGTGAATGGATCCAACATCCACAGCGTTTTGGGTGAAAAACCGCCCCTGATTTCACTCCTAAATGGCCTGGCTCTAATTGTTAGATAATGTTATCCTTGTTCTGGATTCCCCACCAGAGGAAATAGTTTCTATGTAACTATCTTATCAAAGACCTTCTCAATCAGATCAAGAACAAACAAACAAACAAACAAAACTTACATTTATATAGCGCCTTTCACGTCGAGAGGACATCCCAAGGCGCTGTACAGTCAGGTAGGACAAGAGCAGGGTGGGAAGGATCAGGGCAGGATAAAGCATAGTAGGAAAAGTAACTGTATTAGTGGGCGAAACGCGGCAGCCAAATTGCGCACAGCAGTGTCCCACAATCAGTCACGGAAGTGGGACTAGGGGCAAAAGGGGGCAAAGAAGCAAAAGGGGAGGGGTCATGGCAGGGGGAAGAAAGGCAGGAAAGTCGACTGTATATTTGTGGGTGAAAAGAACAACAATAACAACAACTTGTACTTATTTCTCTGGCTGTTTCCCCTCTTTTGGGTACCTCACCCTCTACCATCCTTCTCTCTCACTGAAAATTCTTCTGGTCTACCGGCCCCCTCCACCCCAAAAACGGATTTCTGTTCCCACATCATTATGGAGGCCAATAACAACTCCAAGGTCCTTTTCTCCACACCCACCACCTCCTTTGTGCATACCCTGAAGCACCCTCAATTGTTACCTCCAACGCCAACTGCAAAAAGGTCATGGACATAAGAGCTCTGAGATGCTGGCGTGTAGGGCGCTATATAAATAGAAGTTGTTGTTGTTGGACTTCCTTACCACCAAAATCACTAACATTTGCCTGGCAGCCTCATCCTCCTGCCTCTTGTCGCTAACCACCAGCCTCCTTCCATCTCCCTCACCCTCCCCATCATCAGCTCCTACCACAAACCCCATCCTACATTCCTTTGTCCCCATCTCTCCTTCCTCCCTCTCATCTACTATCACCACTACGGAACCCACCACCTGCTGCCTCGACCCCCTTTCCATCAACTTGCTGATCACTCAGCTCCCGCTCGTCGACTCACTGCTGGATGACGTCATTAATCAGTCCCTCTCCTCAGGATCGGTTCCTGTTCCCTCTCAAAACTGCTGTCATCAACCCAATCCTCAAAAAACCTAGATTACCCCAGTCCTCGTCAGACTTCACTGGCTAATTGTCTCCGAGTGGATCGACTTCAAGTTCCTCACTCTTGTGTTCAAATCCCTCAATTCTTCTGCACCCCTCCCCCACTTCTCTAAACTCCTCTCTCCTCACAGCAATACCCATTGCTTCCACTCTACTGTGTCTGGCCTCCTCCTTGTCCCCCGAATCCTCCATTCCACCGTCAGCAGCCGTGCCTTCAGCCACTATGTCCCTAAAGCTCTGGAACTCCCTCCCTCATTCCCTTCACCTCACCCCCTCCTTTCCATTTTCTATTCGATCATGCTTTTGGTCACTTTCCCCCTCCCCTGGTTCAGCCCCAGGCTCCACTAACAATGGGTTCCAGGACTTTGGCAAGGAAGGGTAGCTTGGTGATTCGATGGTAGTGAGAGAGATTTGAGGGATGGAGGGTGGGCATGGGCACCCAAATCCCTTTGATCTTCATGTTAATGTAGTAATCAAACTATTACTGCTGTTCGGTGAATGTGGAAAGGTTGGACACATCCTGTGAGGTGAAGGTGTGTGAGATGTGAGATGATATTTTGATGACTTCCCTGATGACAGCACGTGGTGGGACATCAGGGGTATGCAGAGGTTGAGGCACACTGTCAGCTTGCACTCAGGCCTTACACTCAGATTCACCGCAATGTGTCAAGTTTCCTGACTGATTGGAAATAATAATAAAAATAATAATAATACAGGTCTGGGATCAGTGCTCATGACGGCTTGTGAGCAATACATTTTTATTGCATAACATCTGTGAGGATCTCTAGGCATGTTCCTGAGCCAGGATGATCCACATGGCTCTCTCTCTCTCTCTCTCTCACTGCTGATGACAGCACTGCCCAACCTGGCTCATCAGCAGGACCTGGAAGGGCAGACCAATCACTGGGGGCGGGGAATCCTCCCACTCAACTCCTGTTAACCCTGCAGTCAAAGTACTAATGTATAGGACGGTCCTACAACAACAAAATAACCTTTATAGAGCGCCTTTCACATCAGAAGGACGTCCCAAGCCGGTGGACACAGGACATAGACAGAGGCACACAGACACACACATACAGCACAGCGACATATAGAATACAGACACAAACATACAGACACAGGCACACATACATATCCCCACATGCACACATACATAGACAGCACACATACACACACACACAGAGCACACAGGCACAAACACACCAACAAAATTGGCCTCCGTGAGAAGGCTTGGCCAGTGATATCAAAGGCAATCTTAGTGGGTTTAGCTGGTTAGATTCCAGCAGTTACCACAACATATGCTCTGCGGTCCTCAAGCCTTGGCTCTTGCCAACCTGCACCTACTGACGGGTATGTGTGTGTGTCAGACACCTGGCTGATCACACTAGCGTGTGTGCCAGACACCGACAAACACAGCAGTGGGTCAAAATGAGAATGCACAGAAAGGGGAAGCTGTAGGTTTACCATACTATCCCAGGCCTCAACACCACCCACTTCCTCTCCCCATTATGTGCTAATGAAATCTGTCAGGTGGAAACAACAAGAATGAAAGCTAAGAATATTGTGTTACATCACAACAACTTGCATTTACACAGTGCTCTGCAGTGCCTTGGGACGTCCTGCCAACATGAAAGGTGCCCTAAAAATGTAATTTTGTTATTGTTGTTCATGCGGGGACTGAGGAAGAGAGCTCCAGAGTTTTGGGGAATAGTGGCTGAAGGCACAGCCAACAACGGTGGAGCGAAGGTAGCGAGAAGCCTGAAGCCAGAAGCCTGGAGCCGGCTGAGCGGAGGCAGTGGGTGGTGGAGTGAGGGGGTGAACAGATCAGATCAGGAGGTGCAAGGGATGCAGAGCTCAGTCACAAAGGGCCTGGCTCTCTTTCTCACTCTGACCTGGGAATGTGGATGGACAGACGCCGTGTAAACGGAGCTTTACTGTACAGTGTAGAGGGAGCTTTACTGTATCTCTAATCCTGACCTGGGAATGTGGACGGACTCGCAGTGTACAGGGAGCTTTACCGTATCTCTAACCTAGGAGTATGGACGGACACACAATGTACAGGGAGCTTTATTTGTCTCTAACCCTGACTTGGGATGCACAGTGGAGAGCAGTGGCTTCCAAACTTTAAATAGCGGTGCCCCCACTAACTTAGTCATTTTCGTTGCACCACCCCCTCCTCCTCCACAAGAATAATTTTTACAAACGATAACAGAAAATTCAATATTTTCTTTACCTGTATAATGTTTTTTAAGTATTAACAAAAAACCTTAAATTATTTAAAAAATTAAATAAATGAAAAATTGTGAAACCAATTACTTACATTTACAATTGACAACACTTAGAATTTGTTAGTGTGATGTGTAAGCCTGCTTTTCAGTGCAAAGTTTCTCCCTGACTGCCTGCCCGGCTCACTCACTCACTGCTGGTCTCACTCGCTGCCAACCTGTCTCGCTCTCTCACCGTCACGCCCCCTTCCCACCCACTGGCGAACAATGTATTACTGAACGTTGCAATGTTAAGCGGGGTTTTACCTGTAATAAGAACAATAACGGCTGGCCCCCCCCACCACCCCAGCCAACGCCTCCCTCAAGGGAAGCAGCCCTACAGTTTGGAAACCACTGGTGTAGAGGGAGCTTTACTGTGTTTGTAACCCTGACTTGGGAGTGTGGATGGACATACAGTATACAGTGTAGAGAGAGCTTTACTGTGTCTGTAACCCTGACCTGGGAGTGTGGATGCACGCATACATCACCTCACGGCTGGACTACGGAAATTCTCTCCTCGTCGGCCTCCCCAGTTCCTCCATTCACAGGCTGCAGATCATCCAAAACTCTGCAGCCCGTGTACTATCCCGCACCCGCCTCCGTGACCACATAACCCCCACCCTCGCCCGTCTCCACTGGCTCCCCATCCTCCAGAGGATCGAGTTCAAGATCCTCGTCCTCACCTACAAGGCTTTACATGGCCTTGCCCCGCCCTACTTAACCAATTTACTTTCCCCGATAAGCCCACCCGGACCCTCCGTTCAGCAGGACTTGGCCTGCTCCAAGCCCCCCGCCTGAACTGCCCCACCATCGGAGGCCGGGCCTTCAGTTTTTCCGCTCCCACCCTGTGGAATTCCATCCCCCAATCCCTCCACCTTGTTTCTTCCCTTTCCTCTTTCAAGGCCGGTTTGAAGACTTTCCTCTTCAACCGTGCCTTTTGTTCCCCCCTGAACTTTTCGACCTCCCCTACGTGTTTCACCCCTTCCTGAACACTCCCCTCCCAGCTTGGGTCACACACCTCCTGTGCAGTGCCTTGGGACGTCCTCCCGACGTGAAAGGCGCTTTATAAGTTTAAGTTGTTGTTGTTGTTACAGTGTACAGAGTAGAGAGAGCTTTACTGTGTCTATAATCGTGACTTGGCGGCTATTTGGGGCAAGGTGGCGTGTCAGTCTGGAGTGTGAAACCCACTTCCTTGTGACTGAGAGGTGAGATGTGCAAACCAAGCCAGGCTGTAACTGAGAGACAAACTGAGCCAGGTTGTAATTGAGAGACAAACTGAGCCAGGCTGTGACACACTGTTGGTTGTGGATTTAAGCCATACTTCAGCTGATGCTCCAAAGCAGCGCTGGGACTGTGTGGGTGGCCTGGGGTGGGGAGTGCTGTGTGGGGGTTGTCGCTGTGGATGGGGGGGCTGTGTGTCTGGGGATGGGGAGCTGTATGGCTGGGGGTGGGAGAGGGGTGTGGCCGGGGGTGGGGAGAGCCAGGGTTATGGGGATGGCTGGGGTTGTGTGCGCAGTGGATGTGGCTGGGTTGGGCTGGGGTTGTGTGTGGGTGGAGGGGGTGGTGGTGGTTGGTTGTGTGTGAGTGGAAGGGGGCCTGGTTGTATATGTGTGTGGGTGGAGGGGGGGCTGGTTGTGTGTGGCAGTGGGGGGATGGTTGTGTGTGTGTGGGACTGGTTGTGTATGTGGGTGGGTGGGGGGGTGCTGGTTGTGGTGTTATGGATGGCTGACATGTCTGTACACAGTAGGTGTGTATCATTCCTGTACGCGCAGGGCTGGGAAATGACAAGTTCCGACACAATCTGCTGTTCACAGTCAGCAGCAGAATTACAGTCAGTAGCCGTGGGCTCCGGCCCCCACTCCTCACCCAGGGGGCTGAGACCTTACAGACCAGGCTGTCACCGCAGCACAGTACTGGGGGGAGAGAGCGAGAGAGAGCGAGGGAGGGAGAGCAGGGAGGGAGGGAGAGAATGAGAGAGAGAGAGAGAGAGGGAGAGAACTAGAAAGGACGAGAGAGAGTGAGGGAGGGAGAGTGAGTGAGAGTGAGGGAGAGAGAGAGTGAGAGAGGACGAGAGAGAGAGAGTAAGGTAATGGAGTGAGAAAGAATGAGGGAGGAAGAGAGAGTGAGAGAGAGACAGAACGCTGCATTGTCAGAGAGATGTTAAGCGTGACTCGCTGTGTCTATGCCCCGCTGAGGTGGATGTTGAGGGCATCTGTGACACCAACCTGGCGAAGGTGAGATGGTGAGAGGCACTTAGTATATACAGTGTATATATATATATAGTTGTGGTGTCCTGTAGCTCAGTGGCCTTACAAGCGAGAGACCTGGGTTTGATTCCTTACAGAATGAAACCTTGGGCAAGTTTCCTTGCTCCAAACACCTGATAATAATCCCTCAAAAACAATAAATAAATTGATAATTTCAACCCACGACTGTTTGTGGGGATGCTGCTGTGCGCAATTGGTTGACGCGTTTCACCCACAAGTATTCAATCAATTCACTTTATAGCATATTCTGAGAAGACGGGATAAGGCGCAATATCAAATGCAAGGATTAACAAGGATTATTATTGTTGTAAAGATCTCTGTGTCGCTGTTGGGAAAAGTGAAGGGAGTTTCTCTAACCTACCCCCCACCCCACCCACCCAATCCCATCAGACGACAGATTAAACGTGTCGCTCACTTCTCAGCTGCTTGCGGGATGTTGCTGGGCACAAATTGGCTGCCTGCATTCACCCACAAAACATACGGTCACTATACTGTACAGTGGGTCCTATGAAGCGCTTTGAGATGATTATGAATCGGCATTTGGAGTGTTTGAGAGGGTGGGGAAGTGGGGAGGGAGCCGAGTGTCTCACTGGCTTGTAATTACTTGCCGAGACTACAAACCGAGCTTGAAAGTGAGAGCAGAGAATGTGAGCACTTCCTGTGTGCTCAAAAACAGCCACAGTGAGAGCCAGTCAGTGATAACGCAATCACAAGCCCTAGAAGGGACATCTCCTTGGCCTGGAGGTGGGCGGGGTGGGGGTTACAACATGGAAAATATTAGTATTCAGACTCAGTGTGTGTGTTAGAGTGTGTGGATTAGAGTGTGTGGATCCGTGTGTGTGTATACAGTGTGTGTCAGTGTGTGTGTGTGTGTGTCAGTTCGTGTGTGTGTGTCTATGTGTATAAGTGTGTGTGTGTCAATGGGTGCGTCTGTGTGTGTATCAGTGTGTCTGTATGTGTGTCTGTGTGTGTTTGTGTGTCAGTGTGTGTGACCCTGAAGGTTTGAGGCAGAGAGAGAGCGCCACATTGTCACTGTCTTTCAGATCACACATCAAACCTCACTGTGTCTGCATCTTAATCAGGTGATATTACAGATCATCATGGTTCTGTTGGGAAAAGTAAAAGATTTCTCTCTCGCTCTCTCCTGGTGTCTGGGCTGGCTGTTGGTCGAATATCACTGAGATCACTGCTGCGAATCTGAGAAGCTTTCAGACTTGCTCAGCTAAAAGACTCACTTTTGTGCAATTAATAATAATCCTTGGATTGGAAACAGCGCCGTATCACGTGGTTGACATGTATAAAAGCGCCTCACAGAATTTGAATATGGAGAGTGAAGCATTGGGCAAGTTTCCATACTCCACATGCCTGATAATAATCCCTCGAAAAGAAACAATAATAAATTGGTCATTTCAATGACCAATTCACGACTGTTTGTAGGGACACTGCCGCGTGCAATTGGCTGCCGCGTTTCTCCCACAAATATACGGTCCATTCACTTAACAGTATATTCTGTGAAGCGCTTTGAGATGTCTAGAAGATGTGAAAAGCATCATATCAAATGCAAGGATTATTATTATTATATACTGTAAAGTGTAGTGAGTGTGTGTTTTGTGGGAGGCAGCTAATTCTGCAGAGGATACAGTGACCAAATTATTCTAGTTATTTGTGTTACTTTTGAAGGTAATATTATGAATAATACTGAATAATAATAATCCTTGCATTTGATATAGTACTTTTCACATCTTCTAAACATCTCAAAGCGCTTCACAGAATATACTGTAAAGTGAATTGACTGTACAGTTAAGCTTCACCGAACGCGACTTTCTCGATTGCGAATTCATCTATAAGCGAAGAAAAAAAGCATCACTTTTTTGCGTAACGCACGTAAGACTTGCGTCTACTTGCTTGCCTCGCACGCATGCGCACTTGAAAGGACGCCGGCCCCGCACAATGCACATTTGGGAAGTCAAATCAAAACAGTCACATTTTCCCATTACTTGTTAAGCTTACCATAGTGATTTTACTCCGTGTGCAGTTTTCCAGGAATGTAATCCCCACGTTTGACGAGGGTTAACTGTAGGTGAAACGCAGCAGCCAATTCTGCACAGCAGCCTCCCACAAACAGTAGTGGATTGAAATGACCAATTTATGATAGTTTTTTTTCTTTTTTTGGACAGGTAATTAACGCTAGTGATTTGCAAAGCTGCTGCTGTGTTGCTGTGCATTGCCAGGCTGGTGCTGTGCTGGGGTTTGGGGTGATGTGTGCGCTGTGAATGGCGGCTGATCAGAACCCGTTGGACGGCTGGATAGACAAGACGGCCCATGGCCTGAGTGTCCCGAGTGACTCCAGCCAGGACCCAGCGGCCGATACCATCCTCAAGGTTTGCTTCTGCAACAACAGCTTCAACCTAGGAAAGAACTTCAAACTGGTCAAATGCTGCAAAGCTACCACCATCAAGGTCAGAACACAACCCCCTAACCCCCCCCAACATAGCCCCCCAACACCACAACACAGCCCCCCACAAACTAATCAGACCCCCAACACAGACACCACCCCACTGACCAGCCCCCAATACCAGCCTCCTCACTGTGCTCCCTAACCCCAACCCCTAACTCTGAACCCCACCCTCCCATCACACCCACTCACTGTGCTTCCCAACCCCTAACACATCCCCTCACTGTGCTCCCCACTCCCCCAACACACCCCCTCGTTGGTGTCCTTGTGTCCAGTGACTCTGTGTTGATGACCTTGTGACCTTGTTGCAGGAGATAGTGACGTCCATTATGGAGAGTGGGCGGCTGGGGCCGAACATCAGTCACCAGCGTTGCTTCGGGCTGAGACTCAAACACCTAAAGTCACAGGAAACCCACTGGCTCCACCCGGGCCTGACTGTGTCCGAGGTACAGGACAAGTACGAGAGTCTACATCTACAGGCTGAGTGGAGGTGGGACATTCTCAGCCATCACATCAACAACAACAATAATAATATAATAATAATAATAATCCTCACATTTAATATCAGGTGTTTCACATAGTCTAGACATCTCAAGGTGATCTGCAGCATGTGGAGGGGAGGTTTGGGAAGGCCGACAAGGTTTGTTGGTGTAGTCGTGCCTAGATGTGACGAATCGTGAATGAGGGCGTCTTGATGACCTGAGGGCTGAGGCAGTGGCTGAGCCAGGTGATGATGTGCTCATGGGGGAAGGCAGAGTGGTCATGGCAGAAGGAGAGTTGAGAGTCAAACAAGATGCCAAGGCTCAAGACAGACAAAATCACTCGCTCGCTTCACGGATGTTTATCGGGACGTTACTGTGCACAAAATAGTTGTTACATCATTGGCTCACAAAGCACACGGTCACACACACTATATCTTAGGGCAGTGGTTTCCAAACTTTAAATAGTGGCGCCCCCACCTAACTCAGCAATGTTTTTCTTGTGCACCCCGCCCTTCACACTCAGCTCCACACACTCGGGTCCTCAGCTCCACACGCATTTGGGGGCTCGAGACTCTAAAGCTCCGTGCTCCCCCCCCAGCCACCAGTACACATCCCCCACAGTTTGGAAACCACTGCCTTAGGGTGAGTGGGGGTAACAGATGGGGTATAATGTGATGTTGTTTCTCGCATAGGTACGACTTGAGGATACGATATTTACCCCAAAATTTTATGGAGAGTTTCACTCAGGACAGGACCACCCTCCTGTACTTCTACCAGCAGGTTAGTGACCCTCACTATACACAGCCCATCACCCAACCTCCATCTCCACACAAACACCTTCATACACTCAGGATAGAACCCGAACTCTAACTCCCTCCCACACTGTTGCCAGAGGATGGCCTGTGGTGGTTGGTGAGGAAATTAGATAGGGTAGGGACATGCGGAGGACAGGTGAGGGGAATGGGGAGGTGCATGGGAGGGTATGGGCCCATGGTGGTGAACTCTTGCTACCCCCCCACCCTAGGTGCGCAGTGACTACATGGAGGAATATGCCAACGAGGTGGGCCAGGACATCGCCTTACAGCTGGGCTGTCTGGAGATCAGGTAACGTCTGCATCTCAACACCCCCCGGTCAGCACTCAACACACTACACCTACCCCTCTATACACCCCCAACACCACACCCACACCCCAAACATACACCAATACTCCTCCATACTGCCTCCTCCATACCCTCCAAACACCCCTCTCTCCAAACCACCCAACACCCCCACCATCACACCCCCCTACACACTCTACCTCCCCCTCCATACACCCCCACAACACAGCCCATACCACCCAACACACACCAATCCCCCAATATCCCCCAGTGCACAAACCCCCAACACACCACCCCAACAAACACACCCCAATACACATCTCCCAACCCAGGGAATTGAACCCTGATCTCCCACTCTAATGAGAGCTATAGGACCCCACACTTTATGTGACACTTTATCAAACATCTTTTGAAAATCAATATAACCTACATTAACTGCACTATCTTCATCCACACTCCCCATTACTTCATCAAGAAATGCAGATTTGTCAGAAATGATTTTACTTTAACAAAGCTGCGTTGGATATCCTTTATTAACCAATATCTTTCTAAGTGAAGATTTATTTTGTCCCAGATTATAGTCTCCAGAAGTTTTCCCACTACTGACGTTAGGCTGACTGGCCTGTAATCCCCAGGTATATCCTTCTGTCCCTTTGTGTATAGGGGAATAACCCTCCGATCCCAGTGTCCAAGGTAGATTAAAAAATTGTAGCCAGAGCCTTTGTTATTTCCACCCTCACTTCCCTCAGTAACACAGGATATATCCTGCCCAGACCGGGTGATTTATCGTCCCTCCACAAGTCGCAGATCACCCAAAACTCTCTTGTCTCTCTCCATAAATACTGTACTCTATACCTAATGATGTTGTAATCACTATTGCCCAGATGCTCTCCTACTGAAACCTGCTCCACTTACCCCACTTCATTCCCCAGAACTAGATCCAGCACTGCTTCCTTCCTCGTTGGGCTGCAAACATACTGATCTAGAAAGTTACCCTGCCAATATTTCAGGAATCCTCCCCACTCCTTGCCCTTTACAGTTTTATTTTTCCAGTCTATGTTAGGGTAATTGAAGTCATCCATTATCAAGATTTACTGTCTAATCTCTCCTTTTTCTGGATTGCTCTTTGATACCATTGTTGTTTGTCTCTCCCAGATGTCTATATAACTTGTTTGTCCTCTCTAATGCTACATCCTGATTCTCTTCCCACTTCAAAATTAGTTTAAACCCTTCCCCACAGCACGAGTTAACCTCCCTGGTTTCCAAACAGCTCTGCAAAGTTAAGGTAAATAAATCTCAGGAGCCGGACAATTTACATCTGAGGATCCTTAAGGAATTAAGGGAGGAAGTCACAGAAACATGGCCCAAATCTTTGAAAAATATTGAATATTAGAGAGGAGCCGGGGGCTGGAGAAAGGCAGATGTTACTCCTATCTTTAACAAAGATAACAAAAGGGACCCAGGGAACTACAGACCAGTAAGTTTGCCATCGATTATGTTATGGAAACTCTTATCAAGGACAAAATCATGGAGCATCTGGACAGAAACAAAATCATAAATAATAAACAATATGGGTTCATGAAGCGAAGGGCTTGCCAGTCTAATTTACTTTGCTTTGATGGTGTGACAAGGGAACTTGATAAGGGTAATGCTGTGGATGATATATATCTGGATTTCAGTAAGGCCTTTGACACAGTTCCTCAGTGGAGGTTTATTACAAAGGATACACAACAGGTTGACTGGAAGATCCCAGAGGGTGGTGGTACAGGAAATGTGACCAGACTGGGAACATGTTACCAGTGGAGTTCCACAAGAATCAGTTTGGAACATGTTTTATTTAATATTTTTATAAATAACCTGGACCTAGGAGTTGCAAGCACAGTGGCTGTTTGCAGATGACACCAAGCTAATGAAGGTGGTAGATTGCAAAGCTGAACCTACTTGGGAATTTGAGGATTTGAACCTACTTGGGAATTGGGCAGATCGATCTCAGATGAAATTCAACGTGAAGAAATGTAAAGTACTTCACATTGGGACAAAATATCCTGGAAGGGACTGTTTTTTGATCGGAAGGAAAATAATATGTTTGGAAAATGAAAAGGACCTGGGGTTCCTGATTGACCATAAATTGAAGTGCTCCCAACAATGCTCTATAGCAGTGAGTAAAGCAAACCAGATATTGGGATGTATCAAAAGATCAATAGCTAGTCAATATAGTGGAGTAATCCTGCCACTGCATAAATCATTAATGAGAAAATATTTGGAGTACTGTGTACAATTCTCGTCATCACAGTACAAAAAGGATATTGGAGAAATCGAGAAGATAGAGAGGAGGATAACCAAAATGATTGAGGGATTAAGCAAATTGAACATGTTTAAACTGCAAATGAGAAGATTGAGAGGCGACTGTCTTTACGATTTTAATGGGGCAAGACAATATAGATCATTCAACTTGTCCACAATAGTAGAACTTGGGGACACATCCTGTGATTGAAGGGGAGTAAATTAGAATGAATCTATGCAAACACTGATCCTAGTCCTCACTTTCAAAGCTCTCCATGGCCTTGCTGCCACCTACCTCTGTAACTTCCTAATCCCCTAACTAACTCTTCCTAACAAATCTGCCTGCTCCCTCTACTTAGTGTGCTCCAGCCTGTTCCCTCTACTCAATGGGCTCCAGCCTGCTTCATGTCCCCTGCCTCGCCCATCCCTCCATTGGCTGGCAGACATTAAGCCACTTTGCTCCTACCCACTGAAACTCCATCCCACAGCTCCTCTGCCTCCCACTCCTTTTCCTCCTTCAAGACCCCCCTCTTCTACTGTGTGTTTGGGACTGTGCATGTGTATGACTGTGCGGCTGTGTGTGTGACTGTGTGTGAGAGTGTGCAATAGTGTGTGTGAATGTATATCAAATGTATGTGTAACTGTATGTGTCTTTGAGTGCCTTGGTTCATCCTCCTGACGTGAAAGGCACTCCATAAATGTAATTTTGTTGTTGTTGTGTGTATCTGTGTGTTTGTCAAGTATGTGCGTGAGCTGTGCCTCACTGACAGGTACAGTGCTGTTTGCTTGTCGCTAACTTTTTTCCCATTTTTCCATCAGGAGGTTTTACAAAGACATGCCTCACAGGGCTCTGGACAAGAAGTCCAACTTTGAGCTGCTCGAGTAAGTTTATTTATTTATTTGTTAGTCAGTTGGGTGTCTGATACATTTGAAAACCCATCGCTTAAGAGTCTCCAAACCCAACTGAGGATTCCATGTATCCCACCTACACATGGAAATCCCAGAGATAGATTGGTGGAAAGGAATGCTCTCTCTCTCTCTCTCTCTCTCTCCCTGGAGGGAGCCATCCCATTTACCTAATTCCGGAATATTAGGTGCAGGTTGGCAAAAGCCAAGACGGTGGGGATGGGGGCATGGGTGGGGGAGGATGCATTGGGGTAACTGCTGGCTACTAACCAGCTGAACCCACACAGATTGCCATTGATATCATTGTCTGGCCAAGCTTTTCCACTGCTTGTCCAGCTAGGACCATCCTACACGTTAGTTAGGGCTTTGGCTGCAGGGTTAACAGGAGCTGAGTGAGAGGATTCTTTTGGGGCCACTTTAACTCTCAGGAGACCCCACTTGGAGCAATTGTATCGCTGAGATATTTCACTCCTTACGCCTGAGGTTTGAGCTCACAGAGCAGGAGGATGCACCACCTTGCCAGAGACATCGTCCCTCTGATAAGGCATTGAGCCTGAGCTCCTATAAGAGCCATGTTCAGATGGATGTTATTGAAGTCGCAGTCCTATTTGACAGGAGATGTTTCTCTCTTGCCCAGTGTCCTGACGATTTGACAAAGTGATAAGGCACTGAATCCGGTGTAAGCATCATAAAAGTAATAATCCTTGCATTTGTTTAGTACTTTTCAAGTCTTCAAGACGTTTCAAAGCGCTTCACAGAATATACTGTAAAGTGAATTGACAGCAACATTACATGTGTATAACACCTTTCATGTCAGGAGGACTAAGGTGCCAAGGTGCTGGATAGACAGTGGTTCGGATCCGAGATGGGTTCAGGATCAGGGAGGGTGGAGAGAAAGTGGGGGGTGACCGATGGCATGGTCGAAGAGGAGGGTCTTGAGGCAGCACTTGAAGGAGGCCAGGGAGGATGCGAGGTGGAGCGATATTGACTGTATAGTTGTGGGCAAAACGCGGCAGCCAATTGTGCACAGCAGGTTGCCACAAATAGTCGTGGATTGAGTGACCAATTCCATATTGTTTTTTATCAGGTGATTATTATCAGGCATGTGGAGTATGGAAACTTCCCAAGGTTCTGCCTTTACCTGCTGGGAATCAAATCCTGTTTCTCCTAATTGACTAACAAAACCCCATATAATTTCTACTGAATCTCCCCTTAACCATCTTTGGCTCCAAGAAGAGCAATTCCAGCTTCTCTAGTCTTCCCACATAACTAAGGTCCCTCATGCCTGGTACATTCTGGTAAATCTCCTCTGAAACTCCCTCCTTGTTGGCCTTCCCAACTGTTCCATTCACAAACTGTGGATCATCTAAAATTCTGCAGCTCATGTCCTCTCCCGCACTAGGCTCAATGACCCCATCATTCCCACCCTCGCCATTGCCTTTCCATCTGCCACAGGATAGAATTCAAGATCCTCGTCCTCACTTTCAAAGCCATTCATGACATGCCATTCTCCTTCTATCTCTCCAACCTGCTGACTCCCTACCAACCTGTCCACGCCCTTTGTTCAGCGGGCTGTGGTCTGCTCCCTGTCTCCCACCCGACCCTCCCTATCATTGGTGGCCAGGCTTTCAGCGTCTCTGCCACCACACTCTGGAACTCCATCCCACAGTCCCTCCGCCTCGCTTTCTCCCTTGCCTCCTTCAAGGCCAGTCTCAAGACCCTCCTTTTGCATCATGCCTTCTGCTGCCCTCCCACCTCTCTTCCTGCCCTCCCTCTACCCCGCCCCACCCCACCCCCGTGCTCAGGTCCCAACCCCTGACTGTTCAGTGCGTTGGGATGTCCTTCCGATGTGAAAGGCACTTTATCAATGTAATTTGTTGTTGTTGTTATTGTGCTCTCTCCACAACCTTGATATCCTTCCCAACAATAGTGCCCAGAATTGGACAACATGCTACAGCTGAGGCCTATCCAGGGATTTAAGTTTAGTCATTCATCGAATGGCCTACATCTCTGACAATGTGGGGCTTCCCTCAGAAGCTGCGAGGTCAGCCCAATGTGTTAGTGACTGAGAGGTCAGAGTGTGAACCACCGAGTGAGACCAACTACTTACAGTTATTATTGATGGTCTTTCTGGTCATTTCTCTCATTCTCTCCCCCGAAGAAAGGAGGTGGGTCTGGACCTGTTCTTCCCAAAACTTATGCAGGACAGTATGAAGGTAAGCTCCTCCCTCCCCAGACCTCCCCCCCACCCAGGCTACCCTCTGCACCCAGTCCCCCTCCCCAGCCCCCCTCACCAGTTCCCCTCCGCAGCCCCCCTCCCGACCATTCCCCCCAAACCCCTGTCCAGTCCCCCTCCCCGCTGCCCTCACCAGCCCTGCCTCCTCACTCCTTCCCATCAGATCCCCTCACTGTTGGTGTTGTTTTGCAGCCGAAACATTTGCGTAAACTGATCCAGCAGCAGTTTGCCCAGTACTCAGGGCTGACAGAAGACGACTGTATGATCAACTTCTTCAAAATACTCTTCCCCATCAATAACTTCCAACAGGAAAACTTCAAGTGTGAACTGGGTGTAAGTGTGACTGCACACACACACACAGCCTCACTACCTTACACACACACAGCCTCACAGCCACCACCTTCCCCCCCCACACACATATACACAGCCTCACAGCACTCACACATCCTACTGCCTTCCCCACCACACAGAGCCCTCACTCTCTCAAGTAAATCATCGCCTCCCCGTCACCTGATAATTAAATTATAATAATCCTCTGATCGGCCACTGAACCTGTGCAGACCTGTAGCTCATTGGTTAGAGCAATTGCCTCGATAGCGAGAGCACCCGGGTTCGATTCAAGTTGGATAAATTTCCTTGCTTGACATGTCTGTATTTACCAAGGGGTAAATAGGAATTCGGTTGTTACAACACAACAACAAAATTACATTCATAGAGTGTCTTTCACGTCGGGAGGACGTCCCAAGGTGCTGAACAGTCAGGTCGGAATCCGAGCAAGGGAGAGGGGCAGGGTAGTGGGGAGGGGTGGGAGAGAGTTAGGAAAGGAAGGAGAGAGTTGGGAGGGCAGCAGAAGGCATGATCGAAGAGGAGGGTCTTGACACCGCCTTGAAGGAGGCAAGGGAAGAATGCGAAGGGACTATGGGATAGTGTTAGACAATTTTCCGCGGTAATAATCCTTTCAAAATAAATATAAAGTAAAATAATAATCATTTGATCACTTAATCCACGACTGTGTGTGGGACAATGCTGTACGCAATTGGCTGTTGTGTTCCACCCACAAAATATATAGTTATGGAACAAAAACAGAAGTGGCTGGGAACACTCAGCAAGTCAGGCAGCATCTATGCAGATAGGAAAGTTTCGGGTCCACGACCCTTAATCAGAACATGCCACAAGCGAGAGACCTGTGTTCAATTCTAGGCAGCGCAAAACCATGGGCAAGTTTCCTGACTGCACACGCCTAACAATAAACCCTCAAAAAAATAATAATAAATTGGTCACTCAATCTATGACTGTTTGTGGGATATTGCTGTGTGTAATTAGCTGCCTCATTTCGCTTACAAATATACAGTCAATTCACTGCTGCGTTTCACCCACAAAACACACAGCTGTAGAGTCCTTTATATTCTGTGAAGCACTTTGAAATGTCTAGAAGATGTGAAAACGTGAAAAGCGCTAAATGAAATATAAGGATTGTTATTATTATTATTATCCGGTGTCTGTCCTCACCAGTTGCTTGGTTTATCTCTGCAGCTTGGCTGGAGCATCGCAGTGGAGCTGGTGATCGGCCCACATGGTATCCGTCAGGTCACCAACAAGGAGGGAGAGGTGAGTTTTACTGTATTTCTCTAACCCTGACCTGGGAGTGTGGACAGATGTACAATGTACAGGCAGTTTTACTGCATCTCTAATCCTGACCTGGGAGTGTGGATGGACTTACAGTGTAGAGGCAGTTTTACTGCATCTCTAACCCTGACCTGGGAGTGCGGACGGATGCACTGTGTAGAGGCAACTTTACTGTGACTCTAGCCCTGACCTGGTACGGTGGACGCACAATGTAGAGGGAGCTTTACTGTGTCTCTAACACTGACCCGGTAGTGTGTGTGGATAGTGTAGAGGGAGCTTTATTGTCTATCTCCCCAGCTGTCCTGGCTTCATGGCTCTTTGCGGGGCACAGACCCTCAATGAATGTTGTGAAGCTTCCTGTGGGGGAAGGGCACTGGGAATTGTAGATTAATTTAGTATTATTATTTTGGTATTATTTTGGTTGCCAATGTGTGACGAGTGCTGGGATAATCTACTGTGAATTTGCCGACAGCCCATGTGTTTGGCCGAGTTCAAGCAAATCCAATCCATCAAGTGTGTGGTCTCTGAGGATGATGGCAAAGCTGCCCTCCAGCTGCACATTGAGGGTGCTCCTCAGGTAACCTCAGCACCAACGATAACCTCCATCACACCCTCATCAACAACCATCACATTCTCAACAACCATCACAATCTCAACAACAACCATCACACTCTCAACAACAACCATCACACTCTCAACAACAACCATCACACTCTCAACAACAACCATCACACTCTCAACAACAACCATCACACTCTCAACAACAACCATCACACTCTCAACATCAACCATCACACTCTCAACATCAACCATCACACTCAACATCAACCATCACACTCTCAACAACAACCATCACACTCTCAACAACCATCACACTCTCAACAACCATCACAATCTCAACAACAATCATCACACTCTCAATAACAATCATCCCACTCTCAACAACAACCATCCCACTCTCAACAACAACCATCACACTCTCAACATCAACCATCACACTCTCAACAACAACCATCACATTCTCAACATCAACCATCACACTCTCAACAACAACCATCACACTCTCAACAACAACCATCACACTCTCAGCAACAACCATTACATTCTCAACAACAACCATCACATTCTCAACAACCATCACACTCTCAACAACCATCACAATCTCAACAACCATCACAATCTCAACAACAATCATCCCACTCTCAATAACAATCATCTCACTCTCAACAACAACCATCACACTATCAACACCAACCATCACACTCTCAACAACAACCAACAAGATGCAGGGGTGGATGATTCGGTGTAGGGGGAAGGAGAGTGGGAAAGGGGGGAGAGTTATGAGGGGAGCAGCAGCTCTTTGAGATGTCTAGAAGATGTGAAAAGCGCTAGATTAGATGCAAGGATTATTATTATTATGCTACTTTTCCCTTGACTCCACATGCTGAGACATTATTCATTAGTCGATTATGGGGTACCTTATCGAACGCCGTTTGGAAATCCAAATATATTACATCTACCGCATTACCCTTGTCTACTCTTTCTGTTACCCCTTCAAAGAAGCTCTTCTTTATCCAGAGAGTAACTGATTGCTGGGAAGAGTGTTTGAGACCAGGATACCAGACTCAATTCTGTGATGGATGCTGGGAACAGATGAGATAGATTTCTATTAGGAAATAATATCTGGGGATAAAGTATATAGATACACACACACAGATACACTATATAGTTTGGGACATGACGTGTCAAGCAATGACCAAGATGGTGAAAGGCGAACTGAATGCACCTTGATCTTCCTTCTCCAGCAAATACGTATGTTCTTTTTTTCTGGATGGTTGAGATCAGATGGGCTGAAAAGGCTCTTCTTGATCCAAACCAAACTCATGATCCAGGGAACAGAAATGCAAAATACTGCAGATACTGGAAATCTGAAATAAAAACAGAAATGACTGGGAACACTCATCAGGTCAGGCAGCATCTATGGAGAAAGGAAAAGTGAGACATCATTTCAGGAACATGTGGACCCGAAACACTGACTCATTTTTCTTTCTACAAAGATGCTGCCTGACCTGCTGAGTGTTCCCAGACATTTCTGTTTTTGTTTCATGATCCAGTGATTCATGTGATTCAGTGGTTACCTGGTGATTTGGTTATCTTTCTTTCTATGTCCAGCCATTGTCAATAAAAACTTCCTCTCTAGCCATGGCTGAAAACATGGCTGACTTAATTGATGGTTATTGCCGTCTGGAAAACAAGACAGAGATATCACTCATCTGGACACAGAAAAAAGGTTAGTAACTCAACCAGTCTGTGAACCACCCAATGAGCAAACCCATTGATCATGTGATCACACACACAAATCTATCACCATGATCAGTTGGGTGTCTCACACACACACATACACACACACACACAGCCATCATCTTAATCAGATGGGTGTCTGACACACACACAAACCCATCACCCTGTGTCTGGAATGGACTTCTCTCTTGTTTTTCTCTCCTTGGAATGATGTATATTTTTACCTTCAAAATACTGTATACAGTGAATTTACTTTACTGAATATTTCTGTGAGCCATCTCGAAGGTCTGATGATAAGACACTATATCAAATGTATATATTATAATTATTATTATATTATTACTCTGCTTACTTTTCATTTTAAGTGGTCTAAGACACTACCGGATGTAGAGGGCACTATATAAGTGCAAGTTGTCATTACCTAATTCCAGAGAGTAAGGCACAGGTTGGCCAAAGTGGTATCCTAAGTCTAATCAGCTAAACCCACATGACTAGGTGTTGGTATCACCACTTCAGTCCCCTCCTCCTCCCACTCCCCCACCCTCTCCCTGCACCCCCACTGAGGCTAAATCTCCAGGTCTGATCTCAAACCTATTTGTTTCTCTCACAGATGAGGAATCCAGACTGAAGCTTCCCGACCTCCCCTCACAGTGAGTATTAAACACTCCTCACCCCTTACACCCTCTCTATCCCCATCACCTCCCTCATCCTCACCCTAACCCAAACTCTAATTATTCTTTTATATTCTAGAGGATATAGGCCTAGTTTACTCAACCTATCTTCATAGGTCAACCCCCTCATCTCAACCTCGTGAATCTATGCAGCACCCTCTCTAAGGCGAGCATGTCCTTTCTTAAATAAGGAGACCCAAACTGCTCAAAATATTCTAGTTGCAGTCTCATCAAGGCCCTATACAATTGCAGCAAGACTTCCCTATTCTTATATTCTAACCTTTTTGTAATGAATGCCAACATACCGTTAGCCTTCCTAGTTGCTTGCTGTACCTGCATATTAACTTTTTGCGACTGGTGTACAAGGACACCCAAGTCCCTCTGAATACTAACACTGTCTAGTCTCTCCCCTTCTAGAAAATGATCCGCTTTTCTGTCCTTACTACCTAGGTGAATAACTTCACAGTTATCCACATTATGCTTCATCTGCCACCTTCTTGCCCACTCACCTAGCCTATCTTTATCCCGTTGCATTCTTTTTGTGTCATCGTCGGAGCTTACTCTCCCACCTAGTTTTGTATTATCTGCGAATTTAGATATTTTAAATTTGATGTCCTCGTCTAGATCATTGATATGGATTGTAAATAGTTGAGGTCCAAGCACTGATCCTTGTGGCACTCCACTAGTCACATCCTGCCAATCTAAGAAGGACCCGTTTATCCCTACTCTCTGTTTTATGTCTATCTCTCCCTGTCTCTCACTCCCCATCTCTCACTCACTCCCCATCTCTCACTCTCTCCCCATCTCTCACTCTCTCCCTGCTTCTCATCCTCTCATTGTCTCTCTCACACTCTCCATGTCTTTCTCACTCTCACCCTGTCTCTCATTCTCTCTCACAGGCCTGTGGTGAAGGTAACAGATGACAATGATGCTATTTTACCTCGACACAGTATAGGTGAGTGTTTCCCTCCCCCCACCCCCCCCTCCGCAGACCTCTCACTCCCCACCCCACTCCCTCACTTCCCCATCATCACCCACTTCCTCCTCTCCCCTTCTCCTCACTATTCCCCCCCTGCCTGCCCCCTCCACTCTGTCAATACCTCATATCCCACCTCACTCCCCTCAACTTCCCCTCTCCTGCCCCTCCACTCTCCTTCCCCCTCCATTACTCCCCCAATTACACCTCCTACCTCCTCTTCACTCTGCATCCCTCACACTCACTCTCTCACTCCAGGCCCCCTCACTTCACTCCCTCCTCACTTTGTTCTTTCCCCTCACACCTCTCACTGCCCCATCAAATCCCCTCCATCCCACCTTCTTTCCCCTCACCACTCCCAACCCTCCCTCACTCCTGGATTTTCTGTTGAAGATTGACGTGAGGTGACTGTGTTTCAGGCTCCGACATTTATGCTGAGATCCCAGATGAGATGAGCAGCACATTGTCACCTGCAGGTCTGTAACCCAGAGACAAGCAACCACAAGGCTCCCTCTACACTGTCCTCCACACACCCCACATCACAGTAAATCTCCCTCTACACTGTGTGTCCACACTCCCAGATCAGGGTTGGAGACACAGTAAAGCTCCCTCTACACTGTGCGTCCACCCTCCCAGGTCAGGGCTAGAGACACAGTAAAGCTGCCTCTACACTGTACTTCGGTCCACACTCCCAGGTCACAGTTAGAAAGACACTAATGTTCCATCTGCACTGTGTGTCCGGGTGGGTGATCAAAGGCAAGGTTGAAAAGGAGGATCTTGAATGGGGCCTTGAAGGAGGTAAGGGAGGGAGGGAACAAGGCAAAGAGTTTGTGGGATGGAGTTCCAAAAACACCCTCATTTTCAATTTTCAGCTGCCCCACTACATCTCTACCCTCCCTCATCCCACCCCTACCCACTTGCTTGGGCCCTAACCCCTGACTGTTCAGCTCCTTGGGACTTCCTCCTGATGTGAAAGGCACTCTATAAATGTAATTTTACTATTAATATTGTTGTTGAACGAGGTGAAGGATGGGGCGAGGTGGGATGCAGTTCCAGAGGGTGGGGGCAGAGTGGTTGAAGACCCGCCCACTGATGGAGGGGCTAGCAAAATGGAGTACCAGAAGTCCTGTTGCTCATTATTTAAAGCACTCACCTCGTAAGTGAGAGATCTGGGTTTGATTCTGGGGAGGGTGAAATGTTGACGAAGCACTGTGTAAGTCTCATTTGTTTTGTTGTTTAGCATCTCACCGTGAAATCTCCCGCTCTGATGTGGTTTTGGGGAGGATTTTGGGGGAAGGATTTTTTGGTCAAGTTTACGAAGCAGTTTTCACGACATCTGTGAGTTGCTCTTCCGAAAAACACATTTTCTACCTCTTGTGAGTCATCTCTCCCTCTTGTCATTTCTCCCGCTCATCTCTCCCTCCCTCTGACTTACCCTCCTACCCATCCTCCTCCCACCCCACAATCGCCCTGCCCCTCCACCCGCCCCCCCCAACCCGCCCAATCTGTGCTCTGTTCAGACATGTTAAACATCGCCAAGGACCCTTTTGGTAAGAGAAGAGTTTCTCTCTCCCGATTTCCAGTCAGTAAATCCTAAAGTTACCTTTCTCACAGATTTTATGGCTGTTTGTGATACTCTGCTGATCTTGTTGATATTGGTGATGGTGGTGATGATGATGATGGGTGTGATGATGTTGATGATGGTGATGAAGACACCATCTTCACTTTGTCTTCGTCAATCATTTCTTTTCCAGCCCCCAGACACAGTCTTGTGTGGCGTTCCTCAGGGTTCTGTCTTTGGTCAACAGCAACAACAACTTCGATTTATATAGTGCCCTCCACACCGGACGGCGTCTCAGAGCGCTTTACAGTAGTGGATCCCGGGACCGAGCCAGGGGCAGGGGTAGAAAGGTGACCAAAAGCGCAGTCGAAAAGAAAGGTCTTCAGCTATGACCTGAAACTGGGAAGAGAGGGGGCAAGGTGAAGGGAGTGAGGAAGGGAGTTCCAGAGCCTCGGGGTGGAGTGGCTGAAGGCATGACCGCCGAGGGTGGAGTGGAGGATTCGGGCGACATGGAGGAGGCCAGAACCAGAGGAGCGAAGGCAGCGGGTGCTGGTTTGGGGGCAGAGGAGATCAGAGAGATAGGGTGATGCAGAGGATTGGAGGGATTTGAAAACAAGGGTGAGGATCTTGAAGTTGATTCTCTTTGGGATAGGGAGCCAGTGAAGTCTGGCAAGGACTAATGGGGGAGTGAAGCTTGGAGCGGGTGAATATGCGGGCGGCAGAATTTTGGATTAGCTGGATTTTGTGGATTGTAGTGGAGGGGAGACTGGAGACGAGGGCATTGCAATAGTCCAGCCAAGAGGTGACAAAGGCATGGAGCAAGGTTTCAGCGGCTTTTGTGGTGAGGTATTGCCGGAGACGGGCGATCCGTCGGAGGTGATAGAAGGCAGTGCTGGTAACGGACCGGATGTGAGGGAGGAAGGACAGTTGGGGGTCGAACCTGATGCCTAGGTTGTATACAGGTTCGGAGAGTTTTAGGGGCAGGCCGGGAAGGTGGAGGAGGTGAGAGCCATGTGAATGGAGACGTTGACGAGAGCCAAGGAGTATGTCCTCTGTCATGTCGACATTCAGGTGCAAGAAATTTGCACTCATCCAGCTCCCGATGTCTGACAGGCAGGCTGACAGAATATCAGGGGACTGGGGGTCACAAAGTGAAGTGGAGAAATAGAGTTGCATTTCATCCGTGTACATGTGGAAGTGTGCCCCATGTCTGTGGATGACATCCCCAAGAGGGAGCGTATAGATGAGGAAAAGGAGGGAGCGAAGAATGGATCCCTGGCATACCCCACAGGTAACTGGGTAAGAGCGGGAGGAAAAACCGTTTGTGGAGATGTACTGCTGGCGGTTTGTGAGGTTGGACTCGAACCAGGCGAGTGCAGTCCCACTGAGGTGGATGACGGAGGACAGTTGTTGGAGTAGGATAGCGTGATTGACTGTGTCGAATGCAGCAGACAGGTCCAGGAGGATAAGGAGGCAGAGGGAGCCCTGGTCGCAGAGAGGAATCATTTGTGACTTTCACAAGCGCAGTCTCTGTACTGTGGGCAGGGCGGAAACCAGACTGGAGGAGTTCGAAGACAGAGTGCGAGGAGAGGTGGGCGTGGAGTTGGTTTGCAACAACGTGTTCCAGTGCTTTGAAAGGAATGGCAGGTTAGAAATAGGGCGGTAGTGGCTAGGGTTTGAGGGATCTAGGGAGGGTTTTTTAAAGGAGGGGGGTGATGACAGCAGTTTTGAGGGGGGCAGGGACTGATCCGGTGGAGAGGGACTGGTTGATGATATCAGCCAGAAGTGGGCAGAGGAGGAAGAGCTGGTTGAGCAGTAGGTTAGTGGGCTTGGGATTGAGGTAGCAGTTTGTTGGCCTCATAGAGGTGAGAGTGCGTGAGAGGGAGGAAGGAGAGATGGGGGAGAAGGAGTGTAGGAAGGGGGTTGAGGTAGGACCTGAAAATGGGGGTATGAGGGGGATGGGGTGGAGGTGGTAGTGGGTGACGAGAGGCTGGAGGATGATGCTGCCTGGCGGATATTGTGGATCTTGGAAGAAAAGAAGTCCATGAGCTTCTCGCACTTTGCATTTGAAGTGAAGATTGAGGAGGCCTGAGGGAATGCGCGGAGGAGGTGGTGGATGGTGGAAAAGAGGACTTTAGGGTTGTTGTTTGCATCCAGGATGATGTTGGAGTACTAAGCCATTTTTGCTTGACACAAGGAACGGCGGTAGCTGTGGAGATGCTCAAGCCACAGTTGGTGGTGAAACGTGAGGCTGGTTTTCTGCCACCTGCGCTCGAGCATCCGGGTTTGGCATTTGAGGGTGTGGAGATGAGTGTTGTACCAGGGGTAGCGGATGGAGTTGGAAATAGACCTGGATTTCAAGGGGACGAGAGAGTTGAAGGTGGAGGAGAAGTGATCATGGAGCAGCTGGACAGCTGCTTTAGGATCGCTGTGGGTGGAAGACCAGAGGGGTAGAAGGTCAGCCAATGTGAGGGCATCTGTGAGGGTCTCAGGGGGGATACTTTTCCATGGGCGGAAAAATATGGTTGAGGGCTTGGTGGAGGGAAGACAAGAAGGTGGTCCGAGATGGCCTTGTCCGAGATGGCCTTGTCCGAGATGCTGAGGTTGGAAATGTCAAGGCGATGGGTGATAATGAGGTCGAGGGCGTGGCCACGGAGAGTCAATATGCTGCAACTATATAGGGCTTTGGTGAGACCACACCTTGAGTATTGTGTGCAGTTTTGGTCTCCTTATTTAAAAAAGGACATTCTTGCCTTAGAGGGGGTGCAGCGTAGATTCACTAGGTTAGTTCCTGGGATGAGGGGACTGATCTATGAGGATAGGTTGAATAAACTAGGGCTGTATTCTCTAGAGTACAGAAGAATTAGGGGGGATCTTATTCAAACATATAAGATTCTTAAAGAGATGGATAAAGTAGACACTGAGGGATTATTTCCCATGATAGCAGAATCTATAACCAGGGGTCACAGTCTTAAAATTAAGGGTCAGCCTTTTAGAACGGAGTTGAGGAAACAGTTCTTCACTTAGAGGGTAGTGAATTTATGGAATTCAATACCCCAGAAGGCTGTGGATGCTCAGTCCTGATCATTTTCGAGGCTGAGACAGATCGATTAAAAAAAAATAGAGGAATTAGGGGATATGGGGATGGGGCAGGTAATTAGAGTTAGGTCAGAAGATCAGCCATGATCTTATTGAATGGCAGGGCAGGCTCGAAGGGCCGAATGGCCTACTCCTGCTCCTAATTCTTATGGTCTTATGGTCTTCATCCTTGGTGGCATCATCCGCACACATGGGGTAAACTTTCACATCTATGCGGATGTCACCTAATTCTATCTCTCTGCTTCTACCCTCAATTCCAGGGCTACTGGTGTCCTGACAGACTGCCTGTCAGACATCAATTCCTGGGTGAGAGTCAACTTTCTACAGTTGAATTCTAACAAGACTGAGGCCCTCCTGATTGGCTTGCGGTAACGTCTCCGCACTGCAGGCACCGGCAGCATCAGTATCCACAGATGCAAACTCCCCCTTACCAAGCCAGTCAGGAACCTTGGTGTCTTGTTTAACTCTGAACTGTCCTTTTTCCCCCATATCTGCGCCATGACCAGTACCACCTCCCACCCCCTCTGCAACATCGCCCATCACTGTAACTACCTTACCTCTCAGGCCGCAGAAACCCTCACACACGTGTTTGTCACCTCAAGGCTCAGCTCCGTCCTTGTCGGCCTTCCCAATTCTTCCCTCCACAACCTGCAGATCATCCAGAACTCTGCAGCTTGTGTCCTCTCCCGCATCAGTCTCCATGACCCCATCCCCCCCACCCTCACCTGGCTCTACTGGCTCCAACATCCCTAAGAGGATCGAATTCAAGATCCGTATCCTGACTTTCAAAGCCCTCCATGACTTTGCCCCTTCTACATTCTGCACCTGCTGATCCCCAATCAACCTGTCCACTCCCTCCATTCAGTGGGCTCTGGCCTGCTCCATGACTCCCGCCCGACCTGCCCTACCATCGGTGGCTGGGCTTTCAACCTCTCTGACCCTACACTTTGGAACTCAATCCCACAATCCCTTTGTTTTGCTCCCTCCCTCTCCTCCTTCAAGGAGGGGTCTCAAGACCCCCCTTTTCGACTGTACCTTCAGTCACACTCCTACCTTTCCACCCTCCACCATCCCAACCCTGCCCTGCACCCGCTCAAATGTTTGGGTCCCTGACTGTTCAGTGCCTTGGGACGTGAAAGGCGCTCTAGAAATGTAACTTTGTTGTTGATGATGATGATATGGTTCACCATCACGTCCTCTCTTCACAGAAAGGTGATCGAGTTTCTGTGGCTGTGAAGACGTGTAAAAGTGCCTGTGCTCCCGACGTCAAAGAGAAATTCATGGCAGAAGCTGGTCAGTGACGGGGGAGAAGGGGGTGCTCAGTCACACACACATACACACACACATACACACACACGCACAGCCTGTAGCACCGTCATGCTCAGTCACACACACCCACAGCCTGTAGCACAGTCACACCCACACTCCCATAGCCTATAGCACAGTCACACTCAGTCACACCCCCACAGCCTGTATCTCAGTCACACACACGCCCCGGATTCAGTGTTCGGTTCCCTCACCACCCGTCTTCGCTACCCTTAGGCTGAGATGTTACATCTTGCTCTTGCTCCCTCCCTCCCTCCCTCCCTGGCTGGCTGGCTGGCTATTTCCTTCCCTCGCTACCTTCTTCGCTACCTTACTCACGTACACACTTCACTCTCATCCTTGCTCATTCCCTGTTCCTGCTCTCGCTCCCACCCTTCCTTGTTCTCCCAGTTGCTCTGTCGCTCCCTGCTTCAATCTCTTGCTCTGCCTTTCTCTCACTCAATGCCCCTCCCTCCCCACCTCCCTTACTTCCCCCCACTCCCACTTCCTCCTCTCTCCACACCCTCACTCTCTCTCCCCCTCCCCCCTCACTATCTCGCCCTCCCCTCTCCGTTCCTCACTCTCTCGTTCTGCCACCTCCCATTCTCCCCCCTCTGCCCCCTCACTCTCTCACTTTCCCCCGCTTCCCCCCTCCGCCCCTCACTCTTTCACTCCCCACCCTTCTCCCCTTCTCACCCCTCCCTCTTACACTCTCGCTATTCCCTCTCGTCCCTTTCCCCCTCACCCCTCACTCTCTATGTCCCCCACTCACTTTCTCACTCCCCCCCCCCCCTCACCCTTTCCCTCTTCCCCCTCCCGCCTCCCCCCCTAACTCTCTGGCTGTACGTGTTACTCTGTGGCTCTCCGGCGGCTCAGGGCTGATGCGCCGGTTGGATCACCCCCATGTGGTGACTTTGATTGGGATGATTGAAGAGGAACCAGTTTGGATCATTATGGAGCTATATCCGTACGGAGAGGTGAGAAAAGTGACCTCACTTCCTGTCCTGTACCTGACCCCGAGGTGACCCACAGTGACCCCTAATCCCACAGTGACTTGCCACTGACCTTACAGTGACCGCACAGTCACTACAGTGACCCCATGGTGACCATGGACTGACCCATGGTGACTTCTGACTTTACAGTGACCTGAAACTGGCCCCACAGTGACCCCTGACCACTAGTGACCTGGCATTGACTCCTGACCCTTTGTTGACCAGGCGCTGACCTCATGACCCTGTGGTGAACCCTGGCTCTGAGGTTTTGTGACACTGATCCCACAGTGATATCACGGTGACCATGGACTGACCCCCACCCCCCACTCTGACTCTTGATCCTCATGCTGACTCTGACCCAGTGCTGACACCTCGCTAACCACTAACCGCATATTGACCCCTGACTCTGCACTAACCCTAACCCAATGCTGACCGCTGACCCTGTGCTGAAAACTGCCCTTACCTTGTGCTGAATCCCAGCTGACCCCTGACCCTGTTCTGACCCTGTCCTCTGGTGTAGCTGGAGAGCTATCTTGTGGCCAATAAGAAGACACTAGAGATGGTGACGCTCGTCAGCTTCTGTTGTCAGATTGGAGGCGCTTTGGCGTATCTGGAGGGTATCAACTGTGTCCACAGGTCAGTCTGTGTGTATGTGTCATTGTGAGTCTGTGTGTGTGACTGTGCATATGTGTCTATGTGTATGTGTCGGTGTGTGTGTGTCATAAGAACATAAGAATTAGGAGCAGGAGTAGGCCATTCAGCCCCTTGAGCCTGCCCCCGCCATTTAATAGAATCATGGCTGATCTTTTAATCTAATTTAATTTCCCCATTCCCATATCCCTTAATCCCTCTATTAATTAGAAATCTATCAATCTCAGTCTTGAATATGTTCAAGGACTGAGCATCCATAGCCTTCTGGGGTAGAGAATTCCATAAAGTCACTAACCTCTGCATGAAGAAGTTTTTCCTGTTCGAACAGGCTAAATCTTACTTTTGAGACTGTGACCCCTAATTATAGTTTCTCCAACCAGAGGAAATAGTCTCCCACTATCTACTCTGTCATGCCCCTCAAGAATCTTATAGGTTTCTATAAAATGACCTCTAATTCTTCTATATTCGAGAGAATTTAGGCCTAGATTATTCAATCTTTCCTCATAGCTCAACCCCTCATCCCAGTAGCCAACCTATTGAATCTACGCTGCACCCCCTCTAAGGCGAGCATGTCTCTTCTTAAATAAGGAAACCAAAACAGCACACAATACTCTAGTTGCGGTCTCACCAAGGCCCTAAACAAACAAACAAACAAACAAAACTTACATTTATATAGCGCCTTTCACGTCGAGAGGACATCCCAAGGCGCTGAACAGTTGTAGAAAGACTTTCCTACTCTTATATTCTAACCATTTTGCAATGAACGCCAACATACCATTTGCCTTCCAAGTTGGTTGCTGCACCTGCAAACTCACTTTTTGTACAAGCACACCCAATTCCCTCTGAACACTAACACTATCTAGTCTCTCCCCTTCTAGAAAACTATCTGTTTTTCTGGTTTTACAACCTAGGTGAATAACTTCACACTTCCCCACATTATACCCTCTCTATCATTCTCTCTCACACTCTCTCTCACATTCTCTCTCTGTCACACTCTCTCTCACTCACTCGATCTCTATCACACTCTCCCTCTCTGTCTCTCTCTCCACAGGGACATTGCTGTGAGGAACATCCTTGTAGCAGCTCCTGACTGTGTCAAGCTTGGAGACTTTGGTCTGTCTCGATATATCGAGGCCGAGGAATATTACAAAGGTCAGAGTCTTAGGGGAGAGGGGCAGTGGGTGGTGGGGCAGTGGGTGGTGAGGCTATGGAGGGGGGGCAGTGGTGGGGGGGCAGTGAAGGGGGTGCAGCGGAGGAGGGCAGTGGGGTAGGGCAGTGGGGGGGAGGGCAGTGGGGGGGCATGGGTAGTTGGGGTGTGGGTTGAGGGGATGATAATTGGGGGGCAGTGGATGTTGGGGCAGTAGGGGAGAGCAGTGGCGGAGGGCAGTGGAGGGCATGGGGAGTTGGGGTGTGGGTTGAGGGTGTGGCAATGGGGAGGGCAGTGGGTGGTGGGGCACTGGGGGAGGGCAGTGGGGGTGGGTGGGGGGGGGGGGGAAGGTATCATTGGAGTGTGAGTTGAGGGTGTGATTAACCTCTGTTGACCTTCTCCCCCCCAGCCTCGGTGACCAGGCTCCCCATTAAGTGGATGGCCCCCGAGTCCATCAACTTCCGGAGATTTACATCAGCCAGTGACGTCTGGATGTTTGGTAACAATGGGCAGGGCTTATACTGAGGGACTCACACTCACTTACACACTCAATCCCATAACACCCTCTTATCCCCTTACTCTCACCCACTTTCAACCCCTCTCACTGACTCTCTCTCCACCTCAACCTCTCCCCCCTCTGAATATCTCTGTTCCCCCCTCCCTCCAACCCCACTCAACCTCCTCTCTCTGCTCTCTACCCCCCTATCTCCACCTCTCAACCCCCTCTCCCCATCACCCTCTCTTTTGCCTCTCTCAACCCCTTTCACCTCTGTCTCTCCCCCTCACTCCCTCTTTCCTCTGTCTTCCTCTTCCGCCTCTCTGCCGCCCCTCTCACTGCATCTCCACTTTCTCTCCACCCCACCCCCTCACTTCCTTACTCCCTCTCTCCCCCCTCTCTCTCTGCCCCCACCCTCAGCCGTGTGTATGTGGGAGATCATGAGTTTTGGAAAGCAGCCATTTTTCTGGTTGGAGAACCGAGATGTGATTGGGGTGATAGAGAAAGGAGATCGTTTGCCCAAGCCCAACCTTTGCCCCCCGACCCTCTACACCCTGATGGCTCGCTGCTGGGCGTATGACCCCAGCCACAGGCCCCGCTTCTCAGAACTCGTCTGCTCACTCAGGTCAGTAACTGCGGTTGTGGGGGTGGGAAGAGTGAATGGGTGGGGGGGTGGGGGAGTAGGTGGGGAGAGGGAGTGGGTGGGGGGATGGGGAGTGAGAATGGATGGGGGTGGGGGGGAGATAGAGTGGGTTGGGAGATAGAGTGGGTGAAGCGTTGGGGGTGGGGGGGAATAGGGAGTGGGTGGGGAGAGGGAGTGGGTTTTGGGGGTGGGCAGTGAGGTGGACTCCTCGCATGTCAGTGGCTCCAGGATACTTAGTGTTAGTGACCGTGTGTCTTAGTGACTGTATGAGTGATGGCAACAGTGACATTAACACTGATAGTGACTGTGTGAGTGATAGGGACAGTGATGGTGATGGTGACAGTGACGGTGAGAGTGACAGTGATGGGGCCGGTGAGAGTGAGTGTAACAGTGACAGTGATAGTGACAAGGATGGTGAGGGTGATGGTGAGAGTGAGGGTGATTGACTGGTGTTGTGTTTCTCAGTGATGTCCACCAGATGGAGAAGGAAGAGGCTGTGGAGCGGAAATTCCACACTCAGCGGAGAATAACAATCCGTAACCCAGAGATTGGTGTCAGCGAGCCACCCCCCAAGGCAGGCTTTCCTTTGGGGAGGGTTCCAGGGGGAGGAGGAGATGGTTAGGGCTCGAGGGAGGGGGTTGGGGGAGGGAGAATCTGGGCTCCTCCCGCTGTGACGGTCTCTAGTCCTAGTCCCTGAGCCAGGCTGAGGTCCTCAGTATATCCTGAGCTCCCACTGGTGCTGACAGCACTGCTCCATCCCAGCCTGGCTCATCAGCAGGACCTGGGAGGGCAGACCAGTCACTGGGAATTCTCCCACACAGCTCCCGTTAACCCTGCAGCCCTAGCCTCAACTATAATGGGGAGGGTAGTCCCAGTGGGCCGGGTAAGGTCTCAGTTACTGTGTGTTTGGAGGCAGACAATTTACAGATAGTGACGTACCCACAAACCAGCGATTTCATCTGTTGACCAGGACACTCAAAGAGAAAGCGAAACTCCCTCCTCTTTTCCCATTTGTGCCACAGAAATTGTTCATGTCTGCCCCCAAACAGGACACTAACAGGGATTGGGATTATTATCTGATCTGCAGGATGGCACCTCTGTGATAATTCAGCGCTCTCTCTCTCTCTCTTTCCCTCCCCCCCACCCCATTGCTGACTGGAACCTCAGTCTGGACTGTGAGCTCAAAGCTCCCAATGTGGAGATTGAACCCTCCACCTTCTGATGTACAGAGAGAACAGAGCCACAGCCTGACTTGTGGCCTGACATAGAGAGAGACATTCTCTTCGCTATTGTGAAGTGCTCTGAGATGCCGTCCAGCAGGAGGGCGCTATATAAATCAAAGTTGTTGTTGTTGTTGTTCTCTGTGTGTTTCTGGTCATTCAGACTCTTTGTGCCCCCCCCCCCCACCCCTCCTCCCACCCCCAGTCTGATATACTTGCTGTCCTCTCTCTTCGCTCTTAGCCAGCCCGTACTAAAGGATTCCCGGCAAAACCAGCATCCGGTCCATTCCTGAATCCTGGACTTCACTGTCAGGTGGGTAGTGGACGGAGCGGACATGTGTGTGTGTATCTTTTGCGTCACTGCTCTGTGTGTGCTCTGTGTATATGAAGTCCTGTAGCTCAGTGGTTAAAGCAATTGCCTTACAAGCAAAATACCTGGGTTTAATTCCAGACAGGTCAGGTCAGGGTGAAACCTTGGTCAAGTTTCCTAAATCCACATGCTTAATGATAATCGCTCAAAACAGCAATAATAAATTGGTCATTACAACCCACGGCGTTTTGTGGGACACTGTGTGTGCAATTGGCTGCTGTGTTTCTCCCACAAATATACAATCAATTCATTTTACATATATTCTGTGAAGCGCTTTGAGACATCTAGAAGGCATGAAAAGCTCTATATCAAATGCAAGGATTATTATTATGTGTGAGACAGTGCTGTGTTAATGCAGCATTGCTGTGTGTGACAGCACACTGTGTTAATGCTCTCTGTGTGTGTGACAGCGCTCTGTGTCACTGCTCTGTGTATGATAGCGCTCTCTATCAATGTGTGCGTGTGACAGTGCTCTGTGTATGTGTGAGACAGTGCTCTGTGTCAATGCTCTGTGTGTGTATGACAGCGCTCTTTGTCAATGCTCCGTGTGCATCTGTCATAGCGCTGCGTGTGTGACAGTGCTATGTCGATGTTCTTTTGTGTGTGACAGTACTCTGTGTCACTGCTCTGTGTCTGTCTGTGATAGCCCTCTGTATATGTTCGTGTGTGTGTATGTGAGACAGCCCCCTGTGTGTGTGTGTCTGTTTCTGGCTGTGTTGCTGATCGCTGTGTGTGTGGCTGTGTTGCTTATGGCTATGTCTCGCTGTGTGTTGCTGTGTCTTTGCTCAGATGCCGGAGTCGCTGTGTGCCAGTTCGCCCCAGATTGCTTTCCCCCCGAGCCAGGAGGTGGGAACTTCCCCTCGAGCTTCACCGCTCCTCCGCCAAAAGTCACGGCGACGGCTCAGTGTCAGGGTAAGATGGCCTCACTGTGTGCCTGTGAGTGTCCTGTGCAGGCTGGCTTGTATCTGTGTGTGTGCTTGTGTATCTGTGCTTGTGGGTCAGGGCAGATCTGACTCTTCAGTTGGGAAGTGCTGCAATACCGACCCTCTCCAGCAGAGGGCGGCGAGCAGCTGCAGCAAGGATCTCATTCCTCCCCATGACCAGGTCTGGGTCAGATCAGGTTCTGGTGACAACACAAGACAATCTCAACAGGAGATGGAGATTCCCAGCTTTGCTTTAGCTCCAGGAGTAACTTTAGCTCCAGGAGTAGCCAAAAGGCCAAAAAGTGACCTTCCTCCCTCTCACAGCCTGTCACCCACTCTCTCCCTGACTAGGCTGTATTATTATGCATAACCCGCATGCCTGGGGTGCCTCACGGCTGGTGGCATGTTGGGGTTAGGGCAGTGTGTGGTGGCTGGGGGCGTTGGGCTAAGGTTGGGGTTTGGATTGGGCAGCATTGATGACTGTGTGATGGTCTCCCTAGGGTGGGGCTGGGGGAGCTGTGGTTTGGCTTGTGGGTTGGGAGCTGTAAGTTGGTGGGTTGGGGGAGATGGGAGCTGGAGGTTGGGGGCTGAGGGTTGGGATTGGAGGCTGGGCTGTGGTTGGCGGCTGGGCTGGGTGTCGGTGGTTTAGGCTGGGGGCTGATGGCTGATGGCTGATGTGACGGTCTCTGGTGGTGGGGGGGTTCTGACAGGAGGCTGAGTTTGTGGAGCCCAGCAGTAAACAGGAGGCACTGAACCTGTGGGAGGTGGAACAGGCTGAGCTCAAGGCGAGGATCAGACAGCAGAAGCTAGAGATGGTGGAGGACGGCAAGTGGCTGGAGCAGGAGGAGAGGCTGCTGGTGAGTGTAGGGCAGAGAATGACACACCACGACCTTACATAGCCCTACGTACACCCCCATATACAAGCACTACACACACCCTCACATACAATTCCTCACACACACATACCCACCCACACAACCTCTCACACCCACACATAGCCCTCACACAAATACAGCTCCTCACACACCCACACACAACCCCACACACACCCACATACACACTCACACACAACCCCTACCACAACCCACCCCCCCACACATACAGCCCCTCACACAACCTCTCACACACACACACCCACATACACAAGCCCTCACACCCCCCCCCCCTAACACATATCCTCACACCCTCATACACACTGACACACAAAGCCATAACACACATCCTCACACATAACCCCTTATACTCACACACACCCACATACACAAGCCCTCACACACACAACCCCTAACACATATCCTCACACCCTCACACACACTGACACACAAAGCCGTAACACACATCCTCACACATAACCCCTTATACACACACACAAGCTCTAATACACAAGCCCTCACACACACAGCCCCTCACCCACAGTCACACTAAACTCCGTACCTCCATCAGCCCAGCCCTCGCCTGGCTCCCTTCACTGAACAAATTGATTTCAAACTCCTCACACTTGTCTTCAAATCCTTTCATACCCTGGTACTGTACTTCCCAACCATTGACTTTAATCTATTTTTTCCCCAATGTTCCCAGGCTCCGACTGAGAACTGCAATTTACGGGATGTAAGTTTTATCCAAATCCTCATCCGTCTCCAGTAACTGTCATTGTCACTTAGTCAGTCTGTCCATCAACAGCAACTGTCTGTCACTGTCTGTTTGTCCATCACTGACTGTCCAACACTGTCTGCCTGAAATAGTGATTGTCCAGCGCCTTGGGACGTACTCCTGACGTGAAAGGCGGTTTACAAGTGTCAGTTTGTTGTTGTTTTGGCTAAGATGAGGTGAAGTTTATGTGTGTTGTGGGCTAGCACTAGGCTAGAAACATTGTCCTTTTGATGTTGGCTTGTGTATGGGATTCTGACCTGCGTACGGGGCGCTATATGAATGCAAGTTTTCTCCCACAAATATACAGTCAATTCACTTTACAGGACTACATTGTGAAGTGCTTTGAGACGTGAAAAGCGCTATTTCAAATGCAAGGATTATTGTTATACGACCCTGAACTGTCCTTCCTCCCCCACATCCGCGCCATGACCAGTACTGCCTTCCACCACCTTCGCAACATCGCCAGACTCCGCCACTGCCTCACCCCTCAGGCTGCTGAAATCCTCGTCCACGCATTCACCACATCAAGGCTCGACTATGGAAATTTCCTCCTCGTTGGTTTCTTCCCTTCACAAGCCGCAGATCATCCAGAACTCTGCAGCTCGTATCCTCACCCGCACCAAGCTCTGCGACCACATCGCTCCCGGCTCCATTGGCTCCCCATCCCCCAGAGGATCAAATTCAAGATCCTTGTCCTCACCTTCAAGGCCATTCACAACCTTGTCCCCCCCCACCTCTCCGACCTGCTGTCCGCCTATGAACCTCCCCGCCCCCTCCGTTCAGCGGGCTCCGGCCTGCTCTATGTCCCCCACCCGACCCACCCTACTATCGGTGGACGGACTTTCAGCCTCTCTGCCCCCACACTGTGGAACTGCATCCCATAATCCCTTTGCCTCGCTCCCTTCCTCACCTTCAAGGTTGGTCTCAAGACACTCCTCTTCGACGGTGCCTTCTGCTGCCCTTCCAAATCTCTACCTTCCCTCCTAACTCTCTCCCACACCTCCCCCCTACCCTGCCCCTCTTCCTTGCTCAGGTCCCATTCTGACTGTTCAGCTCCTTGGGACGTCCGCCCGATGTGACAGGCGGTCTGTAAATGTAATTTTGTTGTTGTACTTATAATAAGTTGTTGATGTTGGCCGGTAGATAGATGTCCATGACTTAATCTCTCTTTAATAAACGCAGAAGATGCTGGGACCACGCAGCAGGTCAGGCAGCATCCATGGAGAGGAAAATTAGTTGATGTTTTAGGCCAATGACCTATTGTCAGAGGTCATAATATTAATAATCCAGAATTATGTGAATCTCCCAAATTATGTGGAGGATTTTCACTCAGCGCGTTCGAATCTGGAATGAATTGCCTGAAAAGGTGGTGGAGGCCGATTCGAATAACAACTTTTGAAAGATAGGTAGATGTTTATTTAGGGATCACGGGCTTGCTAGGTTATGGGGAGAGAGCTGGCAGTGGGATTGAGTTGCTCTGTTCAAAGAGCCGGCACAGACTAGTTGGGCCGAATGGCCTCCTTTTGTGCCGTAAGTTTCTATAATTCTATGATTGAGGTCCTGGCCATTGCTGCTGCGCGCCCTCTGCTGGTTGGGGTCTGTATTGCAGCACTTCCCACCTGAGGAGTGAGATATGGCCCCACACACACTGAGATCAGCCCTCTTTCAAACACACACTGAAATGAGTCCTTTATACAGACATTAACCTCTCCCTCACTGGCACCATTTACACCCTTTAGAAACTGACGTCCTCACATCCTTAACAAGCCCTCCCTGGAACCATTCCTGCCCTCAAATTATCATCCTATCTCCAACTTCCATTTCCTCTGCCAAGGTTCTGGAATGAGTTGTTGCTTCTCAGCTTTGCTGCTTCCCCTCCCTCCCACTCCCCTTACAAACCCCTCCAATCAGGTTTCCGTGCTGCCCACAGCACAGGAACAGATCTGGTCAAAGTAACAAATGACATTCTGTTCATCTGTGTCCAGGGCATCCTCTGCCTCCTCGTCTTCCTTGATCTCTTTGGTGCCTTCAACACCATTGCCCACTCAGGGCTCTGTCCTTGATCCTTTCCTCTTCAACATCTACATGCTCCCTCTTGATGAAATCATTTGTAGATATTGGGTCAATTTCCTCATGTGACACCCATCTCTATCTCTCTGCCTCTACCCTCAATTCTAGGATCACTGCTGTCCTGTCAGACATCAAGTCCTGGGTGAGAGACAACTTCCTTTAGTTGAATGTTGTCAACAAGTCCAAAGCCCTCCTAATTGACTCCCGTCAGCACCTCCATACCTCAGGCACTGACAACATTACCATCGACCCTCAACTAGCGTTTCTACCCCACATCCATGCCTTGACCTGCTCTGCCTTCCCCCACCTCCTAAACATTGCCCGGCTCTGCCACTGTCTCTCACCACATGCTTCCACATGCTTTGTATGCTTCTCCTACAAACATTCGTAACATCCAGGCTTGATGATGCAAACTCCCTGCTTGTCAGCCTCCCCAATTCCTCCCTCCACAGGCTGCAGATCATCCAGATGTCTGCAGGCTGTGCCCTCTCCCACGCTGGGCTCCATGACCCTATCAACCCCACCCTCGCCCAACTCCACTGGCTTCTTGGCTTGTTGTTATTGAGGGTCAACGTAAGGGTCAGTTTGAGGTTGTGTGTGGGGTCAGTGTGAGAGTTCGTGTTGGGATCATTGTAAGTGTGTTTGTGATGGATAGTGTGTGTGAGTGTTTGTTTGAGACTTAGTATGAGGGTGGGTTTGAGGGTCAGTGTGAAGGTTTGTGTGATAGTCAATGTGAGGGTGTGTGTGGGTCAGTGCGAGGGTGTGTGTGAGGGTCAGTGTGAGGGTGACTGGTTTCTGAGGGATGGTGTCCTAACCTCTCTTTCCTTCTCTCTCTCAGGACACTGACAAGGATCCAGGTTGCAGTAAGTTGACACGTCTCATTCCATGCAATGAGACACAATATACATTTACCCAGCGTCATTCACACTAGGAGGACATCTCATCATTCCTCACAGCGTAGCGCAGCGCGGGGGGAGATGCCGTCCTTTGGATGACAAGTTTGTAAAGCTCACTCTCCCGTCCCTTCAGACCAGACGATAAAGATTTCCTTGGCACCGTCGTGAAAGGAGAAGGAAGTTTCTGGCTGGCAAATGACATCACTCGGTCACTTCATGGCTGTTTGAGGGATAGTTGCTGTGCACAGATTAGCTGCTGCATCAACACACACAAAACACACAATCACTACAACAACAAAACTTACATTTATATAGCGCCTTTCACGTCGAGAGGACATCCCAAGGCGCTGTACAGTCAGGTAGGACAAGAGCAGGGTGGGAAGGATCAGGGCAGGATAAAGCATAGTAGGAAAAGTAACTGTATTAGTGGGCGAAACGCGGCAGCCAACTACACTTGCTAGACTCCTGCCAAGTGCTTTGAGACGTCATCCTAGGGAAAGAGGTGCTGGGTCAATGGGCAGGTTATTTTTGTTATTGTGATAGTGCAGACATCAGACAATTGCCCTTTCAGCCGAGCTGTCAGCATTGTGTGTATGTGTGAGGAGGAGGGGGAATGGCAGAGAGAGAGAGAGAGAGGGAGTGACCGGACCCCTTTTTTCTGTTTGTAGCAGAGTTCACAGTCGCCCCCGAGAAACCACTGAGGAGAAACCCACCAGTAAGATTTCTCTCTCTCCCCCCTCATGGTGTCTGTGCTGGTGCTCGCTCCCCCACTGTAGCTCTCCACTCTAACTCCATTCCCTGTTCTCTCTCTCTCTCTCTACTCCAACCCCAATCTCTCTTGTCTCTTCATCTTGTTATATGTAATAAACCAACATGTGGTTGGTGAGGGTGTATTGGGTGAGGGTGTGGGTGAGGATGTGCGTGGGTGAGAGTGAGGGTGTGTGTTTAAGGGTGTGTGTGCGTGAGGATGAGTGTGGGTGAGGATGTGTGTGTGTGTGGTGAGGGTGTGTGAGTGTGTGTGTGGGGAGGGTGTGTGAGTGCGGAGGAGGTGAGGATATGTGTGGGTGTGGGTGAGTGAGGGTGTGTGTGGGTGCTGCCCACAGTGATACCCTCTCCCCCCACCTCCCAGTCGATACAGACCGGAGCCACCGCTAACCTGGACAGGACAGATGATGAAGTTTACCCCAATGTGATGGAGCTGGTCAGGTCTGTGCTGGAACTCAAATCCCACATCTTCCAGCTTCAGCCAGATCAGTACACAGCTCTGGTCAAGGTCAGTCTGGGGTGGGGGTGGGTGGGTGGCTGCCAGAATGGGGGGCAGTCAGACCAGTACCTCATCAAGGTCGGGGGGGGGGGGGGTGGGGGTAGGGGGGTGGCAGCCAGGTTCACCCACCAACCTGCCCACCCACTTTGCTCAGCGGGCTCTGGCCTGCCCACGTACCCCATCGCACCCTCCTCACCATCGGCGGGTGAACCTTCAGCCACTGCCCCCAACCTCTAGAACTGTATCCCGCAGTCCCTCCACCTCATCCCCTCACTGGCCTCCTTTAATTCTCACCGGTCACCCCAAATCCCTCCCTTTCCCTCTACCCTCCCAGTCCCCAACCCCAGCTCGATTGTTAAACATGACTGTCCAGCGCCTTGGGACATCTTCCCGATGTGAAAGGTGCTGTCTATAATCGTGTAATTTTGTTGTTGTTGTTGCTGACAGACGGTGGGGTTGACTTTACGGAAGCTGATTGGCAGTGTGGACTCCCTCATCCCCCGGCTTCCCCCATCCTCCCGCACCGAGGTCAGCCCCCCCCACTCACACTCCCTCCCTCACACTCACCCCTTCACACTCAACCCCTCACACTCACATTAACCACCTCACACTCATCCCCTCACAATCACTCACCCTCTCAGACTCACCCCCTCACATACCCCCCTCACACATACACTTCCTCACACCTCTCACACGCCCCCTCACTCCCAGTCTGTCTCTTAACTATTTCTTACACTCACACCCTCTCTTTCTCTCTCACACACAGTCTCTCTCTCTCACCATCTCTCTCTCACACTAAATGTCTCTCTTTCACATCGTGTCTCACTAACTCACACACCCTCTCATCTTCTCACCTTCCCTCTCTGTCTGTTTCTCAGATCCAGGGCACAGTGAAGCTGTTGAATAAGGACCTATCGGAGCTGATTAACAAGTTGAGGCTGACACAGCAGAATGCAGTCACGTCTCTCAGTGATGAGTGCAAGCGGCTGATGTTGACGGCCGCTCACACACTGGCTGTCGATTCCAAAAATCTGCTGGACGCTGTGGATCAGGCCCGACTGCGAGCTGGAGATGCCAAGCCCATGCCTGACTGATCACATCCCCCCACCCTCACCCCCCACAGAGAGGCCAAGCCACTGCCCGACTGAAACCCCCCTTCCAGAGAGACCTCCCTGCAGACCACCCGCTGCGGAAGGCCGGTCTGAACGCCCCCCCACCCCCCCGATGAGTCTGTGATTTTTTCTATTTTTATTCTATTAAAAAACTTCATGTGACCAGATTCCCTCCCCACGTGTGAGTTTTATGATCTGCTTAGATAGGCGAATGTGTAAATGATGTGTGTGAATGGTTTGTAAATGGCAAGTGTGTGAATGGTGTGTGGATGGCGGGTGTAAATGGTAGTGTCCGGCGATATATCAGTTATATTGATATAATTTTTCATATCGATATATCGATACCGGAAATTTTAACATATCGGTATATCGAAAAATTCGGTATGAAAAAAAATATCGGTATATCCACAAAATATCAGTGTATTGTCAACAAATGCCACATTACAGCATACAGAAAATATACAACCAAAGGTTCAAATGCCCATTACGTTCCCTTAAACTAACAAAAAACCATAGATAGCATTTAACTGACCTTGTCGCCGGCATCGCAAACTTCCTGGGCGTAGAGCACGCATGTCTGAATGCGCACGCATCCCCCTTCTTCCCTTCCCTTCCCCCCACCACCAAACACAATCAGACATGGTCATTCCCCCTCCTCCCACTAAACACCATTTCCACGCATGCGCACAAGATAAAAACCTGGCGATATCGATATATCGGTATATATTGATATGAGCCCACCGATATATCGACATCGGAAAATTTCCATATCGACGGACCCCAGTAAATGGTGACTGAAAATCGAGTGAATTCTGAGTGTTTATGGTGAGTATGAATGTGTGAAATGCGATTGTATGAGTAGTGAGTGTGGGAATGGTGAGTGTGGGAATGGTGAGTGTGAATGGTGAGAGTGAATGGTGAGACACACACACACTGGACACTGAGAATCACACACACACTGGACATGGAACCACACATACTGGACACTGGGAATCACACACACACACAGGGAATCACACACATTGGACACTGGGAATCACACACACACACACACACGGAATCATACACACTGGACACTGGGAATCACACACACACACTGGGGGCAGTGGAGGAGCCATCCTCCCTGTGTGTAAACAGTGCTAATCGGTCATGTTAGTGAGACGGAGCTGCAGTGGCTGTTACACTGGATGTTGTGGGAATCACACACACACTGGGAATCACACACACACACTGGGGGCTGGGAATCACACGCATACACTGGACATTGGGAATCACTGTGGGCTGTGGAGGAGCCACTCTCCTCCCTGTGTCGGGTCATTGCTCAGGGAACTCATCCACAAGGCAGGGCCGTACGCAGGATTTTTTTTGGGGGGGTGCGAATTGCTAGTGATGGGACCAACAATGGCCGGCGGCTTGGGGGCTGCCCCCGAAGCCCCCTCCAGGCTCCGACGTTTTACACAGTTTGAGGTCTTATTTAATCGGTTCAGAAGATCCAATATGAACGGTAAATGTTTCATGCCCTTGGTGTTTAAGAGCATCATTATTTATTCAGTGTTTTTATTTTCCCCGGTAGTCCGTGTCTAATTGGGAAGGTCGAATGTGTTCGCCGATAAAAGCCAACACGATTGTTGACTCGATGATGTAAGGAATGCGAACGATAAAGTAAATTACAATCCAATTAACACAGTACAATGACGAATGCTTGATAAATGTAGGCGTATAGAGAAAATGATCATAAACTACAGATTGACGGTAATTAATAAGTTATTCTGCATTGTTATCCTAAGACTAAACTTCTTTTGGACTGTAATGAACAATAATGTAAGAGTAAAGTATGAATGATGTGCTCAGATATTCCAGCAAAGCAAATTTTATAAAAGACAAGAAAATATACAGAAACTGAAAATCAGTGTCAAACAGTTAATTCACACGTGTTACAAGCCTGTTATCAGCATTATCCTGAAAATATCGTTGAACTGTGAGCAATAGTGTAGTTAGTTTTTATTTATTTAGAATCAAAATGAAAGGCATCGAGCAATACTGATCTGACGAAAAAATACTTGAAAAAATAAGGGAGGGGAAATTAATTCTTTAATAGCGTTCCGTATTCGAGACGCCTCGGTCGCTTTGAAGCCAATACGTCAACCGCTCTACCAATATCGATTTCCATATTATAATGAATGTGCATTAACGCGAGGGCTGAAAGTCGCTCCTATACGGAGCAGAATGCTGGACACTTAGGCAAACCCAGGAGATTAGGTGACTCGTGAGGTATATACGAGGCTTCTAAGAGACGCCCTGAATGTTTACTGGCGACAGCATCTGACAAATAGTGAGCTATATGGTACACTACCACACTGGTATCACAGACATTACCGCAGAGGCGTCTTAGGTTTAGCGGACATAGCTGGAGAAGCCGGGAGGAAACTGTCCATAGTGCTACTATCCTATGGGAACCATTGCACGGTCACAGAACACGAGGTAGACCGACCCTAACCTACCTCGCTACATGAAATGCACGGATTATATTATTATTCAAAGAGAGAAAGAGTGACTTTCAGAGGAGTCACGTTGAAGAGATTTGTGTAGGAAGAGCTGTTGCTTTGCAGACTCGACTGCACCTGTCCTTTATATCCCGCTGGTGTGAGGCAGCAGTTCTGGGGACCTCAACTCTAACAGGTGCAGGTTAACAATCCTTTAAGTTATCGCCAATTACGTGACACTGCCCACAAACCCTGAAAAGAAATCTCAGTTGTCAATCAGTCAGATATGCAACCTCGACCTTGGGAATGTCTTCAGATTCAGAGGCACTGAGTAGGAGGGAAAGAAAGTTTCCCACAGGTGATAGAAGACAGCAGCATCACCTGGCGAGTCGCCTGGCACAGTGAATAGCACTCTGGCCTCTGAGTCAGAAAGTTGTGGGTTCAAACCCCACGTCGGCACTCGGTATCACACAGAGGAAGCTGACACTTCAATGTGGTGCTGTGTGGGGGGGGGGGGGGGGGGTTAGAGGCTGTTCTTTTGGTTGAGATGCTGAACCGAGGTCTGATCCGTCTGTTTAGATGGATGTGAAAAGATCCTCTGACACTACTCGAAAAGCGGAGGGAAGTCTCTCTCCTGTTGTCCTGGCCAACAAACGCCCCCAAATAAAATCGGTGACTCACTCCATCGGTGTTTGTGGGACAACCCTGGGCAAAAACTGGCCACTTTACAGTACGTTCTGTGAAGCGCTCTGAGCTGTCTGACAATGTACTAAGGCACTATTATCAATTGCTATCATTATCAGATTAAAATACGATTTCAGCTTCCACAAAGTGGTGCTACCTTTTTATGTAGTGACTGTATACGGGATGATTTCCGATTGACACACCACGTGGAATAGGCGCTAAAGCCTAGGTCTATGTCCATGCGTATTTTTTTTAAAGATAGGCATTCCCGTCCAGACACATATAACTTTTTTGTTGGGTTCTCAAAAGCTTTAATTTCTCAGAAGCTTGTAAATATGTTGTCATTGTTTGCTAGCATTACAGTCACACCTCTCAAAACTTGAGTCATTTTTACTTACGGTGATCAGATGAAAAGATGATTTTAACTCCAGAATTGATGCTGCCCCTTGTGGCTGTTTACGGGATGATTTCCAAACGAGGATTTGAGTCTTGGCGCCTATGTTTATCCAATCACGAGTCACAGACTCGCCGCGTCATGGACTGGTCTATCGACGCGGTATGTTTTGGGTAGATGCCGATTCTGATGTGCGACTCGATAATTTTATATTAATACTAAATCATTCAAAGATGTGTGTTTATAATTTATACATAGTTTTGAAGAACTGATTGTTGCACAAATGTTCAATAAATTTACTTGGTATTTAAATTTGATTAAAAAAATGCAATTCTCTACCCCGGAAAATGTGGACCTTTTATAATTTGGGGGGGTGCGTACGCACCCGTCGCACCCCCCCTGCGTACGGCCTTGCAAGGTGACCAGTCACCACATGGTTCCCATCTCAGGCCTCCAGCCACCAGGAAACAAGTCCAGACACTAACATACACAACCTTCAGCCACCTGAGATCTCCCACCCCACCACAAAGCCCCCACCCCACTATCACCCTGGCCTCACCGCCCACCCAACTATCACCCCAATCAACACCCCCACTATCATCCCCACCCCACTACCCACTGTTACCCCCACCACGCCCACGGGGTCATCCCCCACCCCCTACTATCTGCCCCTGACCCCCACTGTCACCCCCCCCACTGTCTGCCCCCCTGGCTCCACCCCCCCACTGTCTGCCCCCCTGGCTTCCTCCCTACTTGAAAGGCACTCTATAAAGGTGATTTTGTTGTTGTTTAAATAAACTTTAAAAAAAATTCTGCTGTCTCTCCCTATCTGGCTTCCCATTGTGATCTTTGAACACAGCCTCCAATCAATCCCTCCTTTTGCAATCATTACTGCTTCTATATCAGAGAATGTCATCCTTGGTTCTTGAGTTGTGATTATGTGGATCTTGTCTAGAGGGTTGTCCTCTGCTCTCAATGATCTACAATCCAGAGAGGTGGAGTCCTGTAGCTCAGTAGTTAGAGCACTCGCCTTGCAAGCGAGATACCTGGGGTTCAATTCCAGGCAGGGCAAAACTTTGGGCAAATTTCCTTACTCCACGCATGTGATAATCGTCCCTCAACAAAAAGTCACTCAATCTACGACTGGATTTATGGAGACGCTGCTGTGTGCAATTGGCTGCGGTGTTTCACCCACAAGTGTACAGTCAATTCCCTTTACAGAATATTCTGTGGGTGCTTTGAGACATCTAGAATATAATCCTTGTATTTGATATAGTGCTTTACACATCTTATTGACATCTCAAAGTGCTTCACAGAATATACTGTAAAGTGAATTGACTGTATATTTGTGGGCAAAATGAGGCAACCAATTGTGCACAGCAGTGTCCCACAAACAGTCATAAGATCATAAGAATTAGGAGCAGGAGTAGGCCATTCGGCCCTTCGAGCCTGCTCCGCCATTCAATAAGATCATGGCTGATCTTCTGACCTAACTCTAATTACCTGCCCCATCCCCATATCCCCTTGTTAGGAAAAGACAGGGCATATGTATTTCTAACTGCCTGCATGTGGTGATTTTATATACTCCGGTTATATGTATTCAGCAGAGCTGCCAAACCTTTTTAACAGAAAAAGTATTCCTGAAAGCTAAAAACAGTATTTTGTAGTAAAAAAAGTATTTCCCCCTGAAGCTACCGGTACTTAACGAAAAAATTTACAGCGCAAAAAGATGCCAAGTAAAATGGGACTTCAAAACTCCTCGTTAAGCAAAAATTGCATTAAGCGGGAGGTCTCTACTGTGTTTCCGTTTATGAAAAAAATCATTCCCAGTAATGCCTTGCGCCTAGCCTAACACCTAGCGCTAACATTTACAGTGTATCAGCGACGGCATAAGGTAGGTAGAACTGCTATTGAAGGCAGGGAGAGAGAGTTAAAGAGACTGAGACAGAGACAGAGGGAGACTCTGAGTGAGATTGTGACAGCGAGAGACTCAAACAGAGAGAGAGAGAGAGACACACACAGAAAGAGAGAAATACAGAGAGAGACAGAGAGAGAGAGAGCGCGACTGAGACAGACAGAGAGAGGGAAAGAGACACAGAGAGAGAGAGACACACACAGGGGTGACTGAGACTGAGACAGAGAGAGACTGAGAAAGAGAGAGAGAGGAGAGACAGACAGACGGAGCATGGAACATTCGGATGTTCCAAAAAACGTATTTTACCAAGAAAAATTGTACTGCCGTATTTACTTCAATTTACCGTACTAAATACGGCAAAAACGTACTGGTTGGCAGCTCTGATTCAGGAGAATGTATTCATATTGTTCTTACATACTTACATAGTTGAATGTAATGTTTAAATGATGGTAACTGTCTTGAAGACATGTGTCTCCAACCAGGATCAGATTGCATTTTGCAGAGAATGACTGAAGTGTGGGACTTTGACCATGACTGGGGCAAAAGGACAGATTGTAGAAAAAACAGGAACTGGGACCACCCAGTACCGGCAGGATCTTATCAATAGATAAACAGGTTAGCCAGGGAGTCAAATGTTGAGGCCTGACTTACCGTAAATACCCACGTATAAGGCGCACTCGCGTATAAGGCGCACCCCGCACTTTTCACCTTTTCTTGGTGAAAAAAAGGAAGCATTTTCGATGATATTGCTGGCAGAAGGGAGGGAGGCAGGAGAGACAGATAGGGAGGGAGAGAGAGAGGGAGGCAGGCAGGCAGGGCAGGAGAGAGGGAGGGAGGCAGGCAGGGAGGGAGGGAGGGAGAGAGGGAGGCAAGTAGCCAGGCAGCCAGGGAGGGAGACAGGGAGACAGGCAGGCAGGCAGGGAGAGAGGGAGGCAGGCAGCCAGGCAGCCAGGGAGGGAGACAGGGAGACAGGCAGGGAGGGAAGGCAGGCAGGAAGGGAGGCAGGCAGGCAGGGAGGGAGGCAGGCAGGCAGACAGGGAGGGAGGGAGGGAGGGAGGGAGAGAGACAGGGAGAGAGGCAGGCAGGCAGGCAGGGAGGGAGGGAGGGAGGGAGGCAGGAGGGAGGGAGGGAGGGAGGCAGGAGGGAGGGAGAGAGAGAGGCAGACTGGGTTCGGCAGAAGGCAGGCAGCAAGCACAGCACTGAAGTCCGCTGCTGCTGCCGCTGCCCGGGCGGCCGAGGCCGAAGCCCCTTCACCCGCTTCCCCCCAACCCCCGCCGGACACAGTGTCCAAACCCCGGCTGACAGCGCGCCGGCCGCCCCTCCTGTTTACTGTATTTCCGAGGCTCAAAATTTCTTGTACCTGCGTATAGGGCGCACCCCCAACTTTCGAGATCTTCCGACGTGCAAAAAATGCGCCCTATACGCAGGTATTTACGGTATGTGGATCAGGTACGAGTGGGTGGATGACGACATGAGTTAGGAGTAAGAGATCCTGATCTGTACCTAGCAATGGGAGATAAGGAAAGGATTCCATCATCTGGCTAAGATAGAATAAACAGCTATGTTTGATAAATTATTATTAATTGGAAGCAAAGGATACCAGATAGATTAGGACCCAATTAGTAGGAATCGAGGTATGGGGAGAGAAAAGTATAATTGGAGAAGCCTGAGCAAGTGGGGATTGGAGTACAAGGAGCTGGGAGCGCGCCAGCCATGAGTATATAACGGAGCTCTTCACAGCTTCCCAGCGAAGTGCAGTGTGAAAACTGGTAGTATACCCTTGTATTCTCAGTTTGTTTTGATTTATGTGTTAAGGAATCATTACCCTTAGTTGTATTAAATATTAATATTCAATACTGATATTTGATTAATACATTAACCTTTGATTTGATCATTGTATATCCTATACCTTATAATTACCACTTACTTATAATAAAACCTACTTATACCAACAAGGCATGTTGGGTTATATTTGAACTCTTGGGATCAGAAATCCCAAAACCCTAATCCCTCTATTTTAAAAAAAATCTATCAGTCTTTCATGGATTGAAATTACCAATTTTTATTATTGTGTTTTTTTGTAGGGATTATTATTAGGCGTGAGGAGTAATGAAACTTGCCCAAGGTTTCGCCGACCTGCCTGGATTCAAACAGGTCTCACGCTTGTAGGTGAGTGCTCTAACCACTGAGCAAGAAGACATGATAAGGCACTGTATCCAATGACAGGATTATTATTATTATGGTACATTATATGAGGTTGTGAGGCAAAGGGCAAGGTTTATTTATTTATACAGTTGAATTGTGAATGTTCGGGAGACTAATTTCTCCGGTGGTCAGTCTGTGGTCTGACATGATTATTGATTGCTGATGGACTAGTATTGATTGGATCATGGTGGGGGGGAGGGGTTTGGAAGCCTCTGGGCCCCTGCACTATCATCAAAGGAGGGGCTCTCTGTCATCAAACTGCCTTGCTCTGTCCCCCAGGTTGATTAATGGATGGTTTTGGAGGTCGAGTGACACTGGCAGAGAAATAGAGAGAATAATCCACATTAATCATCATTCACATAGCACCTTTCACCCCATAGAGACATCACACAATGCACCTCGCAATGCTTCACATGGTTCACTCTAAAGCAGTGGTTCCCAACCTTTTTTTGCTGCGACCCAAATTAGCCTCCAACTAGTCCTCGCACCACTAGGGGGCGATATCGCGACTGGAGCTCAGCTGAGCCACAACGTTATCGCCATCTGTTTTGTGGACTCAGCACAACTGGTAAATACACTCTTTATACAAATTGGTCGGCAGTATCGTATTTTTTTTTTTAGCGTTAAAAGCTTCTTTTAGCGTTTAAAAAACATTTTCAACAAAAAAAAGGAAAAAATTCAGATGACCCTTCGTGAGCCTACTGAAGACCCCCCACGACCCTGATTTGGGTTGGGACCCGAGGTTGGGAACCACTGCTCTAAAGTGTAGTGACTGTGTGTTGATGTGGTAGCCCCTGTTTTTGCACAGCGATGTCCTGTGAAGTGTTTTGAGACATCCTCCCCGGGGTAGATTTTGCTTGGTCACGTGTGAAACTATAGAATCATAGAATCATAGAATTTTACGGCACAAAAGGAGGCCATTCGGCCCATCTAGTCTGTGCCGGCTCTTTGAAAAGAGCGATTCAATCCCACTGCCCTGCCCGCTCCCCATAGCCTAATAGACCCGTTCTCCCTAAATAAAGATCTAATTCCCTTTTAAAAGTTGTTATCGAATCAGCCTCCACCACCTTTTCAGGCAATGCATTCCAGATTCGAACAACTCGCTGAGTGAAAAAATTTCTCCTCAGCTCCCTTCTACTGCGCCTTGAAACTATTTTAAATCTGTGACCACGAGTCACAGATTCACCCACGAGTGGAAATAGTTTTTCTCTATTTGCCCTGTCGAAACCCCTCATGATCTTATAAACCTCTATTAGGTCTCCCCTCAATCTTCTCTGCTCCAGAGAGAATAACACTAGCCTATCTAGCCTCTCCTCATAGCTGAAGTCCCTCAATCCTGGCACCATCCTAGTAAATCTTCGTTGTACCCTTTCCAATGCCTTCACATCCTTTCTGTAGTGTGGTGACCAGAATTGAACACAATATTCCAGCTGAGGCCTCACCAAAGTCTTATAGAGGTTAGTCAGCACTTCCTGACTTTTGTACTCTATACCCCTATTTATAAAGCCTAGTATCCCATATGCCTTCTTAACAGCCTTGTCTACCTGTCCTGCCACCTTCAACGAGTCACTAACACAAATCCCCAGGTCTCTCTGTTCCTTTACACCATTTAAAATTGTACTATCTAGCCTATATTGCCTCCCTTCATTTCTTCTCCCATTATTATATATTCTATTATTATATTCTAAGTTTTCTTTTATAAATAATAATCATAACCATACCCTGAACAGGTCGCAGGTGACACCACTTCTTACACCCCAGAGCAGCAACGACAATCAACACCAATATAACTAGCGTTGCAAAACTCCAGAGAAAGATTGTCCTTTGGAAACTGACTTCTGAAACAAGAATTATAATTATTACGCTTTCCGATCAGCCAGGTGTCTGATACACACACACACACAAGTCTCCTGACTGAAGAATTTCCAAACCTGAGCATCCCATAGGTGTGCCACCCACCCTATCACCTTGTGTATCAGATTGAGCCAAATCTCTCTCTGTCTGTCTGTGTCTCTCTCAGTCTGTCTCTGTGTCTCTCTCTGTCTGTCTCTGTGTCTCTCTCTCGCTGTCGCTGTGTTTCTCACTGTCTCTCTGTCGCTTATCTTCATCCTCACCTTCAAGGCCATTCACGGCTTTGCCCCACCCCACCTCTCTGACCTGCTGTCCCCATACGAACCTTCCCACCCCTTCCATTCAGCAAGCTCCGGCCTGCTCCGTGTCACCCACCTGACAATTGGTGGAAGGGCTTTCAGCCTCTCTGCCCCCCACACTCTGGAACTCTATCCCACAGTCCTTTCACTTCGCTCTCTCCCTCCCTCTCGTCCTTCAATTCCGGTCTCAAGACTCTCCTCTTCGACCGTGCCTTCTGCTGCCCTCCTAACTCTCTCCCTCCCTTCCCAACTCTCTCCCGCCACTCCCCTCTGCCCTGCCCCTCTCCCTTGCTCGGGTCCCGTCCTGACTGTTCAGCACCTTGGGACGTCCTCCCGATGTGAAAGGCGCTCTATATATGTAATGTTGTTGTTGTCTGTCTCTCTGTCTCTCTCTCTGTGTCTGTCTCTGTCCCCCCCCATGGTCACCGACCTGGCTCTGGCTTCCTGACCACCAGTGAGTCGCTCTCCGGTGACTGGAGCCTCCTGCCCTCGATCTCCATCTCCCAGACACATACCAGGGAGGGGAGGGCACTCAGGTTGGTCAAAGGGAAATCAGCCACGTTTCCCACCAACTGGTCGTCGGCCAAGAGAGTTCGCGGGCCGTCACCCACAGTGAACAGGTAGACACGCCGTCCCCCAGGAGGATGGGGATCAGACACCGAGCACCGCACCGTCACTGAGTCTGTTTCCGTGTCCAGCAGCGAGATCTCCGGCTTTGCCAATGGGTCTGAGGGGAGAGAGACAGAGAGATGCTCACACTCACACAGCACTGCTCACAAACACAGCACCCCTCACCCTCACACACACAGCACCCCTCACACTCACACAGCACCCATCACACTCACACACACAGCACCCCTCACACGCACACAGCACCCCTCACACACACACACACAGCACCCCTCACACTCACACAGCACCCCTCACACTCACACACACACAGCACCCCTCACACTCACACACACACAGCACCCCTCACACTCACACACACACAGCACCCCTCACACTCACACACACAGCACCCCTCACACTCACACACACACAGCACCCCTCACACTCACACACACAGCACCCCTCACACTCACACACACACAGCACCCCTCACACTCACACACACAGCACCCCTCACACTCACACACACAGCACCCCTCACACTCACACACACACAGCACCCCTCACACTCACACACACACAGCACCCCTCACACACACACACAGCACTCCTCACACTCACACACACACAGCACCCCTCACACTCACACACACACAGCACCGCACACACACACTCACACAGCACCGCTCACACTCACTCACACACACACAGCACCCCTCACACTCACACACACACAGCACCCCTCACACTCACACACACAGCACCCCTCACACTCACACAGCACCCCTCACACTCACACAGCACCCCTCACACTCACACAGCACCCCTCACACTCACACACACACAGCACCGCTCACACTCACACTGACCTGTCACGGTAAGGTACAGGGAATCGCTGGTTGCGGACGGGATCTGAGCTCCTTTGGCTGTCGGCGCCGCCCGGTAACTGCAGGTGTAGCTGCCGGTGTCGGAGCTGGAGACATTGGGAAGGAGGAAGGAGCAGAGAGAGTCCCGGGATCCCGCGGCTCCCGGCATCACCGCTCCGTCTCTGAGCAGCTGACACTGTGCCGAGCTCCACCTCCCCGGCGGGGAGCACCCCAGAGACACCGACTCCCCCGACAACAGCACCACCCCCTCACCCGACAACAACAACAGCCCCGGCTTGGGCAAGCGCTCTGTGGGTAATGGTCAGTCTCTCAGTCTGTGTCCCTCACTCCCCCACCCTCCCTCGCTCTCTCTCTGAGACTCTCAGTCTCTCTGTTCAGTCTCTCTCTCTCTCTCTTGAGTCTCTCTCTCTCTCTCTCTCTCAGTCACTCTCTCAGTCTCTCATAGAGACTCTCTCAGTCTCTATGGTTCAGTCCCTCTCTAAGAGACTTTCTGAGACACTCTCTCTCTGAGACACTCTCTCTCTGAGTCTCTCTATCTCAGTCTCTCTCTCCCTCTCTCAGTCTACCTGGTTCAGTTTCTCTCTATGAGACTCGCTCAGACTCTCTCTCTCTGTGTCTCTCTTAGTCTCTCTCTCGCTCTAGAGACTCTCTCAGTCTCTCTGTCTCACTCTCGGTCTCTCTGGTTCAGTCTCTCTCTCTGAGACTCTCAGGCTCTTTGTCTCTGAGTCTCTCTCAGTCTCTATCTCTCTGGTTAGGTCTCACTGTCTCTCTCTCTGAGTCTCTCTCCTTCTCTTTCTGTCTCTCTGGTTCAGTCTCTCTCTCTGAGTCTCTCTCAGTCTCACTCCCAGTTTCTCTGGTTCAGTCTCTCTCTTTCAGTCTCACTCCCAGTCTCTCTGGTTCCGTCTCTCTCTCAATCTCTCTCCCCACTCACCGAAGATCCTTATGGAAACCGTTTGACTCCTGGTTGAGTTGTATTCCATCTGGTAACGGCGGCTGAGATACCGACAGGTGTAGTTACCGGAGTGTGAGGAGCGGAGGGGTTGGAGGATGAAGTGGGCGCTGGCGAGGCCGGGAGTTGCCTCAGCGGAGGCCACGGCCTCAGTAACTCCATCCCGGAAAAGATAAAACCAGCGGGCGCCGATACTACCGGGAACCGAGCAGCTCAGTGTGACCGACTGACCCACAAAATAGCCATCATTGCCCGTCACTGCCAGGTTGGGAGAGGCTGGCAACTCTAATAGGGGAATCAACATAAAACTAACTCATCAGTCAACCATCAAATATAATATACAGTGAACCTGTATATTGTGAGAGACTGTTCAGCAACTTGGGACGTCCTCCCGATGTGAAAAGCGCTCTGTAGGTTTAATTTTGTTGTTATTGTTGAACCATCCACTCTTAACAATCATCAGTGATTAATACAAAATCAATTCGAATCAGACATCAACAAGCAATAACTAATCAATCATCACATAGTCATCATTCACACACATTAACATTCAATAATCATAACTATAACTAACCACCATAACTAATAACTAACAATCATAACTAATAATAATCCTATATATCAATAATTAATACACATCAATCACTTATATTTAAGAATAATTACAATAACAACAAGTCAAACCTATTAGTCATGTGAGACAGACACACACAGACAGACACACAGACAGACACACACAGAGACCGACAGAAACACACGTAGTCAAAGACTCAAAGAGAGAGATAAAGACAGGGAGAGAAATAGAGAGATGGGGTTATGTGTATGGGGTGGAGGTATGTGTATGGGGTGGGGGTGTATATGGGCTGGGGGTGTGTATGGTCTGTGTGTGGGGTTGGCTTTGTATGGAGTGTGTACGGAGTGTGTATTGGGTGGGGCTATGTATGGAGTGTGTATGGGCTGTGTATGGAATGTGTATTGGCTGTGTAAGGAGTGTGTATGGGCTGTGTATGGAGTGTGTATGGGCTGTGTATGGAGTGTGTATGGGCTATGTATGGGATGTGTATGGTGTGTATGGAGTGTGTATGTGTATGGGGTGTGACTGGGCAGGCGATGTACCTGGCATAGAGAGTGTGACCCAGTCACTGAGGGTTGATGTATAATCTCTGTCGTGTCTGTGTAGCTGATATGAGCAGCCATACTGGTGTCCCAGCGCCAGGCCTAGGCTTGCGGCAGTGCCTGTGTGGATGGGGAGGGGCAGCCTGGCTGCCCACATCCTGGGCTTTGCTGGACTCTCGCGCTGGTGAAGGTAAAAGGAGAACCGGTCACGGTGGTGCAGTATCTCAAAAGGAACTTGACACGCCACCAGCATCACCTCCTCACTCTCCAGCTCTTCCTGAAATACTGTTATCTCCATCATAGGCTGGGAAGGGCGGTCTGCAGACCAACAACAACATTCACCACAACGGGCAGTCAGCATAGTGTCTCTGAGTGCTTACACACAGTGTATACCACAGCCTCGCTCACACACCAGCCTTGCATGCACATACACAGCCCTGCGCACACACAGAGACACAGCTCTACAAGCACACACACGCAGCCCAGGGCACACACACAGCGCCTCTCTCTCACACAGCCTGTCTCACACACACGCAGTCCTGTGTGCACATACACACAGCCTCACTCACACACCCACAGCCCTGCGCACACACACGCAGCCCAATGCGCACATAGCCCTGCTCACACACACACACACACAAACAGCCCTGCACACAGGCTGCTCTCTCACACATAGTGGCGCTCACCAAACACACACAAACACAGCTGTGCTCTCTCTCACACAGCCTTGCTCACACACACTCAGTACTGCTGCGTGGTTATCTGTCCAAATAATGCCACTATTTATAAAGCCTAGTATACCGTATGCTTTTTTAACAGCCTTATCTACCTGTCCCGGCACCTTCAAAGATTTATTTATATGAACCCCCAGGTTTCTCTGTTCCTTCACCCTTTTAAGATTCTACCATCAGCTTATACTGTCTCTCCTCATTCTTCCTTCCAAAATGCATCAATTCGCATTTATCCACATTAAAAAAATAATTAATTGGTCATTTCAACCCACGACTGTTAGTAGGGACGCCTGCTGTGCGCAATTGGCTGCCATGTTTCACCCACAAATATACAGTCAATTCACTTTACAGTCTATTCTGTGAAGCGCTTTGAGATGCCTGACAGTTGTGATGTGGGACTGTGTCAAATGCAAGGATGATTATTAGTAAACATCATCTGCCATGTGTCTGCCCATATTACCATTCTGTCGATGCCCGCTTGCAGTCGGCTCCTCACTGTTTACTACTTTTCCCAGCTTAGTATCATGTACGAACTTGTAAATTGTATACCCAAGTCCAGGTTAGTTATATTGACAAAGTAGTGGTACCAATACCACTACTGGTATTGGTACCACTACCCTGGGGGACACCACTGTACACTTCCCTCAATCAGAAACACAACCGTTCACCACCACTCTCTGCTTTCTGTCTCCCAGCCAGTTGTGGATCCAGGCTGCCAGTGTCCCTTTAATACCATCGGCTTCTATTTTGCTGACGAGTCTCTTATGTGGCACTTTATCAAACGCCTTTTAAAATTCCATGTAAACTACATCAACTGCACTACCTTCATTCAGCCTCCCTTACCTCATCAAAACTGAGCAGGCGGACAAACACACACACACACACACTAACCTGTCTCTCACACACACAGCACACAGACTAACCTGTCCCTGACACCCACACACACACACTGACCTGTGACTGTGACCCTCAGGCTTTGGCTGTGGTTGGAGGTGTGGGTGGCAGTGACTGTCTGGACACGGTAAGAGCAGGAATAATCTCCGGCCTGGGCCACGGTGACTGACCGGATGGTGAATGTCTGACGGCTGGACTCCGCCACTCTCTGCCCGTCTTTCCACAACTCAAACACCGGCCGGGAACCGGTGACTGGAGAGCGACAGATCAAAACCACATCCTCCCCCCACAGCCAGTCCGACCTCCGATCACTCACCCCCACATCCAACACCGGCACCGACAACACCTCTGCCACAAACCAACATACAACAGCGGACATCACACACAACATAGGGCAGGACAGGCTCTCCCACTCCCTCAATCCCTCTCATCTATAACTCTCTCTCTCTTTCCCACTCCCTCACAACTCTCTCTCTCCTCCTCCTTCCCTCCCTCTCATGTCTATCTCCCTCTCCCCGTCTCTCTCTCACACACTCTTCCCCCCATCCCTTGCGCTCACACCTACATACTCTCAAATATTCCTTCTCACACACACACTCTCAAACACACACGCACGCTCTCTCACACACGCTCCCCCACTCTCACACTCTCTCACACACTCTCACATGCTCTCTCACACTCCCTCACTCTATCTCACACACACACACACTCTATCTCAACCAACTGACCATCACCCCCCCACCCCCACATATCTGTGTCTAACCTGTGACAGTCAGGACTGCAATGTTGCTGAAAGAGGAGTTAGTGGGGGGCTGGAGCCAGGCTGGGGGCTGGAGCTGGTACAGACAGGTAAGGTTTAGGTCTCGCTCGGCGGGGAGCAGGAAGGTGTGAGGCTGGGAGCCGGGGGTGAGCGGGAGGGAGGTCAGGGTCCCGGCCTGGACACTGAACACAAACACGCTGCTCCCACTGTAGCGAGTGGGGGGGGAGCACCGAGCCTGAACCCACTCCCCCAGCAGGTACTGCCCCGAACCCCGACTTAGCAACAGGCTGGGAGGCTCGGGCTGGGCTGTGTGAGAGAGAGAGAGAGAGAAGCACTGAGTGTGAGACAAAGAATGTGAGAAAGAGTGTGTGTTAGAAACGGAGTGTGTAAGAGAATGTGTGAGAAAGAGTGTGTGAGAGATGTGAGAGAAACAGTGGGTATTAGAAACAGTGAGTGTGAGAGAAACAGTGTGTATTAGAAACAGTGAGTGTGTGAGAAACAGTGGGTATTAGAAACATTGAGTGTGAGAGAAACAGTGGGTATTAGAAACAGTGAGTGTGTGAGAGAAAGAGTGTGAGATAGATAGTGTGTGGGGAGATAGTGAACCAGAGAGTTTGTGAGAGAAACACAGAGTGAGAGTATGTGAGAGGTAGAGAAAATGTGTGAGAGCATGTGTAAAAATAATTGAAAATAGTTTTATTTATTTTGCCTTATCTCATGGTTGAGACATTTGAAAGCGTTCACAGGATAGACTGTGAAGTGTACTGATTGTGTTTTGTGGGTGAAAGTGTGTAAGAGGCGGAGACAACTTTTAAAAAGTGGAGTCCAGTAGCTCAGTAGCTTTTGAGAAAACACAATAATAAGATTGGTCATTTCAATCCACGACTGTTTGTGGGGACGCTACTGCGTGCAATTGGCTGCCACGTTTTGCCCACAAATATACAGTCAATTCACTTTACAGTATATTTCTGTGAAACGCTTTGAGACGTCGAAAAGATGTGAAAAGCATTATATTAAATGCAAGGATTATTATTGTTATTATAAGTGCTTTGAAACATCTTGAAGATGTGATAACTTGTGATAGCAAATGCCTGTATTATTATGATATTATAGAGAGAGAGAGAGAGAGAGGCAGGGACAGACTGACCGGAGCAAGTGATATACGTGCGTTGGCCTTGGGGACAGGTCTGGTTCCCGAGGGCGATGGAGGGACATTCCCAGATTGACATCTCATCTCCGGAGCATCGCAGGTCCTGGAGCCAGACGGCACCACTTGGCTCTGCGCTCGGCTTCCCACCAGGATCCCCAGGCACCGTGAAGCCGCACTCCAGCTGCCGACAAGCCACGTCACCATTTTCTGGCAGCCAGCCAGCCCGGCACACGTCCCCCCACTGGCCGTTATATAGCAGCCGCAGTCTGCCATCGCATCTGCCCTCCCCGTCCATCACATCAACCCTCACCTCATCAGACACCAGCTCTGGAATCAATCAATAAATTAATAAATCAATTAATAAATCAGTCAATTCATCAATAAGTTAATAAATCAGTCAATTAATAAGGCAATCAATCACTAAACCAGTTCATCCATTAATCTGTCACTCAGGCAGTCAATCAATTAATCTGTCACACAGGCAGTCAATTATTAATCTGTCACTTAGGCAATCAATCAATAATCTGTCACTCAGGCAGTCAACCAATTAATCAATCAACAAATAATAATTAACTGGCAATCAATCACCAACAAATAACCAATCTGCCAATAATCAATCGATCATCAAGAATAATCAATGATAACTAACCTGTCACTGTCTGATTTCCCCGATCCCACCCCCTCTCTAATCTGACAATAATCTCACACATCAAGTATCCAGTCAGCAGCCAATTATCCGATCAATCCGTCCGCTCCTCAGGCTCCGGCCTGCTCCACGTCCCCCGCCGCCCACTGGCCCGGCCTGGCCCGGCCCAGCCCACCCCTGCATCAGCCTCTCTGGCCCATTGTGGAACTCCATCCCACATTCCCTTGGCCTCGCTCACTGACTTGCTTCCTTCAAGACAAGTCACAAAATCCTCTTCTTTGACCGGCTCTCTAGTCACCCTCCACCCACCCCCCAACCATCCCAGCCCTCAGCTTGGGTCCAAATCTCTGACTGCCAGAGCCTTGCTGTGTCCTCTTGATGTGAAAGGCACTCTGTAAATGCAATTTTGTATTGGATCATGACTATAATGTAAAGTGCAGTGACTGTTTGGCAGCCAGTTTGCAGTCAGATCCCACATACAGCTGTGGCGGGGGAATGAGCAATGTTATTTGGGGAATGTCGGCCAGGATGGGAGAGGGGGTGGGTGGTGGGGGAAAGAGAGAGAGAAAAAGACAGCACACATAATGCCAGAGACACTGTACTATGGATGAGATGTTAAACTTCCCTGTGTGTGCTCTGTTCAGGAGGGGTGTTAAAGATCTCTCTGTTTAGGGGAGCAAAGGGAGATTCCCTCTTTGGGAGTTCTGTCCGACAATCCCCCTAATATGGAATGTCACTCGGTCCCGTGGTGCTTGGTGGGGACACCATTATAGTAAACCATCCCCTGGGTTTCACCAACAAAACAACAACAATAAGGAGTCCTGTAGCTCAGTGGTTAGAGCACTCGCCTTACAAGTGTGAGACCTGTGTTCAAATCCAGTCAGGTCAGGGCAAAACCTTGTGGAAGTTTTCTTACTCCTCACACGTAATAATAATCCCTCATTTCGCCCACAAATATACAGTCAATTACTTTACAGTATATTCTGTAAAGCGCTTTGAGACACAGTCTGGAAGACTTGAAAAGTGCTATATCAAAATACAAGGATTATTATTATTATAACAACAAAATGATATTTGTAGAGTGCCTTTCACGTCAGGAGGAAACACACAGTCACTAGACCTTACAGTGATTACTGTGAAGGGATCTGAGATGTGTTGAGGACGCGATGAGGCATTATAAGGAAGGTGAGGAATTATTGGCTAATGGTGTAATGACCAGTGATAGTGATGTTCAGGTCCAGGCTGGGGGCTGAGTGTAGATACTGTTCTCCTCGTCGCTGCTCACACTGGCACCAGTACCGGCCCTGGGCTCCCACGCTCACGTTCCTCAGAGTGAAGCTCGCGCTCAGGTCCGCGGTGACTGGCTCCAGGACCCGCCCAGTGTCCCGGTACAGAGTCAGTGTCCAGTCGCCCGCAGACCGGAATGGTGCCCGGCAATCCATCCGCACTGACCCGCCAGATAGCACCTCCCGCACTGGCGGCAACACGCTGAGAGAGGGCGCTCCAACCTCATCTGCCGGTGAGACACAGCGAGTGTGTTAGACAGAGAGGGATTGAGTGTGAGGGTATGTGAAAGTGTCGGATAGAGTACGTGAGTGAGTGTGTGTGACATTTGGAGTGTTTGTGTGAGAGTGAAAAGGTCGCAGAGTAAGTGTGAGAGTGTGAGAGAGAGAGAGTTGTCATTGAGAGAATGGGAGAGAGAGTTGTGAGAGTGTGTGAGTGGTGAGAGTGTGAGTTGTGAGTGTGTGAAGATGGGAAGTGTGTGAAGTGTGTCAGAGTTGAGAGTGTGTGTGAGAGAGTTGTGAGAGTGTGTGTGAGAGAAAGTGAGTTGTGAGCATGTGCGTGAGAGAAGGGGAGAGTTGAGTATGAGAGATAAAAGAGTTGTGAGAGTGTGTGTATGAGGGAGAGTTGTGAGAGTGTGTGTATGAGGGAGAGTTGTGAGAGTGTGTGTGTGAGAGAGGGACAGTTGTGAGTATATGTGTGAGAGAGTTGTGAGTGTGTGAGAGAGGGAGAGTTGTGAGTGTGTGAGAGAGAGAGTTGTATAAGTGTGTGTGAGAGAGAGAGATGGAGAGAATGAGCGAGTGTGCTCTCACCTCTGACGAGCACAGACACGAGGCGGCTGGACGGTGAGATCACCGGTAGCTGGTTGACTGTGATGTGGTAACGGCAGCTGTAGTTTCCGTGGTGAGTGCGGTTCAGGGCGGTGATGAGGAAGGTGACGGTGCCATTGCGTGTGCTCTTTGCCGGCTGCACATCTCGTTCCCACCGTAAAGCCTCCCCCAACCTGGGAACCCCATCACCGTCACCCTCACCATCAATGTCACCGTCACCGTCAGTTTCACCATTACTGTCAGTATCAGTGTCGCCATCAGTGTCACCGTCAGTCTCACTGTCAGTGTCACCATCAGTTTCACCCTCACCAACAGTGTCACCGTCAGCCTCACCATCAGTGTAAGTTTCACCGTCACCATTAGTTTCACCGTCAGTTTCACCGTCAGTGTTCACATTTTCTGTGTTCCAGTATTCGTCTATATCCCCGTCTCTGGAGTCAGGGTTGGTGTCAGGGCCGGGGTGGGGGTCTCGGAGCCGGTCCAGGTTTACGGTGACACCGAGCGCTGACACCGGGACCTGGCAGGTGATGGTCACGGCCTCTCCCCTCAGGTACACACTGTCGGCCGGAGACAGGCTGATCAGCGCCGCCCCTGGCTCAGCTGCCATGTTATTTTAATAATTATTAACATCGTTAATAAACAAACAATAATCTCATATCAACAACAACAACTTCAATTTATACAGTGCCCTCCACAGCGACTCAGAGCGCTTCACAATAACAGAACCCGGGACCGAGCCAGGGTCAGGGGGAGAAAGGTGACCAAAGGTGCGGTCGAAGAGAAAGGTCTTCAGCTGTGACCTGAAACTGGGAAGGGAGGGGGAAAGGCGAAGGGAGTGAGGAAGGGAGTTCCAGAGCCTCGGGGCGTAGTGGCTGAAGGCACGGCCACCGAGGGTGGAGCAGAGGATTCGGGGAACAAGAAGGAGGCCAGACCCGTTGGAGCAAAGGTAACTGGTGCTGGTTTGAAGAAAGAGGAGATCGGAGAGGTACGGGGTGCAGAGGAGTCGGAAGATTTA